>VXBP01004902.1:1151-280632 GCA_013400115.1 Rhinopomastus cyanomelas
TGGCAATGCCAGACTCTGGCATTCTCTACTGCCAGATACCTGGACACCAACGTGCTCCTGCAGGTCCTCTGTCTGGGTTGCCGTGCTCTTCTTCGCAGGACGTTTAACAGCCCTGGTCACAGCCATCGCTGTATTTGTAACTTTCTAAGCTGCCTTTTTTTTTACGTCAGTTAGAAGCCTCTAGGAAAAAAGAGAAACAGCCCGCCCCGCTGCTGCAGCCCGGCAAATCCACGCAGCCGCGGTGAAAGCAGCGACCTACCTCCGAACAGCCGAGCCCCCCCCCCAAAAAAAATGTCCAACCTAAACCTACCCTGATGAAGCTTGAAGCCATTCCCTCTGGTTCTTTCACTAATTACCTGTGAGAAGAGACCGGCACCAACATCTCTACAATGTCCTTTCAGATAACTGTAGAGAACGATGAGGTCTCCCTTGAGCTTCCTCTTCCTCAAACTAAACAGCTCCAACTCTCTCAATCTCTCCTCATAAGGTTTACTCTCCAGGCCTTTCATTAGCTTCGTTGCCCTCCTCTGCACCTGCTCCAGCATCTCAATGTCTCCCTTGTACTGAGGTGCCCAAAACTGGACACAGTACTCAAGGTGTGACCTCACCAATGCTGAGTACAGGGGGACAATCACCTCCCTTAGTCCTGCTGGACACACAGTTTCTAAGACAGGCCAGGATGTCACTGGCCTTCTTGGCCACCTGGGCACACTGCCGGGTCATATTCAGCCGCCTGTTAATTAGAACCCTCAGATCCTTTTCTGCTAGCCTGCTTTCCAGCCACACTTCCCCAAGCCTATAGCGCTGCGTGGGATTGTTGTGACCAAAATGCAGGACCTGACACTTGGCTGTACTGAAACCCACACAATTGTTCTCAGCCCATCGATGCAGTCTGTGAAGGTCCCTCTGAATAGCCTTACTACCCTCCAGCACATGAACACTCCCTTCCAACTTGGTGTCATCTGCAAACTTACTGAGGGTGAAATCCTCAAACTTACTGAGGGTGGTATCCTCTCACCTTGATGTGGTGCACTGCAAAGCTAGTTCTGATATCTGAAACAACATAGCTGAAGAGTAAGGGTTCATTTGCTGAGAGAAAACCAGCCTAGATTTACTCGTGTCTCACGTATGTTTCTTTGCATTGCATAAGTACCATAAACAACTCTCTTACTCCTGTGTTTAGCTCCTTTTGATTGATTCACACGAGCCATTCCATCTGTTGCAAGAGCAGGTTTCTGCCTAACATTTACAGCTGATCCTGGTGTGACATCATCATTCTGAAAATGAAAAATCCCTGCTTTCCAGTTCAAGAAAGCAAGTCATCAGTCACAACAATCTCCTGGTGGTAAGAAACCACTGACCGAGTCTTTACTCCACCCAACTAAAAGGTCAGAGAGTAGTTTTCCATCCTACATTACCTTGTACCATGCAGACCAGGAAATTGAACCAAGTCTTCCACATCTCAAGCCAGTCCCTTAACTGCCCACCCCGCGTGTGTACACTCATGTGCACTCACTTCTCTCTGAATGTCTTCAAAATCCTCTTTTTCAAACGTAGTTCCCCTCCCTGAAAAAAAGCCATTATCAAAACTGATGAGCCTCGCAAGTGACCCTGGCTCCAAAAAAGAAAAACACTTCAACATTTCAAATCCAAGTTTTCTGAGTAACGCCAGTATCGTCAGCAATTGCCAAGACAGCAAAACCAGAGCGCACTGGCAGAGTGCATCACATGAGCTAATTAGGATGGGAAACAGGCTTCTGTGGTATTAAGGTTGTATTGCTCAATGCTTGTGAGGTTTCAGGTGGTGCTACAGTTAGATCCGCAGTCTTCACTGTTATGCTGGCACGTCTCTAGAGCAAAGGATAAACACGCAATCAAGTCCCTGTAATAGTTTCCTGAGTGCAAAGATGAGTTAACCAAAATTAGACACGAAATTAATTTTAATGTTGCCTATTTTTTAAACTATTGGGAGAAAAAGTGTTATGTTTAGAAAACCATTTTACTCCCATTGACTACAGAGAGGGAAAAAGGAAAGAGAATGAAAAATAAATAATCAGGAAGTGCATTCCTACTCCTTTGCCTTCTTGAATGACTCCATTATGAGACTGCAGAGGAGATTTAATTAAATCAGTTCTACTTACCAACCAAAGCCTACCTGTTTCTTTGACAGAGACACCATTCCTTCTTGTTCCCAAAGGGGTGTTGGGAGGAGGGAGAGAAGAGCAAAACTGCATTTTAAGAGCAAGAAAGCAGAGGGTGCTTTTACTTTCTGTTAACCAGTGGAAACGACACTGGGAAAGAAACCAAACAGCGATATCAAGGCTTTCACAGGGCCAAGGCACTGCTGCTGGGACTCTTCTTGTGAGGATGCAGGACACCACAAGCAGAACTCTCGATACTAAAAATAATATTCTAGAAGGGCTTCTGCTGAATTGTAATTATGATTTCACAGCAAAAGCTGGAACAGATCCAAGCACCATAAAACTGAAGCTTTCTGTATATTGCAGCCATTCAAATATGCAGTAAGGTCAATGACTACATGGAAACCCTGTACTGTGGTAGCCTCTGCTAAACCTCTAATTGTTTCTTTCTCCTCAGCTGTTGTATGAGAGGGAGAAAAACTACCCCCTGAAAATTAAGAATCAAGTCTTTAAACAGATGAGTCAGCAGATGTAAACTTCAGCACAGCCAATTCCCCAAGCTGCTGACATCACCACGCACATGCAGAGACCACCTAGGAATCACTGCAAGAATGCTACCGGCCTGAAACACAGCGGATAAAGCAGAACAACCTCTGCAATGGTAGGTGGTGTTTCACTGCAATTAGCCAGGGCAACAGAGTCCCTTAAACATTTTGAGTACAATGGATTCTGTTCCTCAAAACTTTTTACATAGCACCAGCTTACACCTGGTTGCTTTTGACAAGGTGCTTGTCCTTGCTCCCATAGCCTGAGCAGATGAAATGGGTCTCAGCCACTGAGGGCAAAGGGGGATCCACGTCTGCCAAGGCACAAGTCACCACAGCCCAGCAAGATGCTGCTGCTCAGAGGCAAGCAGCCTTCAACAACTGCTTTGAGGTGGCTGATTGGTTACCAGTGATTGACAGCTGGGAAACCTTAACTATCAGTGTGTACCACCCTCAGTTCAGATTCTTGCACTGAACTAAACCACCGCTGCAGTCAACCCATTGGATTTGGAGAAGCATTAAAACACAATGCTCTCAATATGCTCACTTCAGAGAGAATTAAAAACACACAGCTGCCTCACTCCCCACACCACAAAAGAAAAATGCCATCATTAAAATAATTTACTGATAAAACACCTGGTGTCATTTTGGCTTGACCAGAGCTGCCCACACAGACCTGCTGCCAGGCCCAGACAGAGCTGGGAGGCCACAGACATGCCACACCATGCCAGACCCCTAGAGTGGCACCAGCCCATGACACAGCCCAGCCCTCCCCAGCCCGCCCCCACCTGGCTCTGCCCCAAGTTTCACTTCTGCAGGAGAGGGAAATCCAAGGTCACACATCCCAGCATTTCTGTGGGCTGCCCAAACTCCACAAAGCTCAACAGTTGCCCAGTCCGATAATAAATCACGCTTCTGTCTCTGCCCTGACATTACAATGGAGGTTCCCATTCACTACGGGACCCACACCATGCCACAGCAGGTTGCCAATTCTCATGAACAAAAGATCCAGCTAGTTAACAGAAAAATCAATCTCAGATGATAACAGGAGAGTGAATTTTCAGCCTAAGTAGCTGCAGCAATTCTTAGTAATCCTGTTCTTTGTAAGGCTGGAATAATTCAGATGTTGAAGAGCTGTTACACCAAGGAGAGTAAGTTAAATTTACGGTCATATTTGAAGTAGGCACCCGGCTTCCTAATGAAAAACTCTGCACTATACCCCAATGTCAGTCGAGAGGACAGTCTGACTGTGACAGCACCTACAGCCTTAATGAACTGCTTGTATGGTAAAACATTAATACCACCTTGTAGACACAGCAAGCAACGTTTGCAATATGAGCAACAGGCATTCCCTCAGAAAATGTTTCAGCTTACCATTTCTTCTATTTCTTTAAACAAAGAAGAGGAACACGTAGATGAAGGAGCTGCTCACTGTTTTGCAGAGCAAGGTGACACTGACAAATGGTCAATTTGCCAAAAATTCAAGGAATTACATTTGTAAGAGGAAATGGAGATGCTGAAGGTATTACAGCCGGCCTCAGGCTGTATAATGCAAAGCACTGCTCTAAAACCATAAAAATCAGAATACTAATCATAAGGCCAACTGACTTGAAAACACATCAGCCTGCATTTTACAGTAAACAGGGTGTTTGCTTTGGTTTTTAAAGTTCAATATAACAGAAAAAAAGCACTTTCCCCCACCTGTCATCAAACTGCCTGCCTTCTGGTATTTGTACCTTTTAGAGCAAAGACACTACCAACTGCTTTCCCAATGAGCACGCGGTGCCTCCCCAGTAACCACACAGCCAGTGTATGTTTGAAGTGCTTGTGCAATGCATACGTCACCAGCCTGAGAAGAAAAGATCAACCCCATTCACACAGCACAAATTAGAATTCAGCTGGGTAACTACACAGGCAAAAGAAACAGTCAAAAGATTCATCAAAGACAATTATATATTCTTAACAAAGGTTTAAAAACATTTCAAGCCCCAGAGTGTTTTAGGTTAGGACACTGATTTCTCAGTTCTAAGAGAATCTGCAAAGAGAATAAAAGCTAACAAGAAGTGCTGTAGGGGATCCAGAGGAGCAACGAGACTGCGGAAGAGACTGCAGGGAAAGTCTGATGAGGAGAGGCCGAGGAGCTGGGGGTGTTTAGCCTGGAGAAGAGGACACTCAGGGGAGACCTTCTCCCTCTCTACAACTCCCTGAAGGGAGTTTGTAGACAGATGAGGGTCAGGCTCTTCTCCCAGGCAACTAGTGACAGGACAAGAGGGCAGGGCCTGAAGCTGTGTCAGGGGAGAGTTAGGTTGGATACTAGGAAGCCATTCCTCACAGAAAGGGACTGCTCAGGGCAGTGGTGGAGTCACCATTCCTGGAGGTGTTTAAGGACAGACTGGATGTGGCACTTAGTGCCATGATCTGGCCAACGTGGTGACGTTACATCATAGGCTGGGTTTGATGAGATCAGAGGTCTTTTCTAGCCTCAATGATTCTGTGATTCTGTGTCAAAAGACCTGTGCTGCACTTACTCACATGCCACTTTAACAGGTGCTAGTGGTCCATTCAGTTTTTCAAATAAGTAGGTATGAGGTTTCACAAGAGCTCCAGTAAACCAACATGGTCAAAACTAAGAACATTAGTTTCAATTTTTACTAACGTGTGAGACCTCTAGTCCCCCCTTCTTGATGCATTTTTCCATAGTGTCCTGCCAGGAGATGAAAAAGGATCAGGAAACACACAGTTACCTAACATGACTTTGAACAGAGAGCCTCTGTGAGGATGTAAAAAACAGGGAGTGTTTGTAAAACATTACAGACTTCCAGGACAGCTGATGAGAGGAACAGCAAGATTCACGCTGAACATCAGTGTCACTTCTGAGCTGTCAGAACCACGTACCACGGAGATAAACAGTTACTTGAGGCTGTCAAACATTTCAATGAAACATTGTCATCTGGGCTGCAGACAAGCAAAATAACTGTGTTTCTGTGAAGTCTACACTCATCCAAAACACACTTCACAAAATCCCAGGCTCTCAAAAGCAGGTGGAGGGAGGACAGACAGAAAGCACCCTTCATTTGCCCTTACCACACGGTGAAAGTCCATGACGAAGGCCTTAATGCCATCTTTTGTGCCCATTTGTGCAGCACACCTGCCTAACACTGCTGGAGTAATACAAATTCATAAAGCGTGGTAGTGCAACCCAGCTGTGTCTTAGAAATTGTCGTTATTTCAGCTGGCAAAGATGAAATGAAACTGAGAAAGTAATATGCTAGTGCATACAGAGCCTCAGCTCTGCAGGCAGGCTGGGCTTGGTTATGGAATGGAGAAGATTCAAAGCCTACCATGGACCGACTGGTGCCAACGTGATACTGACCCACTAGATTGTAACACAGACAGCTTTGGCACCTATATGGGTCTAAATGCACCCTAGGGATGCCAGCCAGTTTTATCCCCAAAGGCCCAGAGGTACCTGCATCCTTGAAGCTGACAAAGCGACCCATTAGCCTTCTGAGGGCCATGACTGGCCTCTTCAGGACACCTCCCTTGCTCTCCTCACCAATGGAGGGAAGCACAAGTGCAGAGACATCCTCAACGCTACTCAGCCTTGAAGGAAGCAAACTGTGGAGATTTATCAGGTTCATTGGGAAACAGGTGCCAGATGACTGTGCAATGCTCCCCATGATAATGAGACACACCAGTGACCCTGTCCTGACACTTACAGAAGGAGCTCATATTGCACCATGCTACACCAGCCACTGCAACAAAGCACTGGATGTTCATTCACCACCTCCATCCATTTTAGGATCCACTCTATCTGCAGCATCACAAGATACATTCTTAGAGAGAAAAATACAAAACAAAGGAGCTTCATACACCTCTCCTAGAGGTACAGTTTTTCTCTTTGACTAGTTAAAGCATGACAAACCTCATACAGATGCGGTTCCCCTGGTATAAAATATGCCTACCACAAACACACTTACCTTACACAAGAGCAGCTCAATTGCCCTTGATATTATTACATCTACATTAGACAACAGAAGAGTTGGTAAGAGGGGAGTTTTTTATCTAGAATGGGAGATCTAAAGTAGTAAGACACATGTGCACTGTCACAAGCTAGGCCTCTTCTGGTCTACGTGAGAATTTTATCCACCTCTGCAGTGACAGCAATATTACTTCCTCTCTACACTGCAGAGTCCTCAAGGCGTGGACTCCTGACCACTACAAGTAATGCAAACCCTGACAGACATTGTTGTTGACTTGAGCTGATACCTCCACAGTTGTTGTGGTTATATCAGTACCTTGAGAGCACCACGTCTGAGAAGGTTAAGACAGAGCTGATAAACTTACTGTGAGGTAGAAACCAAGGGGGTAAATCTAAGGTTGAGCAAAGAAATCAGTCAAACGAAGACTTTTGGAAGGACTTTCCAGCTCTGGAAAAGTTAAGAGATTTGCAACATGACCACAAATGGCCAAGAGCTGCCTCCTCCCAATACTTAACATCTAAACCACTAACACTATTAAAAAGGAAATATTTTTGTTAACTAGCACATGGAAAACAAAACTATTTATTTTAAAGAAAAAGAACAACAAGCCAGCTAGTCTTTTTCTGGAGGCCTGATTTTCATTAATGTAATATTTCTGTTAAGCCTTGTCTACGCAAGGCATCTGTAGAAAGTTTTTATCGTTAACTTAATAGTGAAAATCTAATACAGTTTCTGTTTGGATTTTCCTATTAAACTGACGTCAATGGCAGTCTGAGAATCAGATTGTTACAATCCAGACTGTGAAGCAAACATTCAGCTCACATGCTATAAATGTAGCTGTTGCACACCGGTTAAGTGTGTTTGAACTTATTTTAATCAGGTCTCTGGGTAGAGCCAAGATACACTTGGCATGGAGATGAGGGGAAAAATATATTAAAATGTAGACATTTTTACTTGGAAAGTCAATTATCATTTATTTCCAGGAAGACCAAAGAACCAAATTGGAGTACGCACCCAGACAACTGCACTTGTGCGAGCACGTGACAAATACTGGAGCACTGTCAAGTCACTGGGGCTTGATGTCTTAATTAGCACTCAACATGCAACACACTAAAGGTGAGTTGTTATCTTCTCTGTAAGGTTATCTCCTCAGGTACGTACGGGTGGCACTCAAAAATGATTGTGGGACAAGCCCTGTAGAAGCGGAAGGACCTACATAAGAAAAGGAAGGAGCATGTGCATGGAGAGGAGATTTTGTTTGGAGACCTTTGCCCTTTGTTTGAAGGGCAACGAAGCTGGAGAGAGATCTGGAAAACAGCCTCTATGAAAAGCGGCTGAGGGAACTGGAGTCATTTAATCTAGAGAAGACAGAGTAGACCTTATTGCTCTCTACAACTACCTAAAGGAGGTTGCAGTGAGGCTGGTGCTGGTCTCTTCTCCCTAATTACTAATGACAGGACATGGGGAAATGGGCTCAAGTTGCATCACGGGAGGTTTAGACTCAATCTTAGGAAGAAGTTCTTTCCTGAGGGAGTGGTTGGACGCTGGAACAGGCTGCACAGGGAGGTGGTGGAGTCACCATCCCTGGAGGTGTTTAAAAACAGAGTAGCCAGAGCACTTAAGGCCATGGGGTAGGGGTTAGGGAGATGTTGAGATAAGGGCTGGACTTGTTGATCCTGGAGGTCCTTTCCAGCCATGACAATTCTATGATTCTAGCCGAGAACAAGATAACTGGAAAACTGAAAAATTCCACCTGGGATTCCCATCAAAGGGACAAGGGGTCCTACATTTCATCAGAAAAACAGAGAAAATAACCAAATCATCAAGCCGTAAGACAAAACTGTGGTGGCAGAGAGATGGCTGGCATGTCCTTCTCAGTCATTTGGTCAGCCTCCAGAAATCTGCCACTATCGTTACCGGTTCCCCAAAGTGGTCCCTGCAGCAAGGATGTAGCAGAGCCTCCTGCCGAAGCAGGCAGGTCAGAGTGCACCAGAAAGCACAGCACTTGCCCGAGTGCTGATGGCTTCTCCTGACACAAGCCATAGTAAGATCAAAGAGAGCCTGGTAGAGTAAACAGAAAGGCAACACAGGTACACATGGCCGCACTATTCACACGTGTTCACCGCTGCCAAAGAGGGCCTGAACCCTTGTCAGATTTCAAAACCTTTCAGGCCTGTGTGAAAGAAGAATGAATCAGACTAGAAAACTCACACTTTTGTGTCGTTTCTCCTGCAGAGGTATAGATGGTCACATTTTCAACTCAAACAGAAAGGAAAAGCACTGGAGCTTATTATGAAATTACTTTGAGTGCTCCTCAAATCACAGGTTCTTTGATTAACTAGAAAGCACGTTAGATAAAAGTTTTTTCCTCTTCCAACCCAGAAGGTACTTCTGGGGCCTGCAACAATGACATTTGAAATCAAACAAGCATTCACACTAAAAACAAACAAACAAAACTAAATGGCTTTTAAAAAGCAGATAAATTACAAGGCTCAGAACTTGATATTCCCTATTTGATGCTAAAGAGGCTGTGAGTCATATATGGTTGTTAGAAAGCTCAGGTTTGTTCTCAGAAATATTTTTCAAGACTCTTGGCAGTACTTTGATGTTAGATTAAGAAGAAAAGCAGCAGGAAAGAGAAAGGAGCTCTATGATCCCTATTATATGGCAAAGCAACATCAAGGAACGGCAATTCCAGCGCAGGAACAGGCTACCTACTGCAGACCTGATCTCTGTCTGGAAATTAGGGGCACACTGTAGCACTGGACTGGGAAATGCTGATATTAAATGCTCATACTGCAGCAGAAGATGAAGGTCCTGATGTCCCCAACCCATCGTTCTTCCTTATAAACCCACATCTGTACAATGCTGAGTCCCAACACGCAGAAAGAAGTTATTAACTGAGTGCAAACTTTAAAATACTCAACTTCCCTCCAAGCAGTAACCTGCTGGGATGCTGTAGGCGCTGAACTTGTTACCCATCCCAGCACACGGGAAACACAGCCTTGTGATTATGCCCGCGGACATTTGCTTTGCGCAGAGCACCAGGTTTCCTGTGCAAGGCTGGAAAGATTCCGAGCGTGATTTACAGTATATTGTTACACCACTGTCTAGACATGATTAGCTAGCTCAGGAACCGATAACAGCAAGCCCACAACAATACAAGCACAACGGAGGCTAACATATCCTGCCAACAACAGAGTCGGAATATCTCTCCAGGACAAAACCACTCTGGCACACAACCTCCTTGGCCAACTGGTCTCCTACTCTCAACCTGCTGAAGTGGAGGGAAATGCAAACTGAACTTTCAGAAGCTGTGATGTAGCTTCCACCAGCTTCCCTATACCAGTTATGGGGATTTCACAGCACTTTTATGCTGCTTTGCCCAGCTGCAGTGTGGAAATTCGAGTTACAGCTCAAGCTAGGAAACGCAGTCCAGGCTGCACCTCACTCTGCAGTCATCTCATCAGCACACCGGGAAAAAGCTGGGTGCCTGCTTCAGGGTCTTGGAAAGGATTTGATGGCTTTCTTTTGCCATACCAGTAAACACCATTGCCTAGCCAAGACACAGCTTACTTTGGCAGGAGACTCTGTAGGAGGATTAGCAACAGCACCAAGAGGACTTTCATGCATGGAGTAAGTGCAGCTACACCTGGGCTTCTGTTGACAGAATTATGCTGGTAAGAGTGGAGAGGAGAAATGGCTTCCTGACCAACCCAAACATGCCAGCAGAATCACTAAGCATAGGGTCAGACTTTAGAAGAAACCACATTGCGATTCCTGGCACCCACTGTTATAGTGGAAATTTCAAATCACAATAACCTGCAGTAATTAAACGGACCACGTAAGGACTTTTGCCCTCAGGGAAGGGATAAAAGGGATATTTCCTTCAATGAACTGGAGGAAATCCAGCACCAGCATAACTGCGCAGGACTGGGC
The DNA here is from genome assembly GCA_013400115.1 of Rhinopomastus cyanomelas. NCBI lineage: Eukaryota > Metazoa > Chordata > Aves > Bucerotiformes > Rhinopomastidae > Rhinopomastus > Rhinopomastus cyanomelas. The sequence continues at coordinate 11,760 of VXBP01004902.1, forward strand.
GTAGCGGTACCAACATCTCACGCGACAGCCACTGGCAAGGAAACCAGATACAGAAGTGTGGGAAATCTGAGTGCTTTTTAGTTTCTCCTCAGTCACGTAGCTTTTCCTTGATATCTGAAGCTCCTAATCCAAGGCAAAGAAAATGAGTCAGCACAGTTGACCTGGAAGTCAGCTGGTGTGCACTGCGGCACGGAGAGCTAGGTGTGAAGCACAAGGATGAGTCTGGAGTGTCCTTGGAGGAGCAGCCTTCCTGTAGCAAGTTCATTTAAAACTTCACTTTGTCTACAAAATGGCCCACAGCAAGTCTGGCCAGCCAAGAACAGCCCTCAGAGGAAATAAGGAATGAGAAATGGAAGGACTAAATGAGAACAAGCTAGGTAGGGTGCCCTGAAAGTTTTCATCAGCTATTGCAATCCACACTTGCAGAAAGCATACAACAGCTACGAAAACATGCTTTAAGATATCAACACAGAAGGCTTTTATTCTCTGTCATTATTATTTCTTCATTTTGAAAGCAGCAGAAATTCTGGCAGCAAGATTTCCAGAGCACACCAGAGATGACTCGAAGGGACTGAACAAGCCCTGTCAAAGCTAAACCTCAACAGCCCAGTTGGGTACATGAGCAGCTGGCTCAGGAAGCTACTGGTGTGCAGCTCTGGATCTAGAGCTGGGCTGGGCTCAGCACCCACCCATGAGGGGAGGAGAGCACAGGAACAGCAGGGCTAGCAGCAAGGTGTCTTCTTCATACATTGCCTTCTCAAGTCCAGATGGGGAATCGAGTGATTTTCAGTCATGTAAAAGCTTAGTATTTTGAAAATCATCTTCATTTCGGGAAGCTGAAAAGGGCTTCATCACGCTACCTAGCAAAGCATTTGTTTTTCATTCAGACCCAATTACTATTCAATGTGCAACCTCCTAAAAATCACAGGATGCACCCTGTTCCTATTCCACCACTACACCAGCTTTCAGTGAAGCTATGCATCTAAGACAACAGTTACCAACTTCGTCAAGTCAAAAGTTAGCAACACATACATTTCTCCAAAAATGAATCTTAATAAAACCAACTCAATAAACTCTATTTATATGAGTCAATTTGTCTACACGGAATCACAGAATATTATGGATTCGAAGGGACATCTTAAGATCATCCAGTTCAATCCATCTGCCACAGCAGGACAACCTAGACCAAGTCACACAGGAACACATCCAGGCAGATGTGACCAGTCTCAAGAAAAGGAGACTCCACAACCCCCCTGGGCAGCCCCTTCAAGTGCTCTGTCACCCTCACTGTGAAGAATTTCCATCTCATGGAACCGCCTATGTTCCAGCTTACACCCACTGCCCTTTGTCCTATCACTAGACAACATAGAGCAGAGCCTGGCTCCATCCTCCTGACACTCGTCTTTCACGTATTTATAAACATTAATCAGGTCACGCCTCAGTCTCCATTTCTCCAAGTTAAAGAGACGCAACTCCCCCAGCCTTTCCTCATAAGGGAGGTTTTCTACTCCCTTCATCATCTTCACTCCATCCCTTCTACACCACAAACACACGGTCATGAAGAAGGAGGTTCCAATGTCCCCATAGTCATTGTGCTGCAGACATGTCTGTCTGTGCTTGTGACACCTGACAAAACAACTTTCCTAATGGAGCTGGCTGGACAGTTGTCCATCCCTCTGGATACATCTGTCTGCCAAAAAGGGGGAGACACAGACCTGTATTTCCTTTAGACTGCAGGGTTCAATTTCACACTGCCTTCAGTCCCACATCTCTCCTTTATGAGGTTGCTGGCCAGGTGGAGAGACAGGGGAGGATGAACGGACACTCATCACTCCTGTGCTCTACAGCTCTGCCTACCAAAACCTCAACTCCTTCTTTGATCAGTTGACACTAACATTGCAAGCACAGAGACTGCTAGCCTGAACTAACATCCCAGGCCTCTCTTTCTGTCATAACACGTGAGAAGAGAATGTTTTTAAACCAGTAAAGTTTTTAAACCAGTTTTTTAGACTAGTAAAGTCTCACAATCAAATATGTAAGATACTGAAAAATAAAGAAGCAGTCTATATTAGCGGGAGCATGGCTGAAACCTGCAGGATTTCTTTGCTGTTAAACTTTGTCTACTGCTATGACTTCAATCACAGAACATCAGGGATTGGAAGGGACCTCGAAAGATCATCTAGTCCAATCACCCTGACACAGCAGGATCACCTAGACCAAGTCACAGTATCACAGTATTACCAAGGTCGGAAGAGACCTCATAGATCATCAAGTCCAACCCGTTACCACAGAGCTCAAGGCTAGACCATGGCACCAAGTGCCACGTCCAATCCTGCCTTGAACAGCTCCAGAGTTGGTGACTCCACCACCTCCCTGGGCAGGCCATTCCAGTGGCCAATGACTCTCTCGGTGAAGAACTTTCTCCTCACCTCAAGCCTAAATTTCCCCTGGCGCAGCTTGAGGCTGTGTCCTCTTGTTCTGGTGCTGGCTGCCTGAGAGAAGAGAGCAACCTCCTCCTGGCCACAACCACCCCTCAGGTAGTTGTAGACAGCAAGAAGGTCTCCCCTGAGCCTCCTCTTCTCACGGCTAAACAATCCCAGCTCCCTCAGCTTCTCCTCATAGGGCTTGTGCTCAAGGCCCCTCACCAGCCTCGTTGCCCTTCTCTGGACACGCTCAAGCACCTCAATGTCCTTCCTAAACTGAGGGGCCCAGAACTGGACACAGTACTCAAGGTGTGGCCTAACCAGTGCAGAGTACAGGGGCAGAATGACCTCCCTGCTCCTGCTGGCCACACCATTCCTGATGCAGGCCAGGGTGCCATTGGCCCTCTTGGCCACCTGGGCACACTGCTGGCTCATGTTCAGGCGGGAAAGATCATCCAATCCAACTTCTCACCACAGCAGGATCACCTGGATCAAGTCGCACAGGAACATATCCGGGCAGGTTTTAAACATCTCCAGAGAAGGAGACTCCACAATCCCCCCTGGGCAGCCCCTTCAAGTGCTCTGTCACCCTCGCTGTGAAGAACTTCCAGCTCATGGAACCTCCTATGTTCCAGCTTACACCCACTGCCCTTTGTCCTATCACTAGACAACATAGAGCAGAGCCTGGCTCCATCCTTCTGACATGCACTCTTCACATATTTATGTGGTCACCCCTCAGTCTCCTCTTCTCCAAGCTAAAGAGACCCAGCTCCCTCAGCCTTTCCTCATAGGGAAGTTGTTCCACTTCCTTCATCCTCCTCATTGTTCTACGCTGGACTCCCTCTAGCAGCACCTTGTTTCTGAAGTCCATGACAAGTCAGGATTTAAAGTCAGACAGTAAAGGAAGAAGGGTAAAAGCAGAAATACATTTATTTATAACTTTGCATTTTACAAACTCTATTTAATCCTAACACAGTTACTCACATTTGGTCACCTACTGTACGCATGTGGGAAACTCATTTGAAAACAGTAATTTGGCAAAGGCAGTAAAAAACACACAGCCAGGACATTTGCTGAACAGAAATATGCATAAGCTCCATGATGGGGGCTAACACAAAGCCAGGAGGGGCAATGTTCTAAAGAGCAGTGGTAGCAGAGTAGTAGTAGCAGCAGCAAAAGGAAACAAGCAGTCTAAGTGATCAATAGCACATTTTCTCTCTTCTCTAGGAGCTTCCAATATATATTTTCTCTATGAAGGAGAAAATTATGTAGATCTTCCAGAAGCAAAAACTATCCCCATTCTCTTATATTCTGTTATTCTTCGTATTTCTCAAAAGCATCAAACTATGTTCAACAGCCAGAGAAAGCAGGACATTTCACAGCACTAAGCCCATTAATACATATATCACAGACTCACAGAATGGCCAGGGTTTGACAGGACCTTAAAGATCATCTAATTCCAACCCCCCTGCACAGGCAGGGACACCTTCACCAGATCAGATTACTCAGGATCCCAGCCAACCTGGCCTTCAACACTTCCAAGGATGAGGCAGACACAGCTTCCTTGAGAAACCTGTTCCAGCATCTCACCACCCTTACAGGAAAGAATTTGTTCCTCATGTCCAACCCCAATCTCCCCCCGCTTCCCCGTGTCCTCTTGCTATGCACCCATGTTAAAAGCCCTACCCCAGCTGTCTTGTAGCCCCTTCAAATACTGGAAAGCTGCTAGAGGGTCACCTGGGAGCCTCTTCTTCTCCAGGCTGAACAATCCCAACTTGCTCAGCCTGTTCTCATAGGGGAGGTGCTCCAGGCCTCTGATCATTTGAGTTGCTCTCCTCTGGAGACATTGCAGGAGCTCTGTCCTTCTTATATTGGGCACTCCAGAACTGACCACAGTACTCCAGATGGGATCTCGCAAGCGCAGAGTAGAGGGGGAGAATCACCTCTCTTGACCAATTGTATGAACAGTAAGATTTAGTGTATCTCAAGTATGCAAAGCAACAGATGAAACAGAAAACTGTTAAGGATGTGTAACACGACCGACATCAAGCTCTCTGATAAAGAGCTTGACTCTGACAAACAGCTATTCTTCATGTTGGACAACCTGCAGCAGTATATGGAGGTGCGGGGATGACAGTGAGGGGAGAAAAAGAGGGAGAAAGCAAAATTAACACCCACAAGGCAATCTAAAAAAGGAGGTTGGCTCCAATGAGCTTTTGACACTCTTGGGAAAAACTGCTCCAGGGCTCAATGTGTGCACTCACAGATGTCGCGGTCACCAGTGATGTATGGATATACCACCTGGGATGTCTGAAAAACTTCCTCCAGTACTAGGGCCTATTGCTTCCTCCTTCTGTTTATAGAGTTCTGGGATAGTTCCTAAAACTACACAACTATCATTTCAAGGTTGCTTGCAACTATCCTGTCAAGGGGTTTATCCAGAGACAAAATTAACCAGTTACTTCAGTTAATGTGCTACTGGGCTGAAACAAAAACAAAACAAGGGTAGTTTGAAAAAACACTTCTAAACTGCAGGTGAACAAAAAACTAACTCTGGTCTGGGGAGAAACAAGACACATATAATTCACTGCACATAAAAGCCTCACCCAGAGTTCTTGAGATTAATCAGTGCTCGTATGTAATGGGGTCAAACTACAATCTCCAGCCTCTCAAAAGGAAGAGACTTCCAACATTTCTTGCTCCTTGTAGAAATGTGGAGCCTATTCAGTCCATGCACACTTCCCTCTGTCAACTAGCGTTCTGAAGTCCAGTTCTTTGTTCCACGTGCTTCCAAGCCAGTCCTCCACTTCCAGTACGCCAATTCCTATGCCCACAAACGAGGGAAGAACTCTTTTCATTCTGGCAAACACTGGAATACAGAGGAAACCTTCCTTCCACTGATCCCTGAGGTACCACTCTCTCGATCTGTTCACTAAATTTCCAGGGCTCTAAGATGGCTATCACGTTCAGCACTCAGTGACATTTGCTCTCTCCAAAACACAGAGCAGAAGTGAAGAACACAGAGGAGCAGGAAAACTGAAACTGGAAGCTCCAAAACTCTTCTGTTTGCAGAGCCGCAAAAAACTCCGCTCGAAACGTGTAAGTCAAACATCACATAAAATAAAGACAATGACATATCTATGCTTCCAACCTTCACTTCAGAAGCACAACAGCAGTTTCATTCCCAGCTGAAATGCCAGTTGTGATGTACAAGTTAAGGAACTTAGTTCCTATGGCCTCAGGACAGGATATGGAAGCCTCTTCTGCCCACCTTCTCCAGAAGAGAAGCAAGCATCAGTTTCCATCTGGAAAGAGAACAACACTGCACCAACAGCAATGCTAACCTGCAGGAACTCAAATATCTCTTGCCAAAGAGAACATTAAAAGCGACTGCAAAAGTATCGATGACTTCAAGTTCTACAAACTACAAAACACATCTAACTGCAAATGTATGCTTGACACACGTGAACACCATTTACATTCACGGTAACTCTTGCCTCTCCAGCTGCTACACTAGCATAGTTCAACACATTCAAATCAAGGGTGAGAGGAAATGGCCTCAAGTTGCATCAGAGGAGGTTTAGATTTGATCTTAGGAAGAAGTTCTTTCCTGAGGGAGTGGCTGGGCACTGCTATAGGCTCACAGGGAGGTGGTGGAGTCACCTTTCCTGGAGATGTTTAAAAACCGAGTAGCTAGAGTACGTAAGGCCACGATCTAGTAGTTAGAGAGATGTTGGGACTTGATGATCCTGGAGGTCCTTTCCAGACATTATGATTCGATGAGATTGCGAGACCTGGGGCATTTCAGTTTGGAGAGGAGAAGGTTATGAGGGGATTTAATCACTGTCTATAACTACATGAGGGCTGGGTGTCAAGAAGGAGACAATCTCTATTCACTTGCACCCTGTGACAGGACAAGGGGCAATGGGTGTAAGATGGAACACAGGAAGTTTCACCTCAACACGAGGAAGAACTTCTTTACTGTAAGGGTGACAGAGCACTGGAATGGACTGCCTAGGGAGGTTGTGGAACCTCCTTCCCTGGAGAGTTTCAAGACCTGTCCGGATGTGTTCCTATGTGACCTGCCCTACATTCTATGGTCCTGCTCAAGCAGGGTGATTGGACTCCATGGAGGTTCCTTTCAACCCATAATGATCTGTGTATCTGTGTAACAGCAAGAAGAGCAGACAAAAAGAACATGTGGTAGCCTTTGTTTTCAAATCCATCTAACCACCCCAATTTTCATGTACTAAAAAAATCCTACTTTATTTGAAAACAGAGTTGATAAATCACATATATAGAAGTCAAAACATTCACAAAAAATAAAATCAAATGTGCATTCATATACAGGTGGCTAGAAGATAAAAACTAAATACTACTGCAAGCAAATGCTTACGGTAGGTCAACCATTGCACTGACACAGGAAGCCATCGTTCAGCAGGGTAACACAAAGCAAACCCCCATGGGACAATGGGAGCAAGTGTCTTCAGCAGGTGAGTACAGCACCCAGACAGCTACATCAAAGTCCATTCCAACTGTCTGTGCAGGAGCAGAGAGGAGGGGACACAGGCAAACAGTACCACAGAGACGGTTTCTAAGACAAATAATATGAAAACTTGTGTGACCTTGGAGAAAGAGGAAATGGAACACACCTATGAAGTTAAAGCTGGGCCAGTTTAACAATCTGTTACTCTTGTTGAGCAGGAAGGATCATACTGTTTCTCTCAGCAAGGGGAGCGGCAAAGGAAGAACATCAGGAAGGACACTAATGGCAGACTATCAGTAGCAGGCCCTGGTGGGGAGCAATCACTCCCAGTTCAGTGCTGCTGGCTTGAGTCATCCAAGGCAACACCCAAAGGAGAGGAGTGGTCATAGAAGGTCCCCCTTCTTCATAACAGATATGCCCCAATTCCCCCAGCTGCCTGTATTGCAGCTATACATATATCTAGGTTAGAGACCAGAGGCAATAACCGTGTTAGAAAGTTTGACTTTGCCCCATTATATCACTGTTTGTTTACACTACATTCAAAGAAATAAATAAGATTAGGATATTATCTCTTAAGCACAAGTATACATGGTGATCAGCATTTGCTTGGGGCATCTGAGTATCACTGTAGTACCAGTAAGAGGAATGTTTAACTCCTGATCTGAATAGAGTTTCTCCATTAGAGAACAAAGTAGCAATTACAATCAAATATTTAAAAAGCCATGCTCTTAGTCTCACCATACATTTCTAGGTTCAAAATGAAAATGAACCTACAACTTTTCCTTCTATGAAACTACATTTCAGTGCTAGCAACTTCCAGTTACACAATTAAGTTTGACACTTACTGAGACAGATAAACCACCAACCTGCTTCAAAATCACTGCTACTGAATGCCTTCATGTAAGGACCTACAAACCTCCTGTGAGGAGGTAACACACTACATCTGATTCCCAGTCAGTGCTTTCAAACACCCATATGTTCAAAATATAACACCTATATCACGAGCCGGTGGTACTGCTTGGAGATGCCTAAGTGGTTGTTCTGCAGTCACCACCAGACAAAGCCATTCATTTATCAAAGTCCTTCACCATCACCAAACAGATAGGTACTGTTGTCATTTGCAATCAAACGCAAGCAAAGACAAGGCAACACACCAATATTAAAGTACCCAAGTATGAAAGAGTTCTGTGTCTGGATGCACACAAATGCAATTAAATACTGTAACATGTAAAGTAAAAAATATACATCCACATATCCCCTATACTTCTATCTCTAAAGCCAGAAGTATTTCCAGCTTCATATGTTTCTACACGCCGCCTGAGTTCTCTACACTGGAAAAACAAATACCACAAAACCTCTCTCCACAAAGAAGAAACAACCAACACCAACAGAAACCCAAGCAGACAGGAGTTCCAGCAAACACTTCAAAGGAGAAAAACTGTTTAAGAAAACGGTCACTGAAAACCCACCAAGCAGGACAGCACACACACACCTGCACCTTCTGCACGAAGTCTAACCGTCCTGAGGGTGGCTCTTCCAAAGACCAAAAATCAGATTGCAGTCGTATACCACTTTTGGATACATGTTTGAGGCGTCACATAAGGGAATTACACACTATAAATTTCATGAGGAAAAACAAACCTGAAGGCTACAGGATTATTTTGCTGCCGATGTATGCACAGCTCCCAGAGAGCAGTGGCCAGGAAAGGCAGAAACAATCCTGCACTCATGATCCCTTCAAGCAGCTTGCTGTTGCAATCAACCTTAAACACGCAATCAGTAAATCAAACCTACCAAAGGATTCCAGAGCTTTCACATATGCGTTTCATGTGGAGCTTTTTGCATAGAGAATCATTAAGGATGCACATCCCGTTTGTGTTAACATTGATAGTGTTTCATTACACTCGATGCTATGGCAACACCACAAACCACAACATCTTCATTTTGATTAGCAGAACACTGCAATTTAAGCTCTTCTTATTACTGGTGAGGTTTTTTAAGATAAAAAGATTGTAAGTCCCTTAAAGCCAGTTAGTGCTTTTTTTTAATGGAAAAAAGTAACTTTTTCCAGCTGCAAAGCAACCCTAAACTCCTAGAGGCCTAAACTCCCACAGCCTGATTTGACTTGAGGATTAAAAAACTGGTTTGAGCTCAGAGTGTACTGTCAGACCACAATAAAAGGAAAATGAATACAATATGCTGGAAATAAAACACCAGTCATATTAAAAAAAACCCCACACTTTCTGACAGCGTTAATTATGACACTGTGCCTCCCACTCTTATCACGCACAGCCCTTTCACAGCAGCTCTACAGACCTCCACCCTCAGCCATCCCAGGCATGGAACAACACAACAGCAAGCCTTCAGCAGAACAGAAAAATAGAGTTACTCCAAGTTTACCAAAAGCATTGGCTTTCACAAAGTTTTTCTCAATCTGTTTTTCAGTTCCCTCTGCTTCACTGAAATCTCTCCATCTGTCTTTGTAGCAAAAGGTGAAGGCAAGCAAGAAGCAAAGGGCAAAACTGGCAAAGCAAGGAAACAGTGCTGCTTTTTTTTTTTTAAGAAAAGAGTATTATTTAACATATTTCCATGGGGAAAAATCCCAAAGTTCTTTGAATCACATGGGAAAAAAAAAAGAAAAAAAAGTTTCTAAAAAAACAATTCCTGGGATGCTCTATCAGACACCCAGGGCTCCAAGAGGACCTTTGGCAGAGCAACCTCAGGCTCATGACCTGAAAGCAAAGTCATCTATTCTTTAGTGCTGAAAACCCACAAATGAGAAACTGGTACTAAGCCATACCATTTACATGACAATCTTCTGAACCACAGCTGAAAAGTGGCCAGTGATTGATGTGCCAGCCTAATCCACACACCCCTAGCCTGGGTATGCAGCTGTGGGGTCTGAATGCTGGAAGGAGCAGAGTCACACAAGGCTGTCATCCTCACTGGTGAGCTGTGGTAACCGAGATGGGTAAAGAGGTGGAAAAGCCACTGTGATGTATATAAAGGTAGTATTTCATACTGGGATAAATTGGTGCAGGCTGGGAATGAGGTTACAATCAAAGTCTACTTTGACTGAGCCCTCTACCAGCATAAACCCTACACAATCCCCTACCTTAACACAACTGCTGTAACCTATTAATGTTTGGGCAGACTGGACCTACCACTTTTGGACCTGCACGTACGGATTAGTCTGCAGAGGAGAAAACCCAGAACAAACACAAACAGCACATAGGCCTAAGGCAGAGCTGCCCTGCAGAAAGCACCAGCAGCAGCAAAGACCTCCCCACAAGCAACAAGCCAAGTGTGAATAACTGGGTCCCTGGTTTTCCAAGTGTGAATAACTGGGTCCCTGGTTTTTGCCCTAATTTAGGCAGCAGTAAAACCAGCATTTACTGTCATGGCAGCAAGACCAAGCAAAACAACAACAGGCACAATGAACAGATTTACTGCCCTCATGGCAGAGGGCAGTGTGCAGTGTGAGAAACAACACGTGTCCTATAGAAAATCCATCCAGAGTTACTTTGATGAATCATAGAATCACAGAAGGTCTATGTCCTTCTTATGTTGAAGCATCACTGCTATACAGAGGCAATCTGAAACATCTGGAGGATAAAGCACTTCTTTGTATACAATGTTTTGAGCACATGTCTGCTCATTTAATGACACTTACCATGTGTTTCCAAGTTCACTGAGGTGGCTGAAGTAGGTGTTACCTCAAAGCAGCTGAGCCCTGCTTCCAGCCACACCAATGGACCAAAGCATCCATGTGCCAGCCTGCTACTGCCTTTGGGAGCAATCTGTATACCAGAAGCTCAAGGCAAGCAGTTCAGGGAGCAGCAACATACACTGCACTGTAACAGCTCTGAACTCAATTGCAGCACCACCACCTGAGGCAACCATACAAGCACTTCCTTCACGTAGCAAACTGCAAGAGTGTTGCCAGGATAATCCACTTTTAGAAAAAAAATTATGGTGTCTGACCCAATATATGTGGAGGCAAGTGACAGGGCATTTTAGGGTTTGAATCTGAAGCAGAAAATGAAACTTCATGCTTCAGTGGTGAAACCTACAGTCTGGTGCTCAGCAAGTATGGAATGGTCTAGGCTAGACAGGACCATAAAGATCATCTAGTTTCAAGCCCCCTGCCATGGGCAAGGGTCACCTCTCACTAGACCAGGATGCTCACAGCCCCACCCAACCTGGCCTCAAACCCTTTCTTCTAGGGAGGGGGCAACTTTTCCAGGGAGGAGGCAAAAGTACAGCTAACAGTCACAACTCATTTTCAATTAGCTGTTCCTGCAGCCCTTAGAAAGCCAGCAACATCAAGCAGCTCGTAGGTGACCCTTAAGAGTTGCTCCACATCTCCATCAAAGCATTCATCCTCCATCACTGGAGGCTGGAGAGATTCACTTGTCAAACAAAGGGAAAAAAAAGTGTTTGTTAATAAAAAGGTCAGATTTAAATTTCAACTGCGAGCTTGCTGACGGATCTCCAAACTATTTGAATGCACGTAACTACAGAAATAAATCCCAACAGCCAGGACTTTGCTGCTGTTTTAACAACCAGCAAAGAAAATAAGAAACCAGAGAAACAATGTGAGAGAAGTATGATAGAACAGAGGGGCATCACAACAAGAGTATCCTCAGGAATGATGCTGCCTGCAGGCAGCACATGAAGTGTCCTCTCTCCTGCCAAGGATGCACTGGCTCTCTAGATACACTTGAGATGCTGGATGCAGGCTGGTTTCACACCAGTGAGCCTGTCCAACACAATTACCTCAAGGATACAAACATTCGAGCTCAGGAGAAGAAAAGAGGCAGAATTCTGGCTCTTCTTTGCAACAAGAGACGGCACTGCAGAAGGAAAAAAGACTTCTTTCAATCTTCCTATTAAAAATGCACCCTGAAGTCCCTCACAGTCTTATAAGGCAGTTTCTAAAAGTGTGTTCACCACACATCTTTTTATTATGGATGGTAGGTAGCCAACCAAGGAAGGTAATAGCACTTTGTATCTATCTATATAAATGTCTGCATATCAAGATAATTCTAGGACAAACTAGTTCCTTAGGTAATAAAATAGTCTTTCCTGCTCTAAACGCATTTTGCTTCTTTACAGCTCAGAAAGAGTTACAAGCAGAAGTTACTGCTGTCATCCCGGAAATCTCATCTGTCTGAAGTTCTCCCATCCCTTTTAGAAGCATCCAGTACATAATCAGGAATGGATTTAGTGGTCAGGTGAGTCTGACACAAGGTGAGGTTGCTGGGTCCCATCCATCCTCTGTCCCCTGCTAAGGCCGTGCACCACACAAGGAAGCAGTATCATGTAAGAGCTCTCTATACTTTGTCCTGAGTGAGCTGGCCCGCTGTCTAGCATATTGTAGCATTATGCAAATTATAATTAATCAGGCCCTGGAAACCTGGCAGCCTGTTAAGACTGCCTGGACTAAATCATTCTCTATGTTGTGGGAGTTTTGTAAAGCACTCTCCAAAGGTACATTCCTATGTGATTTCCAGCAATTACAAAGCCCTTGTGAAACTGGACACAGACTCATTAGCTACTGTCATGTGCACATGCCCCAAATTGCATCATTCCCCAGGACTTCTCTTACACCAGGGCCAGCACAAGATCTAAACTGATAAAGCAAAAGATGGGGAAAATGACACAGTGACGCCATTTGTAACAGAAGTCTCAGATACCTTAATACAAAACATGAAAAGCAACTGAGCAGCAGACTAGAACTGATGTCAGATCTGAGTCCCACACTGACGATCACGCAGCAGGCCAAATAAAAGTGCCTTAACTGATGCCCTTCTCCAAAGCTATTCCATCTCTGCCTGCAATTTCCTGACCTGTTCCCACATCATGAGCAATTTCCTTTACCTTCACACTGACTCCCACTCATACACAGGCAAATGACTGAGACACTTTCCCTTCTTGTCCTCCTTCCACCTGGCTTCAGTAACCAACATTCTCCAAAAAAACTGCTTTCAGAGCACTTCCACTGGGACTATGCCCACCTCATCATGCTCGTGGCTCAACAGCCATGCAAAGCACTGTGCTGATATATGCACAGTCTGCTGTATCCAGGAGTAAGGGTTAAGGGTCAAATAGCCCCAAGCTCCATGCAGTGTGCCTCTAGTTAGGGAACAATCCAGACAAATGTCCTAGGCTCCCTAGGGAGACCAGGTCACCCGTGGCACAAACAGCAGAAAATGCTCCTTAACAACAGACTCACACAAAAAACCCAGACTCCTTTATATGGTGGAGCCAAAGATGCATTTGAACACAACTGAACCAGCCGTCCCCCATTCCTCCCTGCTCTCCACAATCTAGCTTTTTACAATATATTTATAAGATAAATCAACATTTAAAAACATCAAGATCACAGGATAAAAACACAAAGAGCTCCAATGTATTTCCATTCACAGTCCTCACCTATCATTCTATTCCTGTTTACAGGCTCAGTACCAGCTATAAAGAAACTGGAGGTTATGCTTTGTGGCAAATGCTTTCACGTCTTGCATATTCATCCACTAGCATTATCTAGAGTTTCATTCAGAAACAGCATTTGAATAGTTTTTCAAGGAGGGCATTATTTTTAATCAGTTCAGGTCATGGCTGACATTAACCAGATTTGGTTTTATTTCTTGTCACTCTTCAAATTATTAATATCTTTCCCTGCAGATAAACGCAGTGTTTGTGGTTTGCAGTGCACGTTCACAGGGGATTGTTACTATGTCTAGTTTTGGGCACCACAGGATAAGGAGGACATTGAGATGCTGGAGTGGGACCAGAGAAGGGCGATGAGGCTGGAAAACAGCCACCCTATGAAGAGTGGCTGAGGAAATTTAATCTAGAGGTTATTTAATCTAGAGAAGAGGAGGCTGAGAGGAGACCTTACTGTTCTCCACAACTACCTAAATGGAGGTTTCAGCGAGGCTGATGCTGGTCTCTTCTCAGTAATTACTAATGACAGCATGAGAGGAAATGGCCTCAAGTTGCATCAGGAGAGGTTTAGATTGGATCTTAGGAAGTTCTTTCCTGAGAGAGTGGCTGGGCACTAGAACAGGCTGCCCAGGGAGGTGGTGGAGTCACCATCCCTGGAGTTGTTTAAAAAACAAGTAGCTAGAGCACTTGAGGCCATGGTTTTAGGGCTAGGGAGATGTTGGGATGAAGGATGAACTTGATGATCCTGAAGGTCCTTTCCAGCCATGATGATTCTATGATTATCACAAGACATGCGAAGTATTTTTGCCAACAATAAATCAAGAAATGGGAAATTTGGATGGGCAGCAAAAAGCAGAACAGCCACTGTTGTAGTATTTTCCTTTTTTTTTTCTTTTCCCCTAATAAAGGCTTTTGGCTGCATTGTCTTAATTCACATTTTTGACAGACAATTGAAGCTGGAATGATACTAAGAGTTGGAAAAATCCATTCTAGTAACAAAGATAAAAATAAAAATAAATGAATATAAGTGAGGTTTAGGGACCCGCAGGTTCCTAAGTGAAATGTCACCCTCAGACACCTGAAGTTCAACAAGGCTGCAAGGTTTTATGAGACAAATTCAATCCCTTGGTCCATCAGGTGTTTTCCAGGTGACTTTGCTTGAACCACTTGTGTACATTTCTCTGGCTACTCTGGCTGTCTGACCGCTGTTCTCATACACAGAGTTCAGATGCGTAAGAGTTGGAAACAGCTGTGATATGAACAGAGCGAAGTTGCTCTTTTTGCCTCCTTTGGTCAGCTGCTGCATCAATGCTGGTGCTCTACACAAACAGGTCAGCTCAGCAGTGATTAACCAAAACAGACTAAGGAATAGCCTCCATCACTAAATGGAGCACCAAGTATGCCCAGCTGTACAGCCTCAGTGAAGGCAGTAACAGCATCATAGAAACACAGAACGGTTTGGGTTGGAAGGGACCTTAAACATCCTCTCATTCCAACCCTCCTGCCATGGGCAGCGACACCTCTCACTAGACAAGGCTGCCCCACAGCCCCATCCAACCTGTCCTTGAACATTTCTAGGGAAGAGGCATCCTTCAGCTTCAGCATACCTAATAGTTAAATGATGAACCAAATCCTTACCAGCTGCACTTTTTAGACATAGTTCTATATGCCAGATCAAAAAATCAGTTAAAGAGAATTTTAAAGAGAAAGGAAAACTATCCAAAGCAAACAAAACCCCCAGCATCAAGGAGGGGATAAACAGTGACCCTTGGTAAGGAGCAGGGAGAAAAGTCAGTCTGATTTTCTTTGGATGTAGTTGGGCAGGAAATCGTTGAGGTGGGTTAAAATACCTTTCTTGTACATACTTTAGAAAGAATTTCCTCTGATTACTAGAATAATATTTGTTTTCACGTCAATCTTGATAAACCACAGCTGTGATGCTTTATTTCCTCTCGCCTTATTTCCATCTATTAATAGGCCTGCATGTAAACACACATCAATTAAAAATACACATACATGCTTAGTCTATACATAAACGCTTCCATTTTGCAATCCAGATCCCTACATAACACTGTCCTGGTCCTTAAACGTGTCATTTCCACATGCACTACCAAGCTTGCAGCACAACTCTGCTGTCGCCTTCGTTGAGTCAAGGGTCCCGAGGACATCGTAGACTGCACAGAGCCCCATGCACTGCAGGGAGCCAGAACTGTCTAGGAGATTATTCAATTAACAGCCCTGCATCCACTGCAGGCTCACCAGTGGAAGTGCCTGAATGAGAAAAGCAGTCTGTGCAGTACTGCCTGCTTGGCTGGGGTGTTTTTTTCCTTCTGCTTCTCCAGTTCAGGGGCAAGAAGGGGAGACATCTGAAGAAGCTTTAGTATAATTCAGAGCTACTCAGGTTTTGAATTTCAGAGCTACAGAAATCTGCGGAAGTAGTTTTAACCAGGTATTTTAAGCCACCAATATGGTCAGCATCACTTCCAAATGACATTCTCTGCTATTTCCACGGCTGTATTTTGGAGTCCAGCATAGGAAGGAAGGGATCTGTTCAAATTCAGAACTCTAATGCTAACACTGTTTTTGTCATCTGACTTACAGGAGACTTTTATGAAAATCTGAGTCCATGTCACAGCTGTGGAGGTGTGGCCCTGGCTGGGGAACAAGTGCTCACCAAAGCTGCTCTATCACTCCCCACTTCTTGGATGGACAGATGAGAAAAAACACAGTATTTTGTAGCTAGCCCGTAAAGACAACAACAGTTTAATAGAACAGAAGCAAAAGCTGTGCATGGAAGCAAAGGCAAATACAGATTACTCTCTACTTCCCATCAGTAGATGGTGTTAGCTGCTGTTATAGGAAGCAGGGCCCAATATACAGTGTAGCTGCTCTGGAGAGCAAACGCCACCAACAAGTGTCCACTCCCTGCCTCGCTTCCCTCTTTCTTCTTGCTTTTATATCTGGGCTAGCATCATATAGTAGGGAATATCCCTTTGGTCTGATTTGGTTAGCTGGCCTGGTCCAGCCCTCAGCCTGCTAGAAGAAAAACAAAAGCCAGTCTTAGTGCTGTGTGAACCCTGCTCAGTAGCAACCAAAACAATGGTGTGTTGTCAACAGCTCTTGAGCTACCACCACAAAAAGCACCCTGAGAGATTTCACAGGGAGGATCAGCTCCATCTCATCTAAACCAAATACACACAGCTTATCTCTACCATGTCTCACCTACTCACTTAGAATACCACTCTCATCTAGGTCTCAAGCCCAAACTTAACCCACTTTCCAGACTCCAGAGAGGAAGAACAGACTACACTGCCATAGCTCACTTAGTTGTATTAACCCTGATTTTAAGTTTTCCTTAAAGCCTCTGACATCCACAACAGCTGCTTTATTTCTATGTTGAACAGCATTAGTGAGAGAGTTATTTGCATACTTTAAGTGGATTTAGCACAAATGTAAAAGAGAACTTTTATTACAGACCCCACTAACCAGTAACTTGCTTTTTAACAAAGCAGGTAGATACCAGAAAGTTACCTGGAGGCACCTCACCTATTCCTACTGACAGTCAATGCATTCAAAGGTCTCCCTGGGAATGATTATCTCCTGGAGTTGATTAGGCAATTTTATAGTTGGCACACTGAGACATTAACAGCCTTTAAGAACATCCAGTTAGTCAGACTTAAAGGACTTCAGAAAAGAAAAAGGGGGAAAAAAACCAGCCACCTCAAATCAATACCAACTGACAACAAGCATATTAAAATCCAAGCAGACAAGAACTTCTGGGCTGGGCAGTGGGAACATGATGTACCCTACATGGACCCATCCCCAGGCCCTTCTTCCTGTGGGAGCTCTCTCCAAAGTCCAATGCTGCTAACTCACATGAGCAAGGGTCAGGAGGTCTGGCCCTCCAGTGCTCTTTTGTGTCCTTCAGGCTGCTGTCTCTTATCTGGCTGCTAAGAAACCACCCTACACAAAGCCTAACAACTCCCAGCCACTTCATCTCACTTACATCATGTAGCACTCTCTTGGCAGCCATAAAAGCATTAAGATAACAAGTTGACTTGATAACTCAATTTGTAGCTTAGCCAAAATGAAGAGCAATTACGAGCCTACGCAGGAATCAAATACTGTCATTAAAGGGGAAGAAAATGAAGGAAAAAAGAATAAGGACTGCCACCAAGCACAGCTCAATAATGCCAACAGAACAGCACAGCAATTCCTGAACCAGAGAAGGGCAACAGCAGAACAGATGCAAGATACCTGATGTATTCTTCAGTAACCCTGCCAAAGGGCAAGCACCTAGACTGCAAGCTCTGGGCTCCAGGGTAACATTAGCTCTGCACGTTGGGCCCTCAGCGGAATACAAACTGGAATGGCTCGTTGGGTTCTTAATCCAACAGCAGGAGGAACTGGCACTGCATAAAGATGCTGGCCAGAAGCTGGAGCAGACTGCCCAGAGGCAGGTATAAGCAATGAAGATAGGGACTGAGGGTAAGCCTGGCAGCAGCTCTGCTTGCCTGAGAAAAAACAGGTATCCAGACCTATTTGGAAAAATATCCAAAAGGCTATTCTGAACAAATTTTTAACAACACATAGCCCTACAGACTGGGGAATGAGTGGTTGGAGAGCAGCCTGGCAGAGAGGGACCTGGCACTAAACAGGACCCAGCAGGGTGCCCAGGTGGCCCAAAAGGCCAATGGCACCCTGGCTTATGTAAGGAATAGTGTGGCCAGCAGGACTAGGGACGTCATTCGCCCCCTGTACTGGGCACTGGTGAAGCCTCCCCTCAAATACTGGGGGCAGTTCTGTGTCTCTCACTTCAAGAAAGAGATTGAGGTGCTGGAGTGGGTCCAGACGAGCGACAAGTCTGGGGAAAGGACTGGAGGGAAAGTCTGATGAGGAGAGGCTGAAGGAGCTGAGGGTATTCAGCGTGAAGAACAGGAGACTCGGGAGGACCGTCTTCCTCTCTAAAACTACTTGAAGAGAAGTTGTAGTCAGGTGGGGGTCAGGCAACTAGCACTAGAAAGGGAGGGCAGGGCCTGAAGCTGCACCAGGGGAGGGTTAGGTTGCTGTTAGGTAGCCCTTCCTCAAGGAAATGGTGATCAGACATTGGAATGGACTGCCCAGGGCAGTGATGAAGTCGCCATCCTAGGAAGTGTTTAAGGACAGACTGGATGTGGCACTTAGTGCCATGTTCTAGGTTGTGGTGATATTATGTCATAGGCCTGGCTTGGTGATCTTAGAGGTCTTTTCCAACCTCAGTAAGTCTGTGGTTCTGTGATCTCTCCCTACATAGTTTATGGACCTTTACTACTGTTAGAAATTTTTTTTTCCCTAATATCCAACCAACCCTTCTCTTCCTACAAAATAAATAGGACTGAATCAGCTACGAGCAGACACGGAGTACACTGTTCTTTTTTGGTATCTCCTGACACATCACAAAATATATGGCTTTTGTTCATAGCCATTTCCGCCCTCTAACCATCTCAAAGAATGTTGTTTGTATATACAAAGGAGGGAGGAGCTGTAAAGTACGACAAGAATTCAGAGGTTAACTCTGGACTTCCAGGCTTCATCCAGTGGAGACCGGATGAGATGCATCTGGCCTCCAAGGGGGAGTCTGAGAACCACACTTCCCTTCAGACTGAATTGTATCCAAAGACCTCTGCACACTCATTTAGCAGAAGCTAGCTAGTCTCAGGTAAATCACACCGCTGAAGCAAGGAAGTTAGACTAGACAGAAGACAACAACGATAACTCACCTCACTCAGTTTGGTATTTGCCTCAAGCATGGCTAACAAGCAGAAGCTCACAGGCTTTTCCTCACTCTCATCTTCCTAGAAACCTGCAGACATATACTGCAAACCTTCAGATTAGAAGACAGCAGTTCACGGAAGCTCACTATTAAAACAGCCAGTAATTCCAGTAGCCACCCTCTAATCTCTGTCCCAGCAAGAACTAATATCAGCTTCTACTGCTGTTCCGCCACAACACATAATACAAAAGCTAACACAGGATTAATCTGTCAGCACCTTACCAAGAGTTTAAAAAGAACTAAGCCATCCTACCAGAAAGCTTTTTACACGGATGCGTAGCAAGAGAACAAGGGGAAAGGGTTCCAGACTTGAAGAGGGGAGATTGAGGTTGGACATTAGGAAAACATTTTTTCCTGTGAGGGTGCTGAGATGCTGGAACAGGTTGCTGAAGGCAATTGTGGCTGCCCCATCCCTGGAAGGACACTATGGACAGTTCAGTGCCAGGCTGGATGAGGTCCTGAGTAACCAGATCTAGTGAAGGTGTCCCTGCCTCTGCAGGGGCGTTGGAAATAGATGATCTTAAAGGTCCCTTGCAACCTTGCCCATTCCATGATTCTATATGATCCTCTGGAATTTGAGGAGCACAGTAAGTCCTGCCACCACTAGAGTACAGCCTTGAGACTTTAAATCCCAGACAATTACTCCACATCCTGGCCAGTGAGCCATTTGCAGGATATGAATCCCAGAACTGCTCAGTATGGGAAACTTCCCACTGCTACCAGACCTGGAAAAGTTGCCAAAGCATAGTCAGTCCATGGGAGCTGTCTCTCCATGTCTGTAAACAACATTTGAGGAAGATTCTTTCTACCCTGGCAATCATTATAAAATACAAATTCTCTTCTTAGCCAGACAGGGCTTCTTTCCTATTTTCTTCATTTTGTCATTGCTTCATCCTTTTGAAAGGGCTACAATTTCAGTGGCAGTGCTAACAGCAGGCCTAAAACCCACACGCGTTCAAAAAGCAGCAGTAAACAAATAAAGATTAAGATTTTGCTCATGGGCCAGCCCTAAAAGTTAATTCATTGCTTCCATTACAAATCAGTATGTGCTCACATCAGGAGTGAGTCTGGCATATTGTGCTTGCTGGGAAAAATAATGCATGGGAACAGTTCAGGACACTCGCTGGTACATGGATCAGTTAAAGATCTAAAACACAATGTCTGGACTAACCAGGTCAACAATTTAAAGGGAAACAGGAATTGTTTCAATTACACATTCAGAGAAAACAGGGAAGAAGCATTTAGAATATTAGAACCACTTCCAGGACAAAAAGCTTTGCCTGCATGGTATTTCTAGTATGGACAGACTAAAAACCTTCCATGTATTACAGAAAAATCAAGATGTGTCTTCTAGAAGAAAGACTTATTGCAGCTGCTCAGACAAGAGACCAGAATCAGCTGGTCCAAATGTCACAGGCACCTCTGCCAAGGCCGGTATCAAAACTGCTATAAAGACCCTTTCATGTGACTTCTGGCACCAAGCTCTCTCTCCTGTTGTTGCCCTATGGCTTTTCAGTTTGTCACCACCCGGCTGAACCAAATTCAGACTGAAGGAGGGTTTTTCTTCCCTGAAGTATGACAGAGGGACTACTGCTGCTCACATCAGATGTGAATGAAGAGTTGCCACTGCTCCTGGAAGCCTCAACAGCCATGGCACAGAATCCCTCAAGAGTCTCAGAGCTACAGGCTGGGTAAAAGGAACATATAAACAGAACAGCTAGCTGCCTTCTGCTTCCAGAAAGGTGAATTAGAAAGGGGCTCCTACGCAGAACCACCTACAATAAAACACATTACAAACAACTGGACCTCTGTTATGAACGTCAGACCCTGCTCTTTAAAAAGTCTGGGTAAGTTTTATCCAAACACAGAAACCTGAACTCTGATTTTGCATCTCTGATACAATTTCCTTCCAGCCATAACATGCTGCAGCTGAAAAATACTCCCCCTTCTTTGAAAATTACTTTGATTATGAGCACCATGTAACATCTAGGGACATTTGGTGGCAGTGAAAGATCTCATGACAAGGCTACCATTCAATCTGTGCTGAGAAGCAAGACAAGACATCTGTTTTAGGTTGTCTTTGAAATAATTAACTGATCCGTGCATGACAAAAGTGAAAATTAGTTTTATTCTACTGTGAGAAAGTTAGGGAAAAGTGGAATTCTTTAGTAATCATTAAAAAGAGAAAGAAGTCGAGATTAGGCCAGACAAAGCGCCAGTTCCCACAAAAGGCATGATGGAGTTGTGCCAAATGCTTCTAAGAACAGAGCATTTTTTGGCTGTTTATTTGGAGCCCCATTTCTTATGCCTTCATTCTCTCTTTTATGGGTATTAATAAGATTTCCACATAAATCTTTCTCTACTTAGTCATCTTCACCACTGTCAAACGACAGAGTCCTCCACGAGGAAGGACTGCCAATACAAATGTTTATGATGTCACACATCGCTCCAGCCATCACTTAGAACAAACAGTCCCAAAAGGTGAAAGGCCACTACAGCCTATGGAATGCAAAAGATTTGGAAAAGAAATTAATAAGTAAATAAGCATCTCATTAGAATTGAGAGCCAGGAGGAGGTTGCTCTCTTCTCTCAGGCAGCCAGTACCAGAACAAGAGGACACAGCCTCAGGCTGCGCATGGGGAAATTTAGGCTTGAGGTGAGGAGAAAGTTCTTCACTGAGAGAGTCATTGGCCACTGGAATGGCCTGCCCAGGGAGGTGGTGGAGTCGCCAACTCTGGAGCTGTTCAAGGCAGGATTGGACGTGGCACTTGGTGCCATGGTCTAGCCTTGAGCTCTGTGGTGACAGGTTGGACTTGATGATCTATGAGGTCTCTTCCAACCTTAGTAATACTGTGATACTGTGTAAAAGGACGGAGAAGAAGGGAAACAACAGTGGTAATCAACTAAATGCACTTCTTGATTTGGTGTTAACAAATGAAAGAACAGCAAGCAACTTTCTCCAATTAATACACATTGGTAGGACAAACTTCATGCTCTAACTGGAAGTTTTCCCTGTGCTTATCTGAAACTGTCTTTCCTTCATTCTTTATTATTCCTTCATTATTCTGTCTATTTTACAAGCCCTTTGTGATCCAGTGTTCAGAGGTAACAATTTCAGGACGGTCACAACTTTCAGAGATATATGGAAATTTCCTCCAAGGCACCAAGGAAATTTTGCACTCCAGCTTTAGCTCTTAGAGCCAGGTAACTGTCATCCCTTGCAAACCAAGATGGCATCTGTGTAGACTCAAACTCATGGATGGATGTCCCCGGCTCAGCAAACATTTGCACCACAAAACAAAATACTGAAACCAACCAACCAACCAACCAACCAACCTACCACCCGTCCAGAAAAATCACCAGATGCTCTTTGATCTGGTAGAAGGAAACAAAGTGAGATGAGCTGAGGGAAAAACACATCACCAGACAAAACACTAGTATTTCCTAAGTGTCACAGTGTGCAATAAATCTAACCCACCTTTTTTTTAGACATGGAAGCAGAATCAAGCTTTCAAAGCCCACCATTAACTTCTTTGGCCTGCCTTTCATGAGATAGGGGCTTCAGATTTGCTGGGCTAAAGACAGGGAGTGACGAGTGGAAAAAATGAGCTCATTAATGCAAACACTCCTTGATAAAAAAGGGAACATTTGACCATTTATTGCATCTCAGAAGAGTGGCACTAAGGAAGCTGTTAACTCAAAGCATGTGTGAATCAACATAATGACATTTATTTTCAGCTCCCTTTTTATTAAATAAGCAAACTCTAAACCAACAACAACCCTATATACAAGAAGTCTGATATATAAACTTTCCTTAGAAACATCCGAGGACACAAATTCAAGCATTCAAAAGATAGCATAAGACATAATTACGCTTACAAACACTGACTCACTCTTTCAGATAACAATCCATTAAGATGACAGGGAAGATAGAAAAAAACTTTCTGGACTATCAAGTTTCTGCCAACAATTCTCATCCCCTTAACCTGCTATTACAAATGATTAAGACAATCTGATCGTTGCTTTTATCTCAGTTCTAAAAACTTTAACCAAATAAAAGACACAGAGGCCCGTGGGCCAAGTTCTCATGAGTACTCTGAATGGCTGTAAAAGGAAGTTGTTTTGTCACCACTCACGCTAGATGAGTGTTTGAGATGGGATTTTTAAGTGCCTATCAGTGAATGTTGCAATACATTCACTTCAGTTTGAAAATCAGCTTTTTCCTCAGCAACAGGATCCCACTTTTATTTACAAATTCCCTTCCATTAAGGATCTGTACTAATTCACAGCCCAAAGACTTTCCATTATTGATCACGGATCATTTGCAGTTTCCATAAGATTAATAAAATCTAAAGATCTAACCATGACAGCATTTCCAGGCATGAACACAAAGTTTAAAAACCTGGGTCTGACTGAGTGGCAGAGAATCTTCAAGATTAATCTTAATGATCTTCTTATTCTTAATGATCTTCTCTTTGTATAATACAAAAGGAAAAGGAAATTCTAGATCCAAGGATGATGGCAGCAAAAATACTGGAATGAAATACACTGAATCTGTTCCTCAGCTGCCACTGTTAACCACCCATCAAATAAGATGACATAATAAGATGAATAAGAACATTACATGTTTTAGGACTGCATTTATACACCACACACAGCAGAAATAAAGATTGCATAGGTATAGTAGGAAGGAGATAGACTGTCTACTACTTAATCACAGAATGACACAGGTTGGAAGGGACCTCAAAAGATCATCTAAGTCCAACCTCTCCTGCCGGGTGGGCAGCACTCTTCAAGGAACATTCAGGTTTGCCATCTCCCCCGTCTCACCACATCCCATGTATCCAGAGAGCTAGGTTTAGATGGCCTGCATTTCAGTTAAGGCCCAATGCCTGGTATTTCCTATTAGCTGGCTCCCATTACGAAAGGTGCTTTGCGAAGAGGAAACAACAGGCTTGGATCTTTGAAGCAGAATTTAAGCTGGAGTTTGTGCTTTAGTGCTGGCTTCCCAAACCATTTCATTTTTGCACTGTTATCTATCCTGTGCTCATCTCTTACACTGCTTGACACAAACATGGCAAGCTTAGTAAGAATCAGCACTTTGTATTCTGCAACACAATGGTCAGCTTTCCATCTAGATGTGGCACAAGCAGTATTGCTCTTCACCACTGAACAGGTTTCTTAGTACAGTCTCTGTAATGAGGCACAAAGCTAGTGCTGCCTGAAATAAACCACACCTCTACTGGTACATCCACCTGCCTCTGGGCAGTAATAAATATGTTTGCTCCTTCACAAGTCAGAAGAAAGGTGAATGCTCTGCAACTCTGAGCAAATGCCTTTCACTAGATGTTGGTAGGACTCCCCTTCCACCTTTACTCACCCCGCCTTAACTTCTGAATCACTGTGAGAGTCTTCCTTGCAGTTCAGTTCCTCACAGGCACATGGGAATTACAGCATTAAATCCTTTAATAGAAAATGTTTATTCATTTGCAGTTTTGTCTAATCAGGAGACAATTAGGACTGCATTTAAGAATGGCACTTGCATATGAATTAAGCTGGTCTTATAAAAAAAAAAGTAGCTCAGTAATGGCATATGAATTATGTAGCAAGATTTTCCCTCATACAGAATTCACAGCCTGTGGGGATGCAGTGAATTTTAGGGAACTCTTCTAATAAATAAATTTTTAGGGAACTGTTGTGATAAATTAACTCCCTTAATAAATAACGACTACTAACCAGCCCACAGCTTCCCTGAGAATAGGCACACAGCAGCAATAACACATCCATTACACCTAACACAGTATGTTTTACTAACTAAATCTCATCATCCTTACCTGCAAAAATTCAAGTTGCCTATTTACTTCAGCTGGTCATATGACACTTCAAACCAGCCAGAACTCCACGTTGAACAAACCCTCATTTATGCCCATGAGAACAACCATGGCTCTGGCTGCAGAGACCTTTTCAGCTCCCCCTGCCCAGCCAGCCCCAAGATTCATGTCACAGCTACAGCAAGGTAGTCCAGGCACCAGACACACCAGATGAAACACCTGTATGGCTCTCGTCACCGCTGCAATACAGTTGTAGCACCAAGCTCCAGTTTGAACACTGGAACACACATGTTTGTAAGAATAAAGTATTCATTAGCTGATCAAAATCACAACTCAAGTATCTACAGACTAAAGAATATTTGTGCTAAGCTTGGTGAATGTTCACAAACCAATAAAAAAAGCAACCCCCCTGGGCAGCCTGTTCCAGTGCTCCATTACACTCACTGTGAAGAAGTTCCTTCTCACATTGATGTGGAACCTCCTATGTTCCAGCTTACAACCATTGCCCCTCGTTCTATCACTAGATGACACCGAGAACAGCCCAGTGCCATCCTCCTGACACCCACCCCTCAAAGATACTAGTATGGGTTGGGGACTGACCTGTTGAAGACCACCATAGGAGAATGGGACCTGGGGGTCCTGGTGGACAGCAAAATGACCATGAGCCAGCAACGTGTCCTTGTGGCCAAGAATGCCAATGGCATCCTGGGGTGGATCAGAAGTGGGGTGGTTAGTAGATCAAGAGAGGTTCTCCTCCCCCTCTACTCTGCCCTGGTGAGACAGCATGTGGAATACTGTGTCCAGTTCTGGGCCCCTCAGTTCCAGAAAGACATAGAACTGCTGGAGAGAGTCCTGCACAGAGCCACAAAGATGATGAAGGGACTGGAACATCTCCCTGATGAAGAAAGGCTGAGGGAGTTGGGAGTTTCTTTAGCCTGGAGAAATGGAGACTGAGGGGTGACCTCATTAATGTCTATAAATATGTGAAAGGTGGGTGTCAGGTGGATGGAGCCAGGCTCTTCTCAGTGTCATCCAATAATAGGACAAGGGACAATGGGTGTAAGCTGGAACATAGGGGGTTCCACATAAACATGAGAAGGAACTTGTTCACAGTGGGGGTGACAAAGCACTGGAACAGGCTGCTCAGGGAGATTGTGGAGTCTCCTTCTCTGGAGACGTTTAAAACCCGCCTGGATATATTCCTGTGCAATTTGGTCTAGGTGATCCTGCTGTGGCAAGAGGATTGGATTAGATGATCTTTTGAGGTCTCCTCCAATCACTAATGTTCTGTCATTCTGTGAAGAGTAAAAACATCCGATGCATCTCTTGAATCTGGATACACTGGTGCCTCTTAGTTTTCTTTAAAAAACAATCTGTACTATAAGGACCAACTCATGAAGACATTTTTTGAAAAGTGTTTTTAGAGATTTATGGGCAGATTTTCTGATATTGTCAGGTTTCTTTAAGCATTTCAGGTGAGACTCAGTTCACCAGACACAGAAACAAAAGAACAATTGCCAGGATTTATTGCCTCACAAGAGTAAGATGCAGATCTATGTCTCAGCACAAGAATTCTTTTAACAATCTGACCAATAGACTCAAATTAAATCTGCAGCCACATGTAAAATATCCTATCAGTTATCTTGCAGTTATAAACATACGCATACACACCAACACAAAATACAGTGATCAGACCTTGTGAAGAGTAACCATCAACAGCAAAACTGAAGAGAAATATATCTGAGAATTCCACCATCATTTGACACTTTTTTGCCACTCACGGAGTGAGTATCAGCAGAAGGATTTCAGTGTCGATGCAAAAACACCGCGTCTGCACCGGGGTATGTGCACATGTGATGAAAATGAAGCAACACAGTGCACACTCTGCAAAGAAACCCAGGTTTCACCATTAGGTCGTGAACTGTAATAGGCTACAATAAGACCAACAGACAGAAAGACAGAGTGACACTGAATTACAGAATCATTAGGGATTGGAAGGGACTTCAAAAGATCATCTAGTCCAATTAGTGGAGGCAAGGGCAGACAGCACGTCAGACAAGGTTGTACAGCCCTTTTAAATCTGCACTTCTGCAGAGAGGTCTGCACCTTCCTACAGCTGTCATTTCAATTCAGATTTAATACATGAACACAGACAATTTTTCACAAGTTTTATTCTGCAGGCAACAAAAAGCTCAGATGAACAAATCTAGATTATTGCTCATAGAAGTGGAGGAAACAACTGCTTGGATGTAGCTTCTTGATCCCTATTTCACCCTTTCCAAACATCTCCATCCACTGCTGATCAGACAGCAAATATAAATGCTCCTGAGGGTGCCCCTGCAGGCTGCCACACTGCAGACAACCCACCGCTTTAGCCCATGCAGCAGCTCCATATTCTCAACTTAAAGTAACTTTACACAGAACCACAGAACATTAGGGATTGAAAGAGACCTCGAAAGATCATCCTGTCCAATCCCCCTGCTACAGCAGAATCACTTAGATCAAGTCACACAGGAACATGTCCAGGCAGATTTTAAACATCTCCAGAGAAGGAGACTCCACAATCTCCCTGAGCAGCCTATTACAGTGCTACTTCACACTCACTGTGAAGAAGTTCCTTCTCATACTTACGTGGAACCTCCTCTGTTCCAGCTTACACCCATTGCCCCTTGTCCTATTATTGGATGACATTGAGAAGAGCCTGGCTCCATCCACCTGACACCCACCCTTTCCATATTTATAAATGTTTATGAGGTCACCCCTCAGTCTCCTTTTTTTCCAAGCTAAAACCCTTTGTTTATGTTTTCACTAAAAATGAGTATTTTCAAATAACCTACAGAACAAAACAGATTCATGTTCTGCTTATCCTCTATGACACTAAACACAAATATACATTGGTTTATTTAAAATTGTGTATAGCAAAAGTGAGTTCAAGAGACTAGCAGAAGTAGCTGTACTCTGGGCTAAGAAGCGACTTAGGTTATTGACAGTGCCACAGCTGCAACTCTAACATACAGAGGTGCTAGTGAAGTATCATCAACCTGCTGAGACTTCAGTAACTCAGAAAACACATAACTTTTGCTATTCAAACACTGAATTCTCCCCTTGAGCTACTCACTTCACAAACATCTTTATGGAAACTCACTCAAACAACAGTCAGAAGGATGCTGCCCAGAATACATAATGTTCAGTTTTGAGGTGGAGTAATAATAATTGCTCCTCCCATGTTATTATCACTTAAACAAAGAAAACTAGTCCGGAACCTCATTCAAAGAAACAAGAACCTACTTAAATCCAAAATACAATTCCACCATGCCACCCCTGAACACATTTAAAATTCATGTACATGTGGAGTCTAAGGAAATGTGTAGAGCCTTACCTCTGGGCAGGGACAACCATAGGTAACAGTACAGGTTGGGGGACTGAGCTGTTGGAGAGCAGTGTAGGAGAAAGGGACCTGGGGGTGCTGGTGGACAGCAAAATGACCATGAGCCAGCAATGTGCCCTTGTGGCCAAGAGGGCCAACAGTATGCTGGTGTAGATCAGAATGGGGGTGGTTAGTAGATTGAGAGAGGTTCTCCTCCTCCTTTACTCTGCCCTGGTGAGACCACATCTGGAATATTGTGTCCAGTCCTGGAGCCCTCAGTTCCAGAAAGACATAGAACTGCTGGAGAGAGTCCAGCGCAGAACCACAGAGATGATGGAGTAGAACATCTCCCTGATGAGGAGAGCTGAGTGTCTTTAGCTTGGAAAAAAAGGAGACTGAGGGGTGACCTCATTAATGGTTATAAGTATGGAAAGGGCAGCTGTCAGGAGGATGGAGTTATGCTCTGCTCAGTGTCATCCAATGATAAGCCAAGGAGCAATGGGTGTAAGCTGGAACATAGGAGGTTCCACATAAATATGAGAAGGAACTTCTTCACAGTGAGGGTGACAAAGCACTGGAAGGGGTTGCTCAGGGAGATTGAGGAGTCTCCTTCTCTGGAGACATTTAAAACCTGCCTGGACACGTTCCTGTGCAACTTCATCTAAGTGACCCTGCTCTGGCAGGGGGATTGACGGTCTTTTGAGATCCCTTCCAATCTCTAATGTTCTGTGATTCTATGAAATGGTTTAGCAGTGGGCTTGGTACTGTTAAGTTACTGGTTGAACTTGGATGATCTTAAAGTTCTTTTTCAACCTAAATGATTCTATAATTCTTTGATAAGTTACTTGATCTTCAAAACACAACAAGTTTTATAGCCTTCCAGCAGGCATCATCATATTAGTATTTCCCACAGCTTTTACTGAAGCGGAGACATTTCTAGAGGACCCACCAGTGTAGAAAAAGAAATGAACGCTTGCTTTTCAAAGAATCACTGGGGTCTGTCCCAGGAGTTCAGCAACTATCAGAAAAGCATCCTGTGCATACCACAGAAATGTCATTAAGAAATTAATGATATGAAATCTAGTTTTGCTTCATTTTAAAATTCAAACCAAAGCAGAAATTCTTACTACAAAACAAAGCCAACTACAAAATGGAACACACAAATAACCCACTTTAACCCCACATATTTCACTGGGTAAGGGCCATTAGGCAAGAAGGGCACAACTACACTCTAAACTATTTCAACCTGTAGCTGTCTTGAGGCTCATAAATATAACTACTGTTTTGAGTAGTTAATTGTAGTAAAATGAAGAACATGGTCGTGCAGTGGTAGGTTCTGGTCAGTGAACACTACAGATAAAACAGTTAAGGTCAATAAAACAAACTACAACAGAAAAGCCACCAGGGAAATTTCTTCCTAAATAGTAACAGATTACAAAAAATAAATGCCTTTTTCTAATCCTCAACCTGCTAAGCATTAGAAACCTCTAAAGTTCAATAAATAATAAATACAAGTGTCTAAAGATTTTAGAAATACACGCTGATCTCAGCACAAGGTATAAGTGAAGAAGTTTAAAACTGAAGTGGAGAGTCTGGTTCTAGGTTTGGGGGAGGGGTTTTCCACATTGTCTTCTGCTCTTCCATTTTTAGGAAAATTCCTGTTCAGTACTCCTCAGGAAGATCTATTTCTACCTGTCTTTCCAGGGTCTTCATTAGAAGATCATCAGAGGTCTGGGCTATTTGTAGATTCAAGCCATTCATTTCAGCTGACAAAAGCGCAATACAGCGCTCCTCATCAAGACTTTGCTACTAATTTCACTATGCTTCAGAGAGAGAAAGAGAGAGGGAGAGAGAGAGAAAGACCTTTCGGTGGCAGATGACACAAAGTCTTTTTCCTGACAGGTTCCAAAACTATAACTATAACCAGTGTCTTTCCTGTGATGTATGTTTTACCATTCGCTGAGCAGCCCCTAACGCAGCACCAGGAAATCATCCAGCTCTCTCCTATGTCAGACAGTAACAGACCATTTGTTTCACGAGCACATTCTGAGCGCTGAAAACTACCGATTTATGTATAAATAGTTATGTAAACAGAGTCATGGGCTGCCACCGCACAGAAAGCAACACTTATTGGAACCACTTTCCCTGATCGGAAGGCAGTTTATTCCTTGTGCACAGGTTATAGAATCACAGAACATTAGGGGTCAGAAGGGACCTCCGAAGACCATCTAGTTCAACGCTGCTGCTAGAGCAGGATCCCCTAGGGCAGCTCACACAGAAACACACCTAGGTGGGTTTGGGATGTCTCCACAGGAGACTCCACAACCTCTCTGGGCAGCCCATTCCAGTGCCGTTACCCTCACCATGATGAACTTTTTCCTTCTGTTTAGATGGAATCTCCTATATTCCCAGTTTACTGTGCCCACAAAACTACGTTAGAAATTGATTGTCTGAAGACCAAAACCTGCAGCCACTCTTCTTGTGTGCCTCCAGCACACCCCAGGCAGCAGTGAGCAACCCTAACGTCTGCAGCTTCCCTGAACTCTCTGCCCCTCAGCCGCGGCCCGACATGAGGGGCGGGGGGGATGGGGGCCGGAAGAAACGCCCCGAGAGGGGAGAACAGACGGACCGACCGGGACCCCCTTATCGTCCCGCTGACAGCCACTCCCTCGTTAAGCACCACTGACAGATTTTACCTGTTGCGGGGTTTTTTCCCACCACCACCCCGACGGGGCGGACGGGCTCGGCTCGGCGCGGGGGGCACGCGCCGCGCAGGGGCGCTCGTGCCCTCTAGGGGCCCGCGCCCGCCAGCGCCGACCCCGGTGCCCTGACGGGAACGGGACGGGGGAGAATAAGACCCCACGACGACACCGACATGTCCGGGCTGTAGCGCAGTAAGGGGGATAACAACGGCAGTGTTAACGGTGACACACGGAGAGCCCCTCCAACCCTTCATTAGCAATCCAGCGCTTCTCCCTCTCACAATCTCAAAATCAGCTCAGAAAGGAAAACGCCGACAGTCCCCACAAATTAACGGCTTGGACAGACGCGACTTTTCTTGGGGTTGGGTTTTTTCCACCTCTCATTACCCCGATGCAGAGTAGTCCTGCTGCCACCCCTGCATGCCCAGGTGAAATAAAAACCCCAAAGCCCTGCAAAACTATACCGCGAGAAGGAGAGAGCGCCGCTGATTCCTGAGACACCCTGACTCAACACACAGTCTTTGAGGAAAAGTTTTGTTCATTCGTCGAGAAACGTTTTTTCCTAAACAAAAAGAAAAAGTAGGCACCGAGAAAAGAACCGGACCTGCACTTTGTTCTCCGAATCTTTATGCTTCTTTCCTTACGGGTCAAGTGGTACCTCATCAGAAGCTGCCCATCTCCTATTAATTATCTACGCAAATCACAGCAACCGGCTCTAAGCTTTAATTGCAGCAGCATTCTTTTTATCCTCAAACCACATGCTGGAGCGGTCACATCCCCCCACTTCGAGCCCTGAGGTTTGCAGGCACCAGAATCCATCAACCTTTCCAGTTCCAGAGTGGGATTTTTTTTATATACATATATATATATGTGTGTGTGTATATATATATTTTACTTTGACAGATAAAAAGCCCAAGCAGTATTCCCTCAGTTTGCAGAACACAACTCTGTCTCAGTCTCTTGAAAAAAAAAGAAAAACAACCCCATAAATGAGTTGGAACACAAGCACAGTAACAGCGGATCAGGACAAATCCTACAAACGTCGCAGTTAACATCCAAAACATCATGTGTGTCACTGTTTTTCCCCCTCCAACCCCCAACAAGCTTCTGCAAACACATTTCACACACACAGGGGCACTGTTCTGGCTATTTATTTAATTAACATGACAACCCAGCATACACAGGATTTCTTTCAGTTCCTCAGCTTTGCATTTTCACACTTCAGGCAGAAAGAGCAGAAAGTCACTACTGTGCTTTACTTTTTCATGACTTTTTTTTTCTGCCAATATGCCATAATACACATTTCTTGATTTAACAGATTGACAAAAATAGATTGTGGACCGATCATGAGAGTTTCAGCAGCAGTTTTTAACATTTTTGTGAGGTTAAAAGGGGGAAAAAAATGAGAACTATCTAAGTAGAACGGGTTTGTGTAAATGAAACCATGCAAAAGAAAAGCGTTACGTCTGGAATCCCTGGGTGATTTTTCCTGAAGCCTTCCTTAAATATTTTACACAGTTGTGTTTTAGCAAGTCACAAGATGACATAACTCCTCAGTATTCCTCAGTTTCTAGAGACCTAAATGGTAACACCAGCAAATCTTATCAGAGTAACTGCAACTCAGCAACGCTTATTAGCAGAAGGAGGTATACAACACTACAGACCACTGTGTGACCCTAACTCTGAAACACATCAATATATAAATTCACTCTGTCTTCTCCTTTCCAGAATTTTAAATCTCTGGATGCTGTTTTCAGATCTCTTCTATTTTCAGTCTGGAAGGCAGGATAAATAATATTAAAAATTGGTTATAAGAGTACAATGTCTTTTTTTTTTAAGAATGGAATGACAGGGAGCCAGGAAAGTTGGGGGGTGGGGAGGAGGAGGTTGGGGAGCAACTTATTTCTGGCACTTACAAAGTTCTCACTGTCAAACAATGAGAAGAACAGATAAAGCCTCAATTCCACACACACCCCCCCCCGAAAAAAAACCCAGCAAATACATTTCTTTTTCTTCTCTGTTCCTTAGATCTTATCGCTGAAGAGATATCTTTGACCATGTGAACTGTTACAGCATTGTCTTCTCAACTCCACAGACAGGCAGTGATAACAACAATCCCAGCTCACAACTTTCCCAGGCAGCAGACTGGGAACAGGCATAGTCACTACCCAGGACCTACAAATGGCCATATAGAGAAAAAAAAAACAACAAACCCTTTGCTGCCACTGGAGCTAAAAAGAGGAGCGTGGCACCAAAAGATACTATTCGGAAAAATAAACCAAAACTTTTTAAAGGGAGAAACAGGTAGATGTAGCAGCTACCAAGTATTAAACTGATTAAAAATAAGAGACAGACCCTCGGCAAAGCAAACAGCTTTCTGCTTCTTCGACTCAGAAGCAGGAGCAAAAAGCAGTAAGAAAAAAGTTAGGTAGAAAACCTCTCAGCCCCAGGAGCCAGGCAACACAGATGGGAAGCATCTTATGGCCCGACATCTGGAGACATCAGAGCTGCAGGAGAAACTCTTCCATCCTGGTGCTACCTCCTGCACAAATTGAGTCTCTTCAGCAGGGCAAGACTCAGGCTGCCCAGCTAGTGCCTTCTCAAGCACAGCTGTGTCACCCATTGGTTGGGGAGCTGTAAAGGACTTCAAACCCCGATGTGTGCTACACCGGTGACTGTGTCCTGACTAAAGAGAAGAACACATCGAAAAATTCAACTGCTTGCAACAGCTGCTCTACTTCATTTAACACACACACACTTGTTCTAAACTCAAGTTAGCTGACAGTTTCCCATTCCCCCCAAACAAAACAAGCAACAAATTGTGAGCCTTTAGTACAATTTAAAATTGACCAGCTATTATCTCCTGGTGGAATATTTTACCTGCCAAGGCAAAATCATCCCTTTGAACTGTGTCACCTCAAGATTCACACAGAGAGATCAAAGGCACAAACTCCAGAATATACACACCGTGTCATATTTTAATGGGGAAGACACTGAACACATTTCTGCCTCTCCCAACCCACCAAGCTCCTCTCCATGCTTTTAGGAAAAACTAAAATGTTTGCCAGAACGTGAAGAAATTCCAAAAGCCATCATTCTGGCAGTACATTTTAGTTCATTCATTCATTCATTCACTGTCTTATCCATCCATTCACAATTTCTCTCTGCATCCTCTTTCAAATCTGGGTGAGGGAGCCCTCAAGGCCCTGAGCATCCTCCACTGATGAAATCACAGGGAGGTGACACTAGCTGGGAGCAGCTATTACAACGCACACATTTCTCAACAAGATCTACACACGCATCAAACTGGAAGGTTCTCATCCAAAGAATTTGCTGATGTTGAGAAAAAGAACATACACAAAAATGAACCACAGAAAAGCACATTTAAATGAAGACGTAGTAAAGAGTACTTTTACCACCAAAAACTGGCTTAGTTTTGGATGGTAGTGTTTGGAGTGGGGTTTTTTTTTTTTTAGTAAAAGTTTTTCTTTTTAAATTCTTTTGGGACTTGATTAGCAAACTAAGACAAGATGTTTCTACAGAAGGAGTAATTGCATTTCCAGCTACTCCTACTAGCAGCTGAAACAGAAGTACACTTTCAATTTTGAAAAATCACATTGCAGATAGAGGTATCAGCGTATTCAGTTCCTCACATATTGCCCTTTATTTTTCCAAGACATATAAACTCAATTCTGTTTGTTAGGGAAAAGTCCAGACTGAGATATGACTTAAAAAATCTAGAAACTCCAACTTCTGTAAAATCTCATATAACAAACAGTTGGACAAGGAGGGAATTACACCCTGGAAAAGCAAAAGCTTAATTAAATGCTCAGCAACAGGCAAAAGAACACAGGAGGCAATGAGAAACCTCTTTTAAAAGTCACCTAATGTTACCCGCTGAATGCAAACAGGTATCTCAAAGCAATAAAGTAGATTCATTTTGTGATGAAAATTACTGGCAACTCCTAGACGTATTAACAAACTATCTTTCGGAGCAGAAACATTCAGCACAGGGTGAGGAAAGGCCTGGTTTTGTTTATAAAGCCCTCATCTCTATTTTTAACATGTTGTATTTAAAAACTGTCTGAAAGAGAATCGTTTATCTATGGTTTATTGAAGCCCACAGGGAGCTGATTTTTGCTCTGAACACAAACTTTGTTGGCTGCAAGAGAGTCCCACCTGTCCCAGCATTTCTTCAAGGGCCTGACAGAGCTTTGTTCCAGCTTTCATTTTTTTTCCCTACCTTGCTAACATTCAAGTAAGAGGACAGCTTTTAGGGAGAGGTCACATACAGAGATTGTGCTTAAAAAAAAAAATACAAAAAGAGACAAAGTCTCCTCAAACTCCAAAGTCGTCATCCATTCCTAATCACACAGTGATGCAGGCAATACCAGATCTCACTATTGATTAATAGTGAGTGAGAACAAAAGACTAAGGAATTTGCCAAAATCCTGCAGTAGGTAAACTGAACAGTTGCCAGCTAACTCCAGTCTGGCTTTGCAGCTTGGAAGCCGGAATTGCCTAGAGAAAAGCTGACCACTGTCCCCACTAACACACCACTTGGGGTTGCTAGGTGGGGAGGAAGAAATCTACCTTGTTATCTACCACCAATTCAGCATCCTGATGACATACAGACATGGCTTGAATTGCCTCAATAGGAAAAGAGAAGGACATGAGGAATTAGAATCATCCCTATCTCTGATAAGACAGGTGTTAGAAATGTTAACATTTAGAGATGTTAATGGAAAAGCTACTTTAATCCGTAGGGTGGCAGTGAGTGGAAATATGTTTAAAACCTTAAGAATGGTTATTGTAAGAAACCACCAGAAATGCCTAGCATCATCAAACAAGTATAAACAGTTTTAACTGGTTGCCTTAAACACTGTATTTTACAAATTGCTCTTATACTCTTCTCTGTCAGTTCCTACTGCAATCAGAACTGGGTCAGCTTTCCACATTTTCACACTGTATTTGCCTGGACACTGTGGTAAATATTTATTTTGTGTAAACAAAAATGTTAAATAAATAAGTACATTTGTTTTAAAATAAGCCTCAAGATTGTCAGGCCCTCTTCTAGCAAATGTCACAACCAACCACAAAGGGATATAATCAAACCATTTCCAGAAACAAACCAGCCACCCACACCATATGGTCAGATGTCATCACTTGAAAAATACTTTGCTGCTTATCCAGCAAAAGCAACCTGAAAGAGAGCCTTCGGTGCACGGTACCACAGACACGTTTCCAGCACTAATTGAAAAACAAAGGTTAACACTATGTGCCGCTTATTTTTACTTCTGGTTTCCCTTGCCGCTGCTCAGCGAGGGTCGTGCTGACTTGGAATACGCTTGGTTACACTCAGCCCGTCAGACGATTCTTTTTTTGTAGGGCAATCTTAAATCTCAATTAAAACACCTGAGAAAATGTTTAGAGCACAGAACGGAGCCAACTGTGTGCCCACGGCAAGACTCTGCATACAGCTGTGCAGTCAAGACAGTGCCATTCACTTGTTCCTTTTCCATGTCTCCGTGAGGTGTGCATTTAAAAGCACACATCGCTAGTAAAAGAGTTCTCACTCATCCCATTCAAACTACAACCTCTCAAAGGAACCAAAGTTGTGATAAATCGCATGTGCCTCGCACCAGTTCCCACAACCGCGGCCGAGCAGGAGCTATTGATTAGACGCTCAGGAACAGCCCTAGGGAGGCAAAGTGCAAAGATGAGCACCGCGTCGTGCGGGCCAGCCCCAGAGGACACACTATCGCCCTGATAAGGGACTTCTCCCATCGAGGGCAAGCTGCTTGGCTGTCACACACATACACACACCTTTCGAGCTTAAAGAAAGTTTAATAGGGCTACGTTTCCTTTCCAGGAAACTGGAGGTTTGGAAAAGCAAGTAAGTGATGCTGGGAAACTTGAGGGCTCTGCTGGGGGCAGGCTCCCACTGGGTCCCAGAACCCAGTGAATACCACCCGCCCCAGCCTTCTGTCAGGCTTAAGCAAGGAAAGCGCCGATGATGACTGCAAGGGGAAAGAAAACCCCGAACTCCCTGTCCGGAGCCCAGGCTGGGTCCGGAGAGCCCCGCTTCTCTCTCCCGATCAACCCAGCCCCGGCCCGGAGCGGCCGGCCCAGGCTCTCCGCACCGTGCTCAGACCCCGCTCCGGTACAGCCTTGCCGCTCTTCCGCCCGCCGCCAGTGAAGTTTGTGAGCGGTACCGTTCTGCGAAGCCCCGATCCTACCTGCTCTCTGGGGATGCAGGGCAGCGAGGTCCGCCGGTGCGTCTTGTTGCTGCCTCCGCCCGACATCTCTGGGGAGATCATGGAGCTGGACCGCCGCCGCAGCACTGGGGTTTCGTCCGCGGCCGGGGGCGCGGCGGGAGGCTCGGCCAGCGGGGGGGCGCGCCGCGGGGGCCAGAGCCGGTCGGCACAGCCAGCCAAGAGGATGCCCAACAGTCCCAGCAGGTAGCCCAGGTAGGGCCGCCACGACGCCGGGACCCTCTCCAAGGCGACAAGCGACGTGGTCCTAGCAGCGCTAATCACGGCGAGCATGAGGACGCCGCGCCGCAGCTCCAGCACCAGCCATGTCACGGCGGCCAGGCAGCTCAGCACCACCCCCGCGGCGGCAAGGGACAACGAGGGCCCCCCCCCCGCCGCCGCCAGTGCCGTCTGCACCACCGCCTCCCCACCGCAGCAGGCGCCCAGCAGCAGCGCCGCCGTACGCGCCCGCACGCCGCCGCGCAGCAGGTACCGGCCCGCGCCGAAGAAGGCGCCGGCCAGGCCCAGAGGCAGCCACGGCCACCCCCAGCCCCGCTGCTCCGCGCCGCCCTCCGCCGCCAGCTCCCTTCGGCCGCGCTCGCCCCGCGCTGGCCTCACCAGCAGCGCCAGCAGCAGCAGCGCGGGGAGGGAACCGGCGCGCCGCGCACACGAAAGTTTCCGGCGGCGCCGGGGCTCCCGCGGCAGCTGCGTGGCCCCGCAGCCCGGCACAGCCGCCCGCCGCGCTACTACCACCGCCCCGCCGCAACTCCGCGGGGTGGCGGGCCGCCTCACCAAGCCCGGGCTCCGCACCTCATCCCAGCCGACCATGGCCTTCGACGGGGTGTCCTGCTCACCCCCCCACACCACAGGCCCCCGCCCAGGGGCTGATCACCGGCCGGCGGTGGTTAGCAGCGAGCAGCGGGTGAGGGGCTCTCCCCACGGCAGCGCCGGCATTGCCTGAGGGGTGCGAAGCTCGTCGCCCCCGCCCGCCTCCGCCCCAGGAGCTCAGCGCCGGGGATAAAGGGCTGAGGAGAGTCCGACCGACTCCGGCACCGGCTTGCGGGGATGGGGGTGAATCCAAAACGTTTTCAAAAGTGCAGGAGAGGGAGACACGCAGGGAAATCCTGACCGGTGTGAGAAAAGGTGGGTGGGGACGGCTGGAGGCAGATGCGGCACCTCAGCGGTGCTGCTGCATTTCTAGGCCATCAGTTCCCTCACGGCCGGGCGGGATGGGGGGAGCAGGCGGTGCTGCCCGGCCCGCGGCTGTCCTGGTTGTCCCGACTCGGAGACCCGTGGTGGCGGGGCAGAATCCTCGCTCCCGGTGGCTGCGAACCGCGGGAAAGGAGAGGGAAATCTCAAAGTGCAGCGGAGCCGACAGCAGGAGTTGCGAAGCGCCGCCGGGAGAGAGAGATCCGCGGGAGGGAACCGTCAGCGGCTGGAGGGGAAGAGAAAAAAGAGGGGGAGAGAAGCGTTTCCCTCCTGAACGCTGCTGGGATAGTCCTTGGGTTTTGCTCGGGAGAGTCCCCCCCCCACCCTCCAGGCCAGGAGCGGGGGCTGCCGAAAGCCCTGAAGCGAGCTCGAACCGAACGACAAACAGTAATCGGAGAATAGTTAAGTTTGCAAGGGACCTCAGGATTCATGAACCCCATTGCCGTAGGCAGGGACACCTCTCACTAGACGAGGCTGTCCACAGCCTGAAATGGAAAGGAGAAGAAGAGGAGGAGGTGTTGCCATTCTCAAAACCTCCGGGCCGATGGCTAGGGAAAGGCTGCAGTGGCTCTGCACCCTACACCCCGGTGTAGGGTAGCCTGTAGCCACCCCCGGTGTCCCCGCAGGAGCCGGCGGTGCCACCCGGGCGCCTGTGGAGCTGCTGCCACCGGGTGCTGGCAGCCAAGGCATAAATCTTCCCGTCAGGGAGGGGCAATTACGAGGCAGTAAAAAACTCAGAAAGATGGAAGTTTAAGAATTATTACTACTTTTGTTGTCAGTTTTGTTGTTTTAATGGGCATGCCAAACTCGAATACTGAAGCCAAGGGGTTAGAGTTCTGTGGTTCTCTTTGAAACCCAACAGTTTCTTCCTCCAAACCTGCTTCAACCTGTGCTAGGTGGGGCCTGACTCCAACCTAGACCCCCAGAAACTTGCTCTTTGCATGAGTGGAATCAAATACAGACTGAAAACATCGGCAAGACTGAAGCCTTATTCTTTAAAGCCCCAAATCTCACCAAAGGGCTTGCAGAAATGTATGTAGCATGTAATAGTACAAACCACAGAAAATACAATCAACAGCTGTGAAGTTACAGAACATTTAGAGCCAGGAAATAGAAAGATTAGAGAATAGAATTTCCCAGCCTCCTTCACCCTTGCACATCCACAAATCACCAGTTTGAGACAGATTTACAGCCCTCACATATTTATTGGTGTATCTATCTGCCTATCATCCAGGATTTGAGTATCTGAAATGGCAGCATTAGTGAGGCATGTTTTTTGGATTTTTACTAGAAATAGGTTGTAAAACCTGAGTAGGATTTTTAAAGAAGAGCTTTCCAGCCAAACTGTTATGGAATATGGATTTATTAGTCATTTTTATGTTTCAAGTTTGCTTTGAAAATAATCTAGATACTGTTAGCAAAGTTTGGCTCTGAGGAATGGAAAGCCTTTCCTGGTTTGGTTTTGTTGTGGGGTTTTCTTAAGGTTAAGGGTCCAGATTAAGAACAGCTGGTAAGGTTTATAGATTATTCTGGTGAGACAGCATTCAGCAGGTTGCCATATACACCTAGAAAAACATAGCTGGGTTTCATCTACCTCAAGCATCAACATCCTAGAGGCAGAATCAGGGCTCAGGTAGTATTAAATGCATGACTCCTAACACTCTTCTTCAACATTTTATAGATAAGATGCATCTTTGGGATATTTTTAAGTCTAGGTAAGTCAAAGCAGGCTCTAAGTGCTCAGGTGGCATGAAAGGCCAATGGCATCATGGCTTGTATCAGAAATAGTGTGGTCAGCAGGACTAGGGATTTAATTCTCCCTCTGGACTCAGCAATGGTAAGGCCTCCTCTTGAGTACTGGGGACAGTTCTGGGCCTCCCACTTCAGGACTGAGATCAATGGACTGGAGTGGTTCCAGAGGAGAAACAAGGCTGTGGAAGGGACTGGAGGGGAAGTCTGATAAGGAAAGACTGAGGGAGCTGGAGGTATTTAGCCTGAAGAAAAAGGAGGACCTTCTCCCTCTCTACAGCTCCCTGAAGGGAGGTTGTAGTCAGCTGGGAGTCAGGCTCTTCTCCCAGGCAACTAGCACCAGGACAAGAGTGCAGAGTCTGAAACTTCACCAGGGGAGGGTTAGGTTGGATGTTAGGAAGCACTTCCTCATGGAAAGGGTGGCCAGACACTGGAGTGGACTGCCTGGGGATGTGGTGGAGTCGCCATCCCTGGAGGTGTTTAAGGACAGACTGGATGTGACACTTAGTGCCATGATCTAGGTTGTGGTGATGTTAGGTCATAGGCTGGGCTTGACGATCTTAGAGCCTCGATATTCTGGCCTCAGTAAGTCTGTGATTCTGTAATACTACAATACTCAGTGACAACACATGCAGCAGTTGCAGTTCAGACAGATCAGACCTTTAACCTAATCCTTCCTACCAAGTAGCATTCACTTACATCTGAATTTATCTCTACGTTGTTACTTTCCAGGTAGACTTCCTGATACCAGAAATGTTGACACTTAAAATTCAGTTATTAAAATAAACAAAAAGTGGAACTAGAGGAATAAACACTCCCTATCTTTTTTTTTTTTTGCTGCACAGCCCTTTTAGCTATATAATACATAGATCAAACCAGATAATGCTCTCTGTTCTGTGAATTCCTTAAGCTAAAATATCAATTATTCACTGTAGATTCAAAGCAGTGGCATCTTTTGTACTGGACAGATCCTAGGTTAGTATAATGAACCTTGTATTATTTGTAATAGCTGTTATAATGATGATTTGAGCCTAATAGTAAGACAATCTCATCTAATGATTTAAACACATTTATGAACTCTAACTGCCTGGATCTCTGAGGTTACCACGAGCCCAGCTGGCAAAGTGAGGTTTACAGGTGTTAGGCCTGACCAAGGATCAGGGCTCATGCAAACAATCAATGAGCTTCCCTGAAGCTGGCAACTCTAAGCCAAATACAGAATCTACCCAGTCTCACGTGAAATACAGCAGACCTCCTCAAACCATCTGCTGCTTCCTGCACTGAAATTTACAGAAGTAAAATTCTGATTATTTTTCCTTGTATCTTGATTCTTATATCAGAGAGCTTTTACACAATGTGGTGAAAGTAGAGGCAAAAAACCACCTTCAACATCTAGCTCAAAGGTGATATTCTCTAGCTTTCCTGGAAGCACAACTCTGACTCTTAGCGATCCCTTCTTTGGAGCACCAAGGCTGGATACTGGGCAGTACACAGGAAGCTGAACTTTGTTGTGCCCTCTGCCATGCAGAGGTGATAAAATTACTTCTTGGTGTTTTGAATGAAACAATAGCGTTGTCTCTTATTCATCCAGTGATTGTCTAAG
Source organism: Rhinopomastus cyanomelas (assembly GCA_013400115.1). Lineage (NCBI taxonomy): Eukaryota > Metazoa > Chordata > Aves > Bucerotiformes > Rhinopomastidae > Rhinopomastus > Rhinopomastus cyanomelas. The sequence goes on from VXBP01004902.1 coordinate 53,646, forward strand.
GGTGTCTTAAGCATTTATGTTGTGAAGATCTTTAACAAAAAGGTCAGTAGTCATGTAACTTTGGCATCTTCACTAAAATCAGTGCCAGGTGGGAGAATGTGGTAGGCAATGAGCCAAAGAGAAAGTGATTTTCACACTAATTGACAAATATTAACCATTTAGGTGACTTGCAGACACACAAAATGAATGTATTGGGGAGGGTGTTGCATTGGTTCATTCTTCAGGATATGGTTCCACCAGATGAGGCTGTCTGATCATGATAGGTACCTCTTAAAAAATATGTTGAACATCCAGTTACAAGCACCTGAAAATCCCAACTTTGTTCTCTAGAAAAGAGAAAATCTTGGGAAGGCAGACTGCCCCTACAGATAGTGAACAGCTTAAGACTTTCTTGAAGTTCTGGGGATGTAGGCTTTTCTGCACTTGCAGAATCAGGCTTCTTTTGATTAGTAGAATTCTGTAACAACCCAAAGAAAATGGGAATCACTGTATACTATAAGGGGATTGTATAAATGTGCTGGAGCAATGTCAGTCACCAAAGACAGCTGTCACTTGCAGAAGATCGTGCTGCAGAAGACCTAGCAATACGCTAGTTTCCATTTGGAGAGTAACCTTCTGTGGTAGTGACAGATATTTCTTGGAGACTTCATTGGATACAAACCAAAGTAGTTCACGTTCACAATCCAGATTGATCTGGAAGAAAATAAAGGTCAATGTCCAACTAGATAAAAAAGTCAAAATAGATTTACCTGAAAAAAAAATTGCTCTGGACAACAAAGAGCAGTAGCTGTAAAGAGGTTTTAGACAGCTGACTGTTCCCCAAGATATAATCGTCTCAGAATAACTCCATTCTTCCTAATCATGGTCATTGCTGCCATTTCTTGATAAAGCAACCTATCTTTTCTCCAAAATTAAATGGTAAATTAGTGGAGAAGATGAAATTACTTCTGTTCATTACTATGTCCTGCAGGTTGTATTCTCATCTAATCCACTCAAGGGACGTAGTCGGTGCAGAACACTTGATTCTCCATCTAAATCGGAAAACAATGGATTCCCCGTTCATTAGAGAAAAGAGGAATGATTTCATAACATTGCTGCTTAGCCCAGCTATGCAGATCAGACAAGCACTACCTATTTGCTTTGTCTCCACTTCCCTGTCATCTTTTCTCATACCGCTGGCTGGCTTGCAGTCCAGTAAGTGGGCCACAGCTGGTCTTGTAAACCACAATAAGCACATACAGGGCCGTATCCCCTAACAGGTTGTGCGGCCCAGCCTCCCAAAAGTAGTACAACAAAATGAAAGCCCCAGATCATGCAGAAGTGCTGTGACTTGTTTGACTAGTTGCACCTGTATTACTCAAACAGTTTGATAATTTTTCTCTCTTCTTTCGTCCTCATAATTAAAGTTTTCTCACCTTCTTGTGACTTTGCATGTATGGATTTTTATAATTCCTTTGGGTATTAGTTTACTGAATAAAGTTAATCTTCCCTAATGTATGAAATATGCTCTGATTAAAGAACAGTAATATTCTGAACTTCACTCACAATTTTCTCAGTTAGGAACTTATTTAGATTATTTTACCAACATTAATGAATAATTCACACCACCTCTCTAAGTCTTCTAAATCCTCAGAAATATAGGTGATGATCAGTAGGTTGCATGACAAATGTGTAGAGGTGTCTGTCTCTTGAAGCACTTCACAAATACGCTTACGTTTAAACATGAGCGTTTTTCTGACTCCAGCGGCATTTTGAAAAGGACATCACGTGAACTTCAGATTGCATTTTTGAAAATGATAAATTTGTTGTGCAACTCAGTCCACGTCCAGGTTATTACACAGCAAAAAGTGTTACCAGCGAAGTTGTCTCGCTGACTCAATGATTGATATTTTTTCATTTTAAATTGGGGGTTTGTTGTCACTATAGTGGAGTTCAGGTGTGTTCCCTCCACACACTCAGCTGCAAAGCCAGCAGCCACGCAGCACTGCACACCACCACACCACAGTCACTGCCTCAGAGAACGAGGCTGGGGCCACAAGCCCTAAGCTGGGGCACATATACTCCTGACTGTCCACGAGGCTGGGCTCCTTAGCACCCCGAAAAAGTCCACTCAAGTCTGCTCTAAACATCCATATGAATGCAACACAATGCCACAGTTAGATTACAAGTGGCACAACACATCCTCTCCAGATCTTGCTGCTTTCCAAGATGACTTCCAGTCCATGCAGAGAACACAGTAGAGTGGTGCATTGCAGCTACCTTGCCACAGCTCAGCGCAACCACAATGCATTCATTTATCAAACTAAGATGCATCTGCTGAAAGCAGCAGCCAAGCCACCATGTAAATGTATTCATCCCGAGTCCTGCATCAACCTTGCAAAGGCAAAAATGCCTGTGAGGTCAAACAAGCTGTGCTCAGGGTTTATTTTTGTGGCTATGTTGTGGAATGGACCACCCAGGGCAGCGGTGGAGTCCCCATCCCTGAAGGTGTTTAAGGACGGACTGGATGTGACATTTAGTGCCATGGTCTAGCTGATGTGGTGATGTTAGGTCATAGGCTGGGCCTGATGATCTCAAAGGCCTTTTCCAGCCTAAATAATTCTGTGATTCTGTTATTTTGATAGTGATAGTGAACATTGAAACACTTATCATATGAATTAGATTGGGTTTGATACAATTTTTTTTCAGCAGGCTAGTAGTAAAATGTTAGTTGGGGGTTGAATGCAGGCATGCTCACAGCACCTACACTGCATCTGCTTCATTTAATTCACGTTCATTGTCAAGGTTTTCCTTATAATGAGATGTCTGTGTTGTATAATGAGCAAAAAATGAAGCCCTATCTCATGGAGAGGATCCATTTGATGAACACTATCTTAATCAAATATATTGATAAATGAAAATTTCCATTGGCTTTCATTGTGGTGTGCACAGAAAGAATTGCAATTACTGTATTAGGAAAACAATCACAATATTTATGCTTAGTAAAGAATAGGCTGTGATTTGGATTTTGATAAAATAGGGAAGGGAGCCTTTCAGCCCCTGAAATCTGTTATACTTGTATTACAATCATTGAAGAAAGTGCAGGAAGTATGTTTCAAAATAAGTATGATTCAAAATGAGTTAATTCCTTTTAACTTACAGAATCATAGAACATCAGAGATTGGAAGGGACCTCGAAAGATCATCTAGTCCAATCCCCCTGCAACAGCAGGATCACCTAAACCAAGTCACACAGGAACTCATCCAGGCGGGTCTTGAATATGTCCAGTGAGGGAGACTCCACAACCACCCTGGGCAGCCTGTTCCAGTGTTCGTCACCCTCACTGTGAAGAAGTTCCTTCTCAGGTCGATGTGGAACCTTCTGTGTTCCAGCTTACAACCATTGCCCCTCGTCATATCACTACATGACACCAAGAACAGCCCAGCTCCATCCTCCCGACACCAACCCCTAACGTATTTATAGACATTAATGAGGTCACCCCTCAGTCTCCTCCAAGTAGAATCACAGAACATCAGGGCTTGGAAGGGACCTCGAAAGATCATCTAGTCCAATCCCCCTGCCACAGCAGGATCACCAAGTTGCACAGAAACATATCCATGTGGGTTTTAAACATCTCCAGAGAAGGAGAATCACCCCTGGGAAGCCTGTTCCAGTGCTCCATCACCCTCACTGTGAAGAAGTTCCTTCTGATATTTATATGGAACATCCTATGTTCCAGCTTACACTCATTACTAGAACAGTCATGCTGTGATGAAAGAGTAAGATTCTGACTTTGCGAAAGAAAGGCTGAGACTGGACCTTTTGTAGCTGTCGTAGCTTCTTTGCCAATACACAACACGGAATACTGTGTTCAGGTGGATTCCCAGTGAAGGTAACACCACCTGGCTCCATGGTCCTTTTACAAGGTTAAAGTAATGTATTCAGGCATTCCTTTCTTATTTTAAAAACAAACCTCCACCTATTTTTACCTGCTGGGTAGTCACAGTTTGTTCATCATTGACACATGATTTTAACAGCCAATAAAAATAAAGTGTATTCAGTTATGCTCATGAAGGGAAACCAGTTTTCCAAAGAGTGATACCATTTTATCACAACATTTCAAAATGCAGACGTTTGCCTAGGTCTTTACTGCAGTATTTTTGCTAACATTAGATAATTATGTCAGAAATTTCTCTTTCATATATCTATACATTCAGGAGAAAATAACTGAGGAAATGTAGTGTGTTACAATTTTGAAGCAGTGTGAAGTATCATTTTGTAAGTACAAGTTCTGAAGGCAAATTTCAAATCCTTTTCAAAGGAATAATTATGAACATTTTGGCTTTCTATATCAAATCTGGAAAGGATTTTATTTTATGCTTCAAGTGGTATTTAGCTTCCTGATACCAGGTTAACTCTCCACTCATCTTTTTTTTTTTTTAATTGTCACACAGGTACTTACACAGACACAGAGTTCATTAGAGTTTGGAAGGGACCTCCAGGGGTCATCAAGTCCAACCCTCATGCTCAAGCAGGACCATAGAACCTAGGGCAGATCACATAGGAACGCATCCAGATGGGTCTTGAAAGTATCCAGAGAAGGAGACTCCACAACCTCCTTGGGCATCCCGTTCCAGTGCTCTGTAACACAGTAAAGAAGTTTTTTCTCATGTTGAGATGGAACTTGCTGTGGTCCAACTTACACCCATTGCTCCTTGTTCTATCATAAGGTGCAAGTGAAATGAGGGTATTCCTTTCTTCTTGACACCCAGCCCTCATGGATTTATAGACAGTAATTAAATCCCTTTATAGTCTTCTCCTTTGCAAGCTGAAATGTCCCATGTCTCTCAATCTCTCCTCATAAGGCAAGTGCCCCAGTCCCTTAATCATCCTCATGGCCCTCCGTTGGACTCTCTCAGTCAGATCTCTATCCCTCTTGAACTAGGGAGTGAAGAACTGGACACAATACTCCACTAGGGTCTCTACTAGATCTCACTAGAGCCTGTACTATAGTAGAGGGGGAGAAGAATCCTCTTTGATCTGCTGGACACGCTCTTCTAGATCCATCCTAGGATTACATTTGCCTTCTTGGCCACAAGAGCACGTACTTCTGGCTGTGTATAAATTTATTATCAAACCGTTCATTTGACACATTTAAATGGATCGGTATATATTTTAGGTTGGACTGGATGATCTTAAAGTCTTTTCCAACCTTATCATTACTGTGATACTGTGATATGTTTGTAGTATTGTCCTGGCTCCCACAGGCTTTAATTTCACTGTGCTATCTAGCTATGTGATGTGTAAAGGCCAGGTATTCTGGACTTCCTCTTAACTTTTGGGGCTTTTTTTCTGATGATTTATATACTCTGCACAAGGTGTAAGAAGGTGTCACATTCATCGAACAGGAATTTCAGAGCTGACTCTAAGCTTGCCTCTTTATCATAACCTGTTTTGTGAGAGTCATGGGCCATCAGCCTGAAAAACCCTGTGATGTTTACTAACTTGGTACCAGTTCCATTTTACCTTGTGTCCCAGAGCCGAGACAACCTGAAATGTTTCAAACTACTTGTATTTTTACATAGTTCCATGGTTACACTAGGTTTTATGATTCTTTTTACTTTGGTTTTGTGACTTCTGAGTGAATAGACAACCTCTTAACAAAGCACCCTAGAAAGTGAGACATAACACTCTCAGTGCATCTTTTCCTAGTCATACAAACAAGATGTGTTTCTGCTTAAATAGCTGAGAAACAGAAATACAGGCTGAAATGAAGCTTTAAATATCATATTCCAAGCAATATGAGCAAATATCTCAGGGTAAAGGGATGCTAAGAATGAATGCTTGGCCTACCATCCTACTATTAGATGAAAGATTAATTTGTGTCATTGAAGTAATTCTCACTTGACGTGTAATGCACACAAAGTTACAGGCTCATTAATGACTTACTAATGCCAGTCTCCCTCTGAGTCATGTTTGAAAGATGCTTTTAAAGTGGAAAAAATTGTAAGAGCAAAATCTTAAAATAATGGACAAGAAGCACAAGATCTTCATTTGATCTAGAATCAAATTATTGCAGTGAGGTGGGTGCTCGAAGGTGCAAGTAAGTAGGATTTTCAAAGACATTGGATGTGTTCCTACGTGAGCTGCCCTAGGATCTGTAGCCCTGCTTGAGCCAGGAGGGTTGGAGCTGGTGAACTCTGGAAGTCCCTTCCAACCCCTAATGATTTGTGTCTGTGTCTGTTCATCTTAACGTGCCTGAAATTCTTTGCTTACCCTTGTGGTCCTCTGCTTCCTGTGTTGAACCAGGTGCCCAGCATTTCCTTTCTGAGATTGTCTGTGAGTCTTTCAGTGTCAGCAGATCCAAATTCTCCATATCTATTTCATTCTTGTCAGGATCCACAAGCACAGTTCCTCCACCAGTAGTGCCTGAGGAGTTGTATCCCGGAAGCATGTGGTTGGTTCCCAAAATCACCACTCACAAAATGTGGAGTGCTGGGTAGCAAATTCTTCTCATTCTTCAAGAGTGCTTTAAACTCCTGGCTATGGAATATATTGTTAATATTGCAAACTTTGTGGGCAAATCTGTTGCACTTTCCATAAATAAATAAATAAAACATAACTGCTAAAAAGGAAAGGAGCAATGAGTACAATTTTAGAGCCTTATGACAGGAACATTCACTGAGGGGCAAAGATAACTGGATCCCTGCTCTAGAGGCTGGTTTGTAGAAGACTTATAATGTAAATGTTTTATATAAGATAAAAATTTAAATTACATAAAGTAACCATTGGAGCAGTGTCAGGTGTCTCCATGCCCTCATAAGTATCCTTACTTTTTACAGTTGCCAGCTTCTTTGCCTGTGTGAACTGCACATCTAAACTTTCACATGGCTCGAAGCCACGATCTACATCTATTGCCCACATGCTGGGAAGGGGAGGGAAACAGGAGCTCTCAGCAGTGGCTGACTGTTGCTCTTCAGGAATTTCTTGAGCCTGTTAGTGGATTGGACTGCATTAGCCAGCCAGTAGGCTCCTCAATCAATGTGTTAATATCACCTTCAGCAGTGTGAGATGCCAGACTCCACAGATTATTTCACAACCCACTAGAGCTAATCACGCAGCAAAGATGCCTGTACAAACCATTCTCCAAGAGGCTGCAATTCAATCGACCTGCTCAAGAGCTGTGCCTGGTTCAGGGATGTGTGACCCTCTTCTCAAGAGAGAGAAATCTCTTTTATTTTATCTTGATTTAGAAAAGAACTTCTAGCCACACATCAATAATTAAGGCAACAATTTTTTTCCAGCGTTACATAGCATACATGTCAGTGTTTCCTATGTAATCATGCTGTTTTTCAGAGCAAAGAATCCTGTACGTTGACCCCATTTTATGTTAAGTTGGGAAGGAGACCAGTTGCATCCTCCACAGCTTTTACTACAGACTAAAATTTAAGGCACAATACATGAAGGAGAGGGAGAGACCTGGGACAAGGAAAGGACTTAAATCCAGTTATTGTACCTTTTGTTTTGTGACATTTTGATTTAAAATCCATGACTCAACCCAGAAGAAGGGACAAGAAGCCAAGACTTGCTTTCCCCCTTTTTTTCCCTACTCTCAGGTGTATTTTTAATTTACTGGGCTGCTGCAGGATCATACTCTCTTGCTCTCTGTGGATCCCTCATGTCATTCTTTCCTGGGGATTTGTTCTCAAGGGACTGAGAAAAAAGTATATCAAAATAACCCATAAAATAGTTCAGGCCTTGAGATTAAGTCTCACAGAAAGTTCTGTGTTGTAATGACCATTAGACTCGTGAGACTTGACAGGCTCCCTTTGAGGATGTGATCTTATATCCTGAAACCCTGACATTTTTAATCTCATAAGAACAAAGAGGATGTAGCTAAATCTAAGATCTAAGCACAATCATTTTAATATAGGGGTTTTTTTCCAATGTTTAAATTCCATCTTCACTACCACCAGCAAAATGAGCAAGTGACATTATTCATTTTTAAGGCTGTCTATTCCTGTGTAGCATCAGAATATTTACAGGCAGTGTGTAATGTACAAGTACAGCTACTATTGCTGCAAGATCTCACACCTGTCACAAGATTATTTCAATGGGAGACAGAGAAACCCATACCTGCGTTCAAGTGGCTTGCAGTGTCAAACACCACAGAGTAAGATTTAGGTGTGGTACAGGTGGGTTTAACTCTAGTAAAATCAAGAGAACTGCATATTTGCATCTCAAACCTGAACTGACTCACACAGCCTTCCGTATCAGTTCACAGGAATATTTAATAGCAAGTTTGTGGAGATTAATGGAATTAATTTCCCGGTCATACTAGATCCTTCAATTTGTTTCCAGGTCCAATACAGGAACCATATGGACAGAGGCAGAGAAAGATAAGTAGGCGTTGCATGCCATTACTCACCATCTGTTTAGGCAAGCCATGCTGAGCTGAACAAGGAACGGGTCATGGCTCTGACAACATTCACAGGTCAGAGTTCTTCTGAGAGCCAACGTGGAGTACAACAGCGTCTGGCTGCCAGGGAATGCATGGGAAGGCTTCCCTGGGATTAGTGTGCGAAATGAGGAAAGCAAGTAGTCAACTGGTGAGGGAAGAGCAGTGGATGAAGATAAATAAGTGACCAAGAAGCAAAAGCCTGTGTTGAGAGAAAACGTGAATGAGTGATGTAGGGGTAGACACTAAAGGCATAAGAGAGGTGGCAGTGGAAATGCTGACATGCAGGTTTTGGTAGCAATACACAGCTCTGCATTTAGTAGAGTAGGAGATTTTGCCCTAGGTTTCATAAACATATAACGCAATACTGTTCCAGCTGGCGCTTCATCAGTGAGACCCTTTTTCAACATAAATTATAGAAGTATTAAAATATGTTAAGTCATATGGCATGAGTTTACCAAAAATTTATAGGTTAACTTATCCACTATAGAGCTGTGTTCTCTGAGAACCTGCCCTGCACTTTCCTGCACCTGCAGAGGGCTGGGAATGGCAGGATGATTATGAGCCCTCAAAGTTGAAGCCAGGTGTTCCAGGAATGGAGAAATTTCATCTTTGGTTGGCTGGCATCTGAAGGCAGGAAAACAGAGAAAGGAAGTGTCCGTGTTTGAGCTGGCATGTGCCATGCAAATCCTCGCCTAGACAGCGCCAGGTCTCTGCTGCTGGCAGTTGGCCACCGTTGTGCTCTTTGCCTGGGGTTATTACCACAGACCAGGCGAGTGCAAAGCCAAATACAGAATGTTCGGGGAAGGGTGAAGTGTTAAAGGAAATATGGCTGTGAAACAGGAGCACATGCAAATGAAGAGAGTACAAGGCTCGTATATGATATCCTAACTTAACACATTTCACAGTGCATTGCTTCAAAAGCATTAGGTGTCACGTCTGTGCGTGGATCACTTAATTTCAGCTTTTTATCGGAAATATATAAGAAAATACTCACTGTGTATATTTATATCTTGCATCTCTGTTTTGTTACCCAGATGATTAATATTTTTCTTTTTAAGGAAAATTAATTAAATAGAAGCTAGGGCCAACTTCAAAAGTATGTTTTTGTTCAGTGTTAGAAACACTAATTTTCACTTTCTCTCAGCATATGAAGCAATATCGGTAAGGCAGTCTTGATTCTTAAAGCAGCCTTCATTCTTAAAATTATTATTTATTAAAACTGTGTAAATTCTAAATCATAGATTCAAACACTTTTATTTGTGTTTCTTTTTAATTTTCTTCTGATACGAGTAACTTGGATACACAGTCGGTTTAATAATAAATAAAACTTGTCATCCACTTCCAACTCCTTTTTCATTAATTGGCTCAAACCTGTCACTGTGTCAGTAGATTCTACTGCTTGATTTCAGAGAAGTCTGAAGGAGGAAGAAAAGCATTATGGCAAGTGTATTATTAAAAACAATATCTAAACAAAAGCTCAACAAAAATACCTGAATGACAGAGCAGTGATAGGCACAGAAAGGAGACTTTGGAAGTTAGTATTTGGTTGGTTTGTGTTCTGACAGATCACACTTTTTCACACTAATATGAGAGATGAGGACTTTCCTCAGCTGATGAAACATCACCAAGTTCTGTGATGTGTAAGTATCCACCTTTTGCGTGCAAAAAGATCCTTTTATCTCAGTTTGGACAGAGTCTTGGACCTTAACTGTGGGGTACCTGATGCTGGTGCTGTGTCTAGTCTCCAAAATGCCCCATCCCTTCACTATCACAAAGGATAGTTTCACTTCTCAAACATAAGTCCAGCCCACACATTTGAAGGAAGATGAGAGGATGGCTTTACAAAATAGTGTAATTTTTGTCTCTTCTGGAATCTTCCACAGTTTGAGCTGTTTACTCAGGGCAGCTGCTCTGATCAGCAGCCGAAATGAAGTATTTCCACCAAGGCTGCAATGCCCAGAAGGGCAGCTGAAAGCAAACAAAGATGTCAACAAGAGAGGCAATCACTTAAAAACCATGGTTCTCATTCAATCAAGATTAATTTAATTTAGCCAAAGGAACAAAAGAATACCTACCTGTATTTTTATTAGCTGTTATGGTGGACTAGTTGTTTTGGAAAGATGTTTGTTATTTACTGAAGTAAAAAACCCAAAACTTGAAAGTTTCAGGATGTTGGAAAAGGCCAATAAATGCCATTTATTTGTTTCAGCATTAAGGGGAGGAAAAGTCTTAATTAAGAAAAGCCTAATTAAGAGAAGCCTAATTAAGAAAAGTATCTGTGAAGTAAAGGAATAACAAAGGTGAACCATAGACTGGTTATTGCCTTCAGGATTGTGCTTGCATAAACATTTTTTGAAACAAATTTAGGAGATGCTATACCCTTACTTAGAAGTATGGTAATAATCTTCTTACACTTGTTTTACTGTAAGTTCATCACCTCTGTAGAAGTGCTCAATAAGACACAGATAAATGGCACTGATCTTTGTTTCAGCTGCACACACGCAGCATCTTACAGGAAGATGGTTTAACCTCGTTATAGCTGGTTCTCAAAAGTTCAGCGTGTGGGTGAGTTTCCATTTCCAAACAGACACTGTGAAGAGCCAATTAGAACATGTAACATGTTTTGTCTCCTACCTGCTGCCTGTTTGTGGATTTATTGTTCAGATGAAGTTCTCATACAGCAGCAGTAGGCAGGTAGCAGCAGTGCTCCCACGCTTACCCAGCCAGCAGGAGGGATACTCACTTCCAATTCATTGCATCACAGATTTCTTAGACTGCATATTTCAGAGAGTAACTAAACAGAATGAAAAATGACATCCCCAAATTTAGAATTCAGTCTGTTATGGTATCTAAAGATTTCTATTAAATTTTGTTTGGACTTAGTGCTCTGTGTAAAGTACTCAGAGTCAAGTAAAAAGAGCCTGAACTCCTACAAACTCACAACATGAACCTGATCTGCCAAGTTTCACAATATTTCTAATAAACTTTGACTGATTCATAACATTTCTAAAATCTTAGTTGCACCTCCTCGAATTATCAGTGTCTCTAAGAGTATTTGTATGTTTTTTCTCTTTCTGTTTTCAAATTCTGTAGGACTTTTCTTGGGTTTATAACAATGTGAGCAGGGGCTCCACCCTCATTGCAGTCCATTGCTGCTAAATGAAGCTTTATCCCCGGAAGAGTTTTGGAGTTAAGCCACCTTCACTCATCCTATAGCTTCAGAAAAGCCCTGCTCGTCTTGATAATCTACAGGGGTGGAACTTGAATGGCTTTTAGAGTACTGAATGTGCAGAAGTAAACCGCAGAAAGTTTGTGGGCAGCAGATCTAGTGACACACTTTCCCTGGTAGAGCTTACTTACCAGCTGTGTCAGGAAGTTATCTTCCACACATTTGAGAAATCTTCTAGACTGTTTTCTCTCTGTTGTGTTGTATTTCCAGCAGATATCAGGTAAGTTGAAGTCCCCTATGAGAACAAGGTCTACAAACTGTGAGACTTCTGCCAGCTGCCTGTGGAATGCCTTGTCCACATCTGCATCCTGGCTGGGTGGTCTGTTATGGACTCCTAACAGGATATCTGCCTTGTTGGCCTTGCCCTTCATCATTACCCATAAGCACTCAACATTATAATTAGATTCATTAAGTTAAATACAATCAAAACTAACACAGAAAGCCACCCCACTGCCTCTCTTTCTTTGCCTGTCCTTTCTGAAGAGCTTGTAGCCATCCATTGCCGTGCTCCAGTCATGAGTCATCTCACGATGTTCAGTGATGGTGACTAGGTCATAGTTATCCTGTTGTACAGTGGCTTCCAGCTCCTCCTGCTTGTTTCTCATGCTGTGTGCATTGGAGTAGATACACTTGAGCTGTGCTGTCCATTTAAACCCCAATGATTGAATGCCACCTCCAGCCTCAACTCTGCTGAGCCTGGTTTTGTCCCTTCCCCACTTCAAATCTAGACTTCTCAATGAGCCCTGCCAGCTCACCAGCAAGAATCCTTTTCCTCCTTTGAGACAGCTCAACTCCATTAGTCTGCAGCAGACCTGGTACCCTTTAAACCTACCTGTGATCAGAGAATCTGAATTCCTACCAGTGACACTAGTCTCTGAGCCACATTTTTTGTTGTGAGCTTTCACATTGCTTTCAGTGTTCTTCCCTAACACTGAAGGAATTGAGGAAGACACCAGCTAGACTCCAAATAATATAGGGAGTGTTGTGAGAGGAACATCTAAAAGAGATGAGCAACTTCTGGAGTGGAGAGTTCATCCATTCCTGTCAGTGCACTGGATTGCAGCCTAAAGCCAGACAAGTCCATGAATTGTGAGGTGGTTTTGATTTTGTCCTTTAGTCAGCAGCTGGCTCTGAAACATAATCAAAAATTGTCAAAGTACAGGAGAGACATTTTAAAACAATCTCTTAACGAATCCAGGCCATTCTAAATATATACTTAAATCTTAATCCAAACAATTTTATACACAGCTAGCAGAAAGCCAACCATGCCCTGGGCTGCATCAAAAGAAGCAGTGACAGTCGGTTGAGGGAGGTGATTCTCCCCCTCTATTCTGCACTTGTGAGACCCCACCCACAGATCTGGAGTTTCCAGCATAAGGAGGTCATAGAGCTCCAGGAATGTGTCCAAAGGAGTGCAACTCAAATCATCGGAGAGCTGGAGCACCTCCACTATGAGGACAGGCTAAGCAAGTTGGGGTTGTTCAGCCTGGAGAAGAGGAGGCTACCAGGTGACCTTAGACCAACTTTCCAATATCTGAAGGGGGCTACAAGAAAGTGGGGGTAGTGCTTTTTACATGGGTGCATAGCAAGAGGACAAGGGGATAGGGATCCAAACTTGAAGAGGGGAGATTGAGGTTGGAGATGAGAAACAAATTCTTTCCTGTGAGGGTGGTCAGATGCTGGAACAAGTTTCCCAAGGAAGATGTGGCTGCCCCATCCCTGGAAGTGTTGAAGGCCAGGTGGATGGGGCCCTGAGTGACCTGATCTGGTGAAGGTGTCCCTGCCTATGCAGGGAGATTGGAAGTAGATGATCTTTAAGGTCCCTTCCAACCCTAGCTGTTCTATGATTCTACATAAGCACAACTGAAAAGAAAAAACCAAAGATATTTCAGCCTCAAAAATGACAGAATAGTCACCTCCAAAGCAAGAAACTTGTAGCAGGGATGGACCAGGAAGCTAATAGCTAGTCACAGTAGGTATGGTTTGGCAAGCTGTATTTGACATAGACTATCATACAATTATTGCCTCTGTTTTGAACATGACGTATGAAGGAAAACTTTGAAGAGATCTCTGTGGTTTGAAAACCAGCTTCTGTGGCACTTGAGTAAATAAAATGTAAGCAGTCACCCATACTCCTGGTATCTTTGCTATGTTTTCTTATGGAACAACTAAGGAGATTTGCTAGAGGCTCTTAGTCAGTACGTTTTACTGAATGATGGTAGTTAAAATATCACAGAATCATAGAATTATTATGGCTGGAAAGGACCTCTAGGATCATCAAGTCCAGCCCTCGTCCCAACATCTCCTAGGGCTTAGCCTAGCTACTTGTTTTTTAAACACCTGCCGGGACAATGACTCCACCACCTCCTTGGGCAGCCTGGTCCAGTGCTCAACCACTCTCTCCCTATCCTTCCAGTAAAAGTAATTTGTTTGCTTTCCTAAGCATGCTTGCAGGTATGTGTAATGTTAAGACAAGAGATTATAGTACTTGTTAATTCAAAGTTTAAATCGTAAGAATCTGTAATACAAAGATTTAAACAATCTTTTAAAGAATCATATTGGTAAAGCTAATGAAATAGTATGCTGGCAGGCCCAGCTCATTGCGTTCAGATGCATTAGCACAACTGAGTCGAAAGGGAGTGTAGAAGTCTCTGAGAATGTTCAAGGTGACATCTGGGATAAAAGGGGTAAAATTCAGCCAGGTCTTTCATATGCCCATTTGCTGCCCTATATTTTTGGTTCTGAGTGCATGCCAAGATCAGATTCCCAGACTTTCTCAGTGCCCAAGCAAATATTGTTGGACCCAAATTTGGAACATTCATAAAACACAGACACAGCACATTGCTGTACACGTCTGCTGTCAGGCAAATGTGGTCAGACAGCAGGTTGTGAACCAAGGGTGGCATGCAGAGCCTTACGGAGCTTTGAAGCATCATGTCATAAACAGCAAATGTGTATCTCATCGATGATGTGCCTTGAGATGTTCACAAAGGGCACCTGTATCCTGAGGAGATTAATCTGTGAATCCTCCAACAAGCTTGGGGAGAGAGAGACAACAACTTAGTGACTAGATCAAACTCCTGTCGATGGCTGTTTGTGGGAAAACTTCTCCTTCCACTTTTATTGTGGAGAAAGCCCACAATGCTCAATTAATAAACACGAGCGCAAAGCAAGGCTGCATTTTGCATTTCAAATCACCATTTCCCTTTCCTTCCCCTCTCTGTTTGAAGATGATGTGGTCGCTGTTGTTTTAGCTGATAGATGATGCTGGATACAACTGTAATGGAGCACAGCACACTGAAACTACAGCAGGCTGCTTTTGTGGTACAGTTTCTGAAATCAAGACTAAAAATTATGCTTGTTTAAAGAGGGCAGGCATAATCCGCTTGCTACTGCCTCTTTTGAATGAGACTCAGCCAAGATGTACGAATATCTAAGATGCTGTCTGCCATTTAAGCCTCACTACTTCTCACAAGAAAGGTACTGCTGTCTTCCTTTGTGATAAGCACTTGTCTGTAATCTTAAAAATCCGGATAAATTAATTTCTTTCAAATATAGATTTTCAGTAGAGTTACATAGGTTTTCCTTTTCCATAGAATATGTGCCAATACCCTCACTTTTTTTCTTCAGAACATACACTTTGGAAACATAAAGGTAACAGAAGAGGCTATTACTGTTGTAAGAAAAAAAGGACTCAGTTTTTTTTTTAAAAACAGAAAAAAGACACAATGAGTTCTTCCTCAGACAGTAGTTTGCAGAGGTCTAACCTTCATGCTGATCGAGGTTAGAGATCAGGAAAGAAAGTGCAGAACTCCTTGAGTGTGGTGTCTGGATTTTTTTCTATTTCTTTCTTGCTTTTTTTTTTAAACCTTATTAAAATTACTTATCTAGCTCAGTGTCTCATAAGAAAAAGCAGGATTTACTTGATTTATAAACTAACACTTGATAAAAAAAAGTGAAAAAAAAAAAAAATGGGAGGGAAAAAGATCAACCAAAACCAACCAACCAAGAAGAAAACTTGGTTCAAGTGTTCGTATGATGGTGCATACTAGTGAAGATACTCTATATAATAGATTCCCAGTCAATGCTTCTTAGATATAATTATTTAGGGACTGAAACACAGATATTCCTAGAGATCAGTCAAAGGTATGATGGTATCTGAGGTTTTTGGGGTTTTTTTAAATGTAAGAGAAAACTCTCTGAAAATGAATAAAGAGAGTTCCAGGCTCCAAAGCAGCACTACTTTCAGAAAATACAGAACTATCACTAGTAAAAAAACACCTCCCAGAACTCCCAACCAACAAAAAAACACCCATCTAGCTCTGTCTTGGTTGGTGTTCACTAAAGATCCAAACTGGAATTTACTGTCAAAGTTGCCTTTCTAGATTAAAAACCCTCAAACAAACAGAAATCCTATGTCATGTGTTTGATGTCTGCACTACAGGATCATGATCAGCCCATTTCAAAACAAGAAAGCCTACCTGAAAAGGGGTGACAGAGCACTGGAACAGGCTGCCCAGGGAGGTTGTGGAGTCTTCTTCACTGGAGATGTTTAAAAACTGCCTGGATGTGTTCCTGTGTGACTTGGTCTAGGTGATCCTGCCATTACAGGGGGATTGGACTAGATGATCTTTCAAGATCCCTTCCAATCCCTAATGATTCTATGATTCTGTGTGTGAAAAGTTACATAGCTCCATCAGAAGATATTTCATCTGTTGGCAGCACAGGTTGGATACATCTCTTCCACAGAATACTTCTATTTTTAAAATACAAATAATTTTGTTAGAGCTACAAATGGTGCAAGGAAAAAGCTCTAAAGTGAGTGAACATCTCTCCTTTCAAAAGGCAACAGTCTCAAAGGCAGAGGGGAGGAGACAGAATCAGACAGGCACAACACTGGGAGGAGTGAAGATGTGTAAGAAGAGCAGCAGGCAGCAGAAGTCTCTGTGAACAGACAACAGGGAAGTTGAAACACACTGCTAAAAAGTTCCCCTGTGAACTTTAGGAATAACTAGTTGTCTTTGGGAGATGATATTTCTCTTACACCTTGCTTCTAGAAACACAATCCAAACCCACATGTCCAGACAAGTAGATATGTTTTTTCCCTAGGCTTTATGTCCAGACTCTTATTTTGAGTATTTTAGTCCAGGACTTTCCAAAGATACATAATTTTAAAATCTGGAGTTTATTTCAAGCATAACTTCATTCTATTTACAGTTTGGGTTAACCAGTTGGAAATTGAAACACCTATATTTTTCATAACAAGCCTTATTACTTGGAACAGTTAAACGAATGATTTCCTAAGGAAAAAGTTACATGGGTGCCAATTGCTGAGCAGACTGCACCTGCCTCCAATACTCACATTTTGGCCACTGTCAAAATAAATAGGCAACAGATCTGGTCTGACAGAGCTGTTCCCGTGCCTGTAAAATCTCACCAGGTTCAGTACCCCTCCGCAGCAATCAAATCCCCATGCTTCACTTTCTACAATGAATCCAGTGCAAGTGCTGATACATACTGAATTACTGGTATGACATAGCTCTGATGCCCACTGCAGCTCACCTCTGTCATTGTTCAGCGGGAACGATTCTGCTTTTTAGTAGATCTGGTAATAATTAATAACTCCTGCAAAAGGCAGCTGTGTGCTGGCACTCCGATCTCACGTCAGTGCAGCTCCTTCCTGGTGTTAGCACACAATGTGTCAGGGTCATGGAACAAAGTTAACTTCCCTCATTAGCATCTCCTGACTGAAAATGGATAAAACATAAAATGAATCCATCTGCTTTCAGTACTGCTTTGTTTATACTTTCTAATGCTGGGTTCTGGCAGGCCCAGGCACTGTTTATTCATCTCTGTTGTCACTTATCCATTCATCTAGCCACAGATTTTTGAATAGGAGTGTTCACTTACTCAGGCAGAATTGTCTCTGTATATTTGTTTGTCTTTTTGGAATCAAGTGCCAAGTACTTATTTGAAAGTGAAATCCTGAACAGCAGTCATGAAAGAGAAGAGACTGGGCAAGAGAAGAGACTGATGAGCAGAAGCAGAGTGAACTTGGGTTGTTCAGCCTGGAGAAGAGGAGCCTCAGGGGGGACCTTCTCCCTCTCTACAGCTACCTGGAGGGAGGTTGTAGTCAGGTGGGGGTTGGGCTCTTTTCTCAGGCAACTAGCGCTAGGATGAGAGGACAGGCCCTGAATCTGGACCAGGAGAGGATTAGGTTGGATGTTAGGAAGCCCTTCCTCACTGAAAGGGTGATCAGACACTGGAATGGACTGCCCAGGGCAGTGATGAAGTCTTCATCCCTGGAGGTGTTTAAGGACAGACTGGATGTGGCACTTAGTGCCATGGTCTAGCTGATGTGGTGATGTTAGGTACTAGGCTGGGCTGGATGATCTCAGAGGTCTTTTCCAGCCTCAATAATTCTATGATTCTGTGTGAAAGAGGAAAAGGTATGTTTGATGGCACTCAAATGGTGGTTTCTGTCAACAATTCCCAGTTTTTTTCTATATAATGAGCTTTCTTCTCTGTACTGGGAACCTCTCTCTTATGTAGGGAAAGAGCAAGATATCTTGGCACCTGTTTGCAATTTGCACATTTGGCAGTGGTTTATATTCTTGGACATAAGCAAACCTCTCCTATAATCTGCAGAAAAGAATCTTTTTGAGACAAAAATCAAGGGAGAAGAAAATTCTAAGGTGGATTTGCACACATAAAGTAGTGGAAAAAACACCAACTGCTGCTCAGAAAGGAGGTGTGTGTTATGAAAGGGCAAGCAAAAGGATAGTAAATGCAGTATAGACATTATATAGTATCTTGACAAAGGCAGAGAACAGTAGTGGTAGGGAGTACTTGCTGATTAAAAGGGTGTTCTGGGGCTTGCAGGCAAATGTTTATACCTATTCTAGGCTTAAGTGACTTTTCAGTTAGGGTGCAAATGATGGCTTCAGTCATAGTCATTAGAGTTGGTGTGTACAGAAAACATGGCTTAATTACCTAATTAAAAATGTCTAAGTAGATTATGGGACTGCTGAACTGACCGCTAAAAGTTCTTCACAGAACATTAGGGGTTGGAAGGGACCTTGAAAGATCATCTAATCCAGGGGTCCTCAAACCCCAGCCCACAGGCCGGACATGGCCCCCCAGGGTCTCCAATGCAGCCCGCCGGTATTTACAAAACCCCCCTGCCCCGGCCCTGCTGGGAGCTGTGGGGTGGGAAACCGAGCAGCCGCAGATGACTTCCTGCTGACTGCGTGGCTGGGCTGAGGAGGGGGGCGGCGGCATCAGAGAGGTGGGCAGCTCCCCCGTCTCTCCTTCCCTCCCTCCTGCTCCCAGGCAGGACAAGCCAGGCAGCACAAACTATAGCCCGGCCCCTGACACTGTTGGAGGGAAAGTGAACCGGCCCCCTGTTTAAAAAGTTTGAGGACCCCTGATCTAGTCCAATCCCCCTGCCAGAGCAGGATCACCTAGACCAAGTTGCACAGGAATATATCCAGGCAGGTTTTAAATGTCTCCAGAGGAGGAGACTCCACCACCCCCCTGGGTGGCCTGTTTCAGTGCTCCGACATCCTCACCATGAAGAAGTTCCTTCTCACACTCGTATGGAACCTCCTATGCTCCAGCTTACACCACCAACACGATAAATCTCTTTTTTGTAACCCTGAAATTCCTCACCATACAAAGGGCAGAAGGAACCAACTAATGAGGAAAGAGTAAAACTTTAAAAATAGTCCATAGCCTTTAGAATTAGCAAAGTCCTCACTAGAATTTTTTTTTTAATTTAAAAAGTCTGTCTTAGCCTATGTATTTGTTTTTTTAGATACAACTGACAATCCTCTTCAGCTGGCAGAAATTTTCCTGGTCTATGAATGTATGAATAATGTATTTCAGAACTTCACTAAAGCTGTAGTCCATGGTTATTTAGTTGCTTTATGACATTAACCTCCCTATAACTGATTCTCTATCCACCACAGTAAGTCTACTGTTCTCACATGCGACGTAATTAGACAAGAATAATTCAGAGTGTGTTTAGACAAATAGAAATTCTCCAGTGAGTGAGATAACCCCTTTGAAGCCTTCTCATTAGCTAAGCAGACAGAGTAGCTCTGAAGGAGACTAGAGAATTTATCTTGACCATATTTCCTCAGACATTTGAAGAAGATTTGTCCTGAGAGATGACAAATGTTTCCCTCTTTGCTGGAGAGATTCCAGGTTTCCCATAATTTCTGTCATAATTTCTAGTTTTGGTGTGCTTTTTTGCTTTCTTAGAAAGCTCCCTTCATCATTTTCTCAAAGGAAAAAATTTGACTTATTCAAGAAGGAGTTCCAGAGGACCATTCAGTTCCATACCACAAAGCATCATGCATGTTTTCAACATAGCATCTCTTTATATAATGCCTTTAGCATTCTAGCTGTATCAAACAGTAATGTGATATTAAGAGTGCAAGTAGAAGAACTCAGGCAAAAATGTAAAAGCCCAAAAAAACAAACCAGAGGAAATAAATAGCTGCTCCTCAGATTTCATCTAATCCAGTTGAGAGGTCTTACATACTCCATTGTAAATCTTGGGAATTAAAAACACATACAGAATAGTTTCTCTAGCCTGAGACAGCACTCAAAATTCACAGCCTGGCAAAATGTGTCTTCTTATCCTCACTTTTCCGTTTCAACACAGAGAGTTAGCAGGCGATAACTGGCCTCTTTGTTTACAGTCGGGCAGTCCATAACGCTCCGGCATGACCTACGCACGCACTGATCCTTTTGGCAGTAGATTTGACCCCTCAACTTGACACTCGAAATGCATTCTGCCCGTTAGTTTGTTTTAGTGCAAACCCTACTTCTCTTTGCATCTGTTTTGCCTGTTGTCATCAGGTTGTTCCTCTGGTACAGCACTGCTGCATGTCGGCAGTCTGGCTGCTTTCAATTACTGCTCTTTTAACAGGCAATTGGAACATCTGTGTTATTATAGCAGTACCTAGCAAAACAGTATAGGAAATGGATGGGTTTAGGCTCAGCAGTGCTTTATTAATGAGCACATTCATTAAGTTTAATCTACTAATGTTAAATTAATAAAAAAGCCATTTAAAATCGAGTCAAAGAGCTAGGATGAACAATTTGAGTTTGAAAGTACTTGGCTTTCCATTTGTTACCACTTTAAAGTACCAAATTTCACACTGAAAGAAGTAACCCATGTGCTCACTACATCCGTGGAAGTGGTCTGGAGACTTTCAAATGTTTAGATTCTCAGCCATTAACAGACAGCATAGCTGCAATATATTACAGGACTGAAATATAATGAGGATTCAACGTTATTTTTGGAGGGGTCTTTTTGTTCACCTTTGGTGTGGCTTTAGCACAGTACCTGGAAATCTTGATAACCTCAGCATCTGATACATGTTCTGCCCTATTTTCTTACCTGTTCTCTCAGTGCACCAGAGACTGTGAAGAGGTGTCTTTTCATGAGTCAGTGTCTCTGAAGATATCTGTAAGTTGTTATTTTCAACTGGCGAGCCATATTATTTGTATGCCCATGTCAATGGAAAACCTAGGATCAATGGAGAACCAATAAATGGAGAACCTTAAACAGATAAGGCAACATTAAAGAGTACAGTTTTGATCATGGAACTGACACAGATTCTCCCCCTAGTAATTCCTTTCTTAAGCTTAGAACCATGGTTTTATTCAATTTGGTTCAAAGGGCTTCAATTCTGACATTTGAAGGCCTTCCTGTTTCATTTAAGTCCCAGCTAGACAATTTGTGGGTCAGACACAATATTTTTTTGAGAGAACCCACATTTTTCTTTCAGTCTCTTAGAAACTTTAAGGGAAATCTAATGTATGGCTACACCACTTCTTCAAATGTAAATAGTGTTTCAAATCTGACTGACTCCCACGTCGGTGCTATGAGACTTCTATTCACAACCACTGTCTTTTAAAACTCATTTAATTAAATATTTCATATTTAAATAAAGGAAAAACATGGCTTCTGTGCCTTGGATGTGGGCATTTGTTTCTGGCACAGGTGAAAATCTATTTCCCTTTGAAAATTAAATCTATACTTAATCTTGTAAAGGAGCAGTGGTTCTTTCCTCCTGCCAACAGAAGGGCCATTTTGACTGTACACAAAAATCCTGGAAGACCTTAATAGGTCCTCGCCTTCACTCCCCCACTTACTTTTTACAGTCAGTGCATATTTCAGCATACCTCCTAAAAAAATCACACATATGTCTGTGTGAGCTAATCTTTAAACGGAATGGGACAAAGGCTTTGAGGAGATGCATCAGAAAAGAAGTCTTCCTAGCCTTAGGAAGTCTCTCTGGGGGAGTGGGACTGGAACAAGGGCTAATGTGATTGCTTGGCACACGGGAGACTGACAGCGTTAAGATTAAGTTGAAATTGTGTGTAATACGCTGCTCTCTGTTAAGAGGTGCTTATTAAGTTGTTGCCGAAAACACAGGTAAGAAGGGTGTGTTTGAAAGGGTTCTTTTAATAGAGATGCTTTTCCTTCTATGAAGAAAGGCAGAGAATGATAATTCCTGGAGATAAAACCAGGCTTGGATGGTTTTTGATACAATGCAGATCTGGTGATCCCTTGCATAAATGTCTGCCTATGAGGAAGCTGCAGGAGTGGAGTTGCCCCATGAGGAGGCACAAGAGGTAGGACAAGGGCCACCCATGCCAATATGCACAGTTCAACAGGGGGGTGGACAAAGGCAAGTCCCATGAACAGCTGCAGACAAGACAAGGTAATAAATCAGGTCTGGGGTCCACCCACGAGACAGAAATACCTGTCACATAAACCTACTCCAGAGTCATGGTAGAAGCAGGCTGCCACCAGTATGGGCTCAAGGTCCTTCTGGGGAGGCTGAAAAACAATTGAGAACAGCAAAAGGCAGGGTTGGGCCCAGGCACCCTTGAACAATAGCACATCACCAGCTAAAATAGGGTTTCTGGGAACATAGGCAGGGTGTTCATCCCAGGTAAGGCTTATCAGAGCCGTTATCATAGCATCATAGAAAGGTTCTAGCTGGAAAGGACTGAGATTACATGTAGCTGCTCGGGTCTGGAATTTTAATTCCTGCTCCAGCATCCTTGAGTTACTCAGATTCTCATCTGATCTCTAGACTAAGTGCCAGGGACATTTTTGTTTTTCATCTGAGCTCAATCAGTTATAGCTGTTCTCCAGACTCTTTTTGTGACAGGTGTTCTGTTCTGTCCCTGCTTGACAAAGTAGGACAGCTTTATCATGATGGATAAACCTTCCTGTCAGCTCAAGTAGGAAGTTTCACTTGGAAGTCAGTGGAACTCATGGTGTGTGTGAAGGATGAACCAATACACATAATCCAAAGGCACTTAATACACTGTAAGCTGTCCTACTTCTGGTAGAATTGCCCTACTTTTCAGTAAGGCATTTCTCCTTCTTCATCTAAAATGAATTGGCCAAATATCCTGCTTTTTGACATTATGTGGAGTCTCCCTCACTGGAGATATTCAAGACCCAACTGGACGGGTTCCTGTGTGACTTGGTTTAGGTGATCCTGCTGTTGCAGGTGGATTGGACTAGATGATCTTTCGAGGTCCCTTTCAATCCGTAGTGATTCTATGATTCTATGATTCTATGTCTTACTTTGTCTTCCTTCTTTTCCCTCAAGGAAAGAAAAGTATTTTTTTCCAGGCTATTGCATCGTATTCCTTCTGGTTTTCCCAACAGTCACCTCAGCTCTAGAAAATATAACTTTAAGAACAGATTTGTTTTCTGTCATGCTTGGCAATTAAATAACCAATCCAGGCACTTCATAGAAATTTATTTAGCTCCAGAGAGGTACAGTTATATGTCAACTTGACTGTTACTGCAGCAAGAGGTGAAGGGATTTGCTTATGGTCATACAAGTCAGTCATAGAAACCAAAAATTACTCTGCCATTTCCTTTCTTTGTTGCTTGTATTTAATGAAGGGGTGTTTTCAAGAGCTGAAGTGACATAGTGCAATGTTTCCTATGATCTCTGTTGGGTTTTGTGCATGTTTTAAGGAGAGGTTTTTGCAACAAATTCAGTAAAAAGAAATGAATCAAGCCATAAATAAAAAGAAATTATTAGCTAATTACAATTAACCACAAATATAGTTAAATCATCAGAAATGCTTTTTTTAAATTCCAAAGCATGCACATATCATGGACTAATTATATAAATGGCTCAAACTACTAGTAGTTGTGATGAAAACAAGGTGTTGACAAAATCCACCTGACCAGAGCTTAACGCTTCTGTATAACTTCTTATCCTGGTACTCAACCTCTGATCCTTTAATTCTTGATTCCTAATTTTCAGCTTTGATTAAACAAAATAACTATTCTATTTTAGCACACTCTCCAAGGTGATTTTAAAATCTATTTACCTTGGCTTTTTCTTTCAAAAAACTGTCCCAAAATGACCCTTTAGCTAAGTAAGAAAGTCCTTTCGTCCTTACTTCTACTTATACACATGCACCATACAGAATCACAGAATTATTGAGGATGGAAAAGACCTCTAAGATCATCAAGCCCAGCCTATGACCCAACATCACCACCATCACCTAGACCATGGCACTAAATGCCACATCCAGTCTGCCCTTAAACACCTCCAGGGATAGGGACTCCACCACATCCCTGTGCAGTCCATTCCAGTGTCTGATCAGCCTTTCCTAATATCCAACTTAACCTTCCCCTGGTGCCGTTTCAGGGTCCTGGCACTAGTTGCCTGAGAGAAGAACCTGACTCCCAGTTGACTACAATCTCCCTTTAGGGAGTTGTAGAAAGGGAGAAGGTCCACCCTGAGTTTCCTCTTCTCCAGGCTAAACGATCCCAGTTCACTCAGCCTCTCTTCATCAGACTTTCCGCTCCAGTCCCTTCCCTAGCCTTGTTGTTCTTCTGGACCCTCTACAGCCCCTCAATATCTTTCTTGAAGTGAGGGTCCCAGAACTGCCCCCAGTGTGCAAGATGAGGCCTCATCAGTGTCCAGTACAGGGAGAGAATGATATCCCAATCCCTGCTGGCCACATTTTTCCTGATACATTCCTCCTTTCCACTCCCTCACACCAAGCACTAGGGTGCTTCTTCGTCTCCTTGCTGAGATTCATACTGATGACCCTCTTACTGTTTACCTGGAGGTTATGTTTGAAATACTGTATGGGATTGCACGTTGTGACCAGAGAGAGCTCTCGTTTTCAGCCTGCTAGAATCTGTGATAAACTCAACACATTGTCACCCACTTTTCCAGTGAGTGTCTTTCTTGAAATCGTTATCAGTTCTAGAGGTGCCGTGCTGAATTCATAAGAATCAAATGAAACTAAGGGCCTGCGTGGTCTTGATTGCAATATGAAAGAAAATTCTTTGCCTCATTTTTCATCTGTATCTAGATCATGAATTTTCATCCCTTGTCTTTCACACTTAATTACAAGAGCACTTGCTCTGCAGACTGCTATGGAGAAAGGAGAACATACATATGGAGACACACAGGATCATAGGATGTTAGGGGTTGGAAGGGACCCAAGAGATCATCGAGTCCAACCCGGAAACTCAAGTATGCATCTTTAAGGTGTAGAATTGTGAACACTGATGCTAAGGCTTTAACCATCACTTGCTGAAACAGTGACCAGAAATTACTATCTCTTCATGTGACAAAAAGCTGCTACAAACAGGGAGAAAGGACACAAGGACATTGTAACATGATGCAAAGAAGTAAACTGAACGCTTGCAAGACTCAGACACTAACCTCTGCCAAAGCCACATTGTTGTGACTATAATTGTCTTCAACGTGTATAACAGATTTATGAAGACAAACGAGGATATTAAAATGTTTGATAAATAAAGCAAAAATGAAATAAACCCCAAACAATGAGAGCCTGGAAAAATCCAGCTGGGAACACGTCCCCTTTCTGATTTCTTTGCATATAAATGTACCAAGAGCCAGCCTTATTTTCTATCCCCTCCCCAGTTTTACTAAGTTTGAATGCCTGAAAAAGGTGCCAGCTTGATACCTGATGTTTTACAAATTCACTTATTTTTCAGTTTCTCAGAACTGAACAGAGTTTTCCTTATCCAAGATGAGCAGTTGTGGGCAAGAAGGATCTATATAAGAGGTAAGTGTCTCAATTCTTTTGAATGTTGTCCTTGCAGAGGCTTATTATGAGCAGAAAATATAACCAGCTTGTTTGCTCATTGGTTTCTCTGCAGGAAGGGCTGCCTATTACAGAATTGTTCATACCTGGTCATATCAACGAGAAAAGAGACTATACAACTTATTTCACAAAATTCCATAGCAGTCAGGAGAAAATGCAAACTTGAGACACCACCAAACTGGCTGGATGTGAAGCATTGATCCATACAGCACTTTTCATGGCTTTGCATCATATTCCCAGACAACACTCTTCTGATTTCTAAGCAACCCAGCTGAAGTATTTGCAGCTTGGGGGACTTCCATTGGGATACTTCCTTAAAAGTGTATCAAGAAAGCTATGAACCCTGATCCAATGAACTACATACTTTAACCTTGGTAACTACTACAGTTTGCACAATTTCTGGAAGAATAAGGTAGCCTTTTGCACTTTTGTTTTTCTGCCCAGGGCCATGGGGTAAAAATTACATGCAAGAACAATCTAGTAGACTATTTCTCTCAGCTGTACATTGTGTCCACACTGGTTGCTGAGAACTCATCAACAGTTCTGGTGAGGCAACTAGCTGAAATGTTCATACCAATTCATTGAAATCCCCATTCCTTAGCAGATGTAGAAATACAGTACAAATATTATAATTATTTTTAGATGATGATTAGTTATTCGCTGATGAGTAATCCACCTATTTATCTAAAAAAGAGAAACATATACTCTAATAATACAGATGTACTATTAGTTAGCCTTTAGCACTCACTGCATTATTGATGAACCTCATTAAAGACTGTGCGACGTGATCTAGGTGGTGCTGCTCTTGCAGGCAGATTGGTCTAGATGACCTTTCGAGGTCCTTTCCAATCCCTAATGTTCTGTGACTCTGTAAAGACACAGAACATGTGATCAGACATGTATTAACATACTAGTGACCTCTACTGCACATACTCACATGAAAGGACTGTTGCAGTCAGCAACAGGGGACCTCAAGGCCAGTTTATTATGTCTACAGACAGAACTTTGTTCACCAGTCTGAATCATAGAATCATCATGGCTGAAAAGGACCTCCAGGAACATCCAGTCCAGCCCTCATCCCAACATCTGCCTTACCCCTAGACCATAGCCTCAAGTGCTCTAGCTACCTGCTTTTTAAACACCTGCAGGGATGGTGACTCCTCCACCTCCCTGGGCAGCCTGTTCCAGTGCCCAACCACTCTCTCAGGAAAAAAACTTCTTCCTAAGATTCAGTCTAAACCTCCCCTGGTGCAACTTGAGGCCATTTCCCCTGGTCCTATCATCAGTAATTAGGGAGAAGAGACCAGCACCAGCCTCACCTAAAACCTCGTTTTAGGTAGCTGTCAAGAGCAATAACGTATCTCAGCCTCTTCTTCTCTAGACTAAATAACCCCCGTTTCCTCAGCCGCTTGTCATAGGGCCTGTTTTCCAGACCACTGCCCAGCCTCATTGCCCTTCTCTGGATCTGCTCCAGCACCTCAATGTCCAATGGGCACTAGTGTGGTGCCCAACGCTGGACACAGTACTCAAGATGTGGTCTCATGAGTGCAGAGTCTTTTAGAGGTCTGCTAAGGACCACAAGAGAGCTCAAATGACAACTCAGCCAAACCTGAAACAAAGCTGAGATAAGTGATGGCATGAGTAAGTGGGATGTCAGTGAGCACCTACAGAGTTCCCATTAAACTGTCAAAATGCTAGTAGTAGAGAAGTGGGAGCTTAACTGATGAGCAAGACATCAAGAGTGGAAAGTGTAAGGAAAAACAAGAGCTGCTGTAAAACTGCTTGTTTTGTGGTTATCATCCATACTGCTCACTTCTGCACCTTTGGGGCACCCCACGCCTGTGGGAAGGGAGCAGACATAGCAGTCTGATTTCAGTTTGATAGCCTGAATATGCATATCTGCTGTGAGACCATGGAAGGGAAGGTTTTTGTAAAAACAGCTACTTCCACCTACGTTTATTCTGGCTCCTTTCAGTCATTTATTCCTAGATTAATTCCTTCAAATGTGGTGCCAGAACTGTAAGGTGCTGCTCAGTCTTTGCAGGCTGCCTGAATGAATCACTTCATTTCTCACATTACTGACAAAACAGGGAAGAAAGAAAAAAAAACCCAAACACACACAAAAAAAAAAATCCTAGTGGGATTGAAGACAAGCCTCTGCTGCCACTTCTGTAAACCAGAACAGCTTATTTGTGGTGTTTCTTCTGAGGGATTTTTTTGATAGTGACTGTCAAGATAAATGTAGGGGCTCTGCTAAGTGCAAAGGTTTGTAAGAGCAATTAGACAGATGGATTCCTTGTGAGGAAGATGCTGCAGAGAGATCGGTACAGGATGGGTCAATGGGCAGAGGCCAACAGGATGAGGTTTAACAGGGCCATGTGCAGGGTCCTACACTTTGGCCACAATAACCCCCTGCAGCTACAGACTGGGAGATGAGTGGCTGCAGAGCAGCCTGGCAGAGAGGGACCTGGCAGTACTGGTTGACAACCTGCTGAATAGGACAATCCAGGAAACTACAGGGGTGTCAGCCTGACCTTGGTGCTGGGGAAGGTCATAATGAGATCATCTGGAGTGCCATCATATGAGACATGCAAAGCAAGCAGGTGATGAGGCTCAGTCAGCATGGCTTTGTGAAGGACACTGGTGAGGCCACATCTAAAGTACTGTTCAGTTTTGGGCCCCTCAACAGAAGATGGTGCTGGAGTCTGTCCAGAGGAGGTCAACAGAGTTGTAAAACGGTCTAGTGACCAAGTCTTACAAGACGTGGCTGAGCCAACTGGGGTTGTTTAGCCTGGAGAAAAGGAGAGTGAGGGGAGACCTAATCACTCTCTACAATTAACTGAAAGGAGGTTGTAGAGAGGTGGGGGTCAGTTACCTGTTTTTTAAAGGAACAAGCAGTCAACCAAGAGGAAATGGCCTCAGGTTGCCGACAAGATTTAGATTGGATATTAGAACAAAATCATTCACTAAAAGGCTTACCAAGCTTTAGAAAAGGCTGCTCAGGCCAGTGGTGGAGTCAACATCCTTGGAGGTATTGATAAGCTGGAACATAGGAGGTTCCACATAAATATGAGAAAGAACTTCTTCACAGTGAGGGTGACAGAGCACAGGGGAGTTGTGGAATCTCCTTCTCTGGAGAGGTTTAAAACCCACCTGGATGTGTTCCTGTGCAACTTGGTCTAGGTGATCCTGCTGTGGCAGGGGGATTGGACTAGATGATATTTAAGGTCCCTTCCAATCCCTAATGATTCTATGACAAGATGTGTAGATATGACAGGTTCATGGTTTTGTGGTGAACTTAGCAGTATTAGGCTGATGGTTGGACTCAGTGATCTTAAATGTTTTTTCCCATCCAACTTATTAAAGCTGTGCTCATTTCTTAAAAGTATTTTATCTCATTGACAAAAATAAAAGTAAAATATAATAAAAACAAACCAGAAATACATTCATGTAACACTCTGACTGTGTAAACTATTCTTCTTTTCAAAGTGTGGCTGGAGCAGATGGCAAAGAGATCGTGATTCAGTTTGGCACGCAAAGAGTACATGTTTATAACTTGGAAAACAGTTGCGTAAGTTAAATGAGTCTCAAGATAACAAAATGGGGAAAAATGCACCCAAAATAGCTACTAATTCATCATTTTGAACACCTGTTTATGTAGACAAGGTAGATAATATGGTATTTCTTATTGAAACAAGAATATTTTGGAACATTCAAGCTTGAGGGCCCAGAAGTTCCTTTTCTTGGTGTATTAATATATAACGATTAGACGAATTATTCTTGAGTCAGTAAAAGATATTGTATTATTTGTACTGTCCTAAATTGACAGTCCTTGCTCTTGAACCAAGCGAGCTACAAATACCTTTTTCATACTAACAAATATTAAAATAACTTGCTGTTTAAATCCACAGTATTTAAAACGTCTCTCTAAAAACACAGCGGTGAAGTAAAGTCCTAAAAGGCAGTTTTACTCAATGTTTCAAGGTTGACTCTGAGTCGGTCAGTTCCACAGCTAGCAAAACACTCCACTAAAACTCCAGAGAAATTATGGTCTGGTATTTATTTGTCAGAACTGCAGAATAAAACTCAATGTATTTTCTAATAGTTTGTCACTCATTTTTCTGACGTTAAACTCCATTTTTATCAATCAATACATCCAGTAAAAGGTGAGGATGTGTGCGTGGAAGAAATGCAAAAGATTTGGCTTATTATGAGCACATCTTTACCCAAACTATGGTTTTGATTCTGATACACAAAGCCCTGGTATTAAAAAGCCCATCTACTAGTTAGACTACTTGCTAGACTACCATCTCCTGCCACTATCTTCTTACTGAGCAGACCTAGGCCTTAAAATACAGGAGCTTTGATATTGTTCTGCTGCTTTGCAGTGGATTTCATGTTCTCTCCAGGGCCAGGAGTTTGGGCTCAAAGCTGTGTTTGAACTCCTATACACTTAACTGCGCAGTGGGTTTAGCTCCCAGGTCTTACTCTACAGGCTAGAGTACAATTTTACAAATCCAGTCCAGCTAATTACAAATCTGCTAATGTTACTAGGGTATGAAGTAAACCATACAAACTTGGGAGGCATGTGATTTTCAGTAATGATCATACTGGAAAATACAAGAAGTCAGTAAGAACTGTAGAACTGAACTTTGTGGCTTTGACTTGAAGATGGCACTGAGAGAAGGTTAAGTGCTGCAAGTTATTTAGCTCAGCTTTACTCCTGCTAGGTTAACTTGCACTATGTCCTTCTATCTCCTTGTACAAACAACTGTAAAGGGTTACATTGATATTCCAATAAAATAATGCTCTGAGTCTGCATTTGCTCCCTGAGTGCCCAGCCCCTTAACTGGAACATGGGGACAGGGTGCAAAATGCAACTCCCATAATCCAAGAGCATAGAGTCAGTGACTATTGTGCACAAGTCTATGGGGCTGGATGGGGCTGACCCACAGGGGCTATGCAATTTTGTGATTTCATTATTCGAGACAAAAAAACTTCAGTTCCAGCACTATTAAGGTGCCTGCTCTTGTACAGAGCTGCTGCCTGAAGTCTAGCCACGTGGCAACAAGGGATTACTGTTTCCAAGTGTGCTTTTATGAGAAATGTACAGCACGGTGCTGAAAAGTTTGACAGTACAAATGCATCAGGACTCTTTCCTGACGGCTCAAACCACAGCGCAATTCAGCTATGTAAAAAGTCCAGACACATTATGATAATGGGGTCCTAAAAGGAACATGGCCAAACCACACTTGGTTTTGGTACAGCTAAGCTAATCAAGAACTTCCTCAGTATCCTTTTTGCCCTGGTACAAAAGACAGCGAAACCTCAACACAGGAGCAAGAAAGAGAAGTTCTTATCTGAACTGCAGATGCTCAGAACAATGTGTAGATGGCACATGAAAAGAAAGTAATTTCTTCTGTAATTTCTTTAAATTGACTTTAGAAATCTTTGGATTTGAAAAAACAGACAAAGGGAACCCAAGAGGAATTTTTGTGTGTACACACATTCACACAATGTGTGCTCTTTGTTGGGTAGATGAGGCACTTTTAGTAGCCCTGGGATGTATTTTGATGGAGGATTGGTTGTGAATTCAAATGCAGTAAACTACTATAACCATGCCAGGTGGAGGAGGATGGTATTTCCTCAAGCTGTGAATAGCAGTAATTCTTTAGTGTCAAGACAAATAAGAGGTTTTTACGGAATCTCTGTGCTCTCAGAATCAGAACAATAGCAGCAAACAAGCCAATAGGGAAGATTTGGATGGAAAGCTCTTAACTGCAACCTTTATTAACTTCGAAATATTCCAACAATCATGTTCTGTAACAAAGGAGGAAGATAGGTTTATCATTGTCTTATTTTAGCTCCAGGGCAAGGATTAGAACTTTAACTTTTGGGCAGGGAGAATATCAAGCCTCCTTCCTGGAACTGGGAGTCCATCTCTCCACAAAGTCAACTCTCATTCTTAAAATGTAAATTGGAGAGGTAACCTGTGTACAGGCACAAGGAAACCAGTCAGCACTGCTGTGCAAGGATCACTGCAACTGTGTCTGAAGAGGGCTGGGAGCTAAGTTTCTTTGTTTTTTTGACACCTAATACCATAGGGTAAAACAACAAATTCCATCCTGAGCCGATAGCTAGGTTGAAGACCCTACATCAGGCTCCTGCCACACAAGGCTGTAGAGTAATCCTGTTAGTTATCATTTATGTGGACCAATAGACCAGGGGCATTAGGACACATTGCCTATTAAAATTGATGTATATTTACTAACAGTAGGTGAACACTAGCAGTCATGATGTTGACTGTAGTGCTTTCTCAGGAGAGAAGTGCCTTTGGAAGAAACAGATCTCCCATGTTCCTGAGCTGAGATGTCTCTGCTGCTGTGTGTCGTGGGCCTGACTAGTTCAGCTACCCTCTTTTCTTGTAGTTGCAGTCTGATCAGATGTATAAAGAGTCACTACTAATCAAGTTTTCCACCCCAGCCCCATTTTTGGCAGCCAGCAAGGAAGCATAAAGCATCCAAGAACTAGAAGGACAGCAGTACTGCCAGTGGCTTTTACTCATAACAGAGCATAAATCACAGAGTTCAGGTTACGTGTTGAAGAACAGTGTGGCCATCATCTTTTGGAGAGCTAGGTAAGTATCAAAAACAGATTTTAGAGGATTAAAAAGGAGAGAACAAGAAAACCTGCAGTTTTCCCTTCCTCTCAGGGTCGAATGAAATGATCAAATATGTTGAGTCATTCAGAAAGGACTTGATGCTAAAGCTCTTTTAACTTCAGTGAAGTTTCCACTAATATGGAAAAGCCTTACCTCCCTGGACCATTGTTTTATTGGAGACAAAAGCACTTAAAAAGGTGGAAAGAACACAGGAAATTTGTGGACAGGGTGCAGCCTCTGGCTTGATTTTATTTATTATTTTCTTCATTATATGACCACTGTCCTGCTGTTATCATCCAGCATCTTCACACACATACAAAAAGTGGGTAATTTTAAAACTTGGTTCTACTCTATTATTTGCATCCAGCAGTTTCACTGGCAGTAAATTCGTGTGTTTGCTTTCCTTCTCCAAAGTTCTCTCAGGTCCCAGCTTGTTAGCTCCTCAGTTTTTACTGCTTTGACAGGCATCACTAACATTGAGAAAATACACTAACACAGTCAAAAAAAGGAGAGAATTACCTCTCCCGTCCTCTTTCCCTCGCTTTCATTAATTCTTAGGGCTTCAGATAAACCTTGTTGCTTGGCTGCTACCATCACTGAAGTGAAGTTCACAAAGACAAAAACACAGGAACGAGAATTCCAAAACATTAAAACCAAGAAAACCTCAAGACACTTTTAGAAGTCCCTCAGATTTCATAACTCTTTCTCAGAAACTGACTTCAAACACAGGGTTAATTTTATTGCACGCTCTTGCGCTTCCCTATAAGGATCAAGCTGTACTGAGATGGGGCTTTTACTGCCAGGAGAGAATTGTTTTGCAATCCAATATTTTGGTAGTTTGTACTGACCTTGGACGTCATGATCAGTAGGAACAACAGTTCATTTCACTTTTGTGTGTATTTCAAGTCACAAACCCTTATCAGCTATATAATGCTTACTGACACAGAGCCTTTTCTTTACAAGCTGTCCAAGTGAGCCAGCTTTCAAAGGTTGCCTCATAGCTTCTCCAAGTCACAATCACGGTAAAGCAGAGGATTGTAAAGGAGGATTTGCATACCTATTTTCTTGGGTACAAATACAGGAGGGAACACAAGAAATAGCTCAATAAAATTTTATATTGCTGTGATCCCACAAACTGTGGAGAGCTGCAAGTTTACAGAATCACGGAACTATTAAGACTGGAAAAGATCTCTGAGTTCATCAAGCCCAGCGTATGACCTGACACCACCACATCAGCTAGACCAGGGCTCTAAGTGTCACATCCAGTCTGCACCATACCTCCAGGGATGGTGAGTCCACCACCTCTCTGGGCGGTCCATTCCAATGTCTGATCACCCTTCCGTGAGGAAGTGCTTCCTTGGAAACACCTTATTAACTTACAATGTCCAGGATTTCATGTGCCGTTGCGTGGGAGTGCCCAAAATGCTGACCCATCATCCTTCATTCATACTCGTGACTGCTGTCTCCTTTATTTGTGTTTCCAATGATTACATGGATATTTGTGTGCACTTCGACCTTTTGCCTTCTCTATTGGGCAAGTATAAATGACCCAACTCTTTTGCTAATAACACCCAACCAATCCTGTTGATATCAGAAGAGCTTACTCTAGACTTTGTGGGAAGTAACGGCCAAGTTTGACACTTAATCTGATTGGCATTGTAGCAGACTTCAAAAAAGGAAAAGCATGATATCAGGTGGATTCAATAGTAAGTTGCTAATAATTACCTCTACCAAGAAAAGGTGGCTTTATCCTGAAAGGCAAATGAAACCACCTGACATCAAAGAGCAGTTCACAAACCCTCATCACCGTGGCACTGTAAAACCTATCAGAGCATTTGTCTGGCATGATCTATAGGAAGAACTGACGCAGGTGGTTGGCAGATTTACATTACAATCAACAGCTCAGGCTGGCACCATCACCTTTTGCGAAGGATGATTGCGGAGTGCAGTTCAGCCTGGAGAAGAGGAAGCTTCCAGGTGACCTTAGAGCAGCTTTCTGGTATCTGAAGGGGGCTACAAGGAAGCTGGGGGAGGGCTTTTTACATGGATATGTAGCAAGGGGACAGGGGAAAAGGGTTCCGGACTTGAAGAGGGGAGATTGAGGTTGGACATGAGGAACAAATTCTGTTCTGTGAGAAAGAATTTCATCCAGTCTTTTCATAAGCACCTCCAGGAATGGGGACTCAGTTCCTTCCCTGAGCAGGCTGTTTCAATGCCTGACAACCGTTTCCGCAAAGAAATTCTTTCTAACATCCACCCTGAACCTCCCTTGGCAAAGCTTAAGACCATTTCACCTTCTCCTATCACTCTTCACTAGGCAGAACAGACCAATAAGCTCAGTTCCAACTAGAATTACAGCCATGTTATTTCATTCTGTGAATTATAGGAATAAAAAGCTGCAAAATAAACAGAATATATATATTCTAAAGAGCCACAGTGGGATCTGTTAAAAAGTACAGATGAGACAAAGGTCTGCTCTTTTATACACAGACTTAAATGAACCCATAAGCTATGCCATAAATTTGATATTTAGGCACCAGATACAATTAACTCTAGATGGTGCAAGACACTTGAGGTCATAATTTATATGAACTCAACAGCTCCAGTTTGTGGCTGAGCTGTAATAAAAACTTTAAACAGAAAGACTGAGGCCGTTGTAGAGATCCTTCCTTTGTGCCTTGCTTATGCAATTCCCAGCAGTCCTGCCTTTCTGAATTTAAACACTTGCTTTCTCTGAAGAAATCAATTCTGGGGGAAAACTACCCAGTGTAGTTAAAAATAAATAAATCTTCAAACTGAAGGCTTGAAGAATTTTTGATAATTCTGTCATCAAATAACTTATGACCAATTAGTACACAAATATCTTTCCTACAGCTGGGTTGGTTTTTTTTTTTAAAGGATAGATACTCTTATTTCCCTTCACGGAATTGATTCTCCATTCTTTTAAGTATCACACTACTCATACAAGACAGATTATATCTAATTATGCATTTTCATTTCTAATGTAGACAGTAAATAGTCTTTGAATTACCATGTACATTAGTGTTAATACAAAAAAAAACCCCAACCCAATAGGATCTGTTAATACAAAAATCCCCAGCAGCACCATGGCTGCAGCTCTAACACACAGAGATGCTAGTGAAGTATGATCAACCTGCTGATGTTTCAGTAACTCAAAAACACATAACTTTTGCTGTTCAGACACTGAATCCTCTCCCCTTCAAGAACTCATTTCACATGAATGTTCAGTTTAGAGGTTCAGTAATAATGATTGCTACCCCCATGTTATTGTCACTTAAACAAAGAAAACCAGTCTGGAAGTTCATTCAAAGAAAGAAGCAGCTTCTTAAACCTAAAATATAATTCAACAGCCATTGCCATCCCTATGCACATTTCAAATTCATGTAAATATGAAGTCTAAGGAAATGTGTAGAGCCTTACATTTGGGCAAAGACAACCTCAGGCACCAGTATGGGCTGGGGACTGACCTGTTGGAGAGCAGTGTAGGCCTGGGGGTCCTGGTGGACAGCAGGATGACAGTAAGCCAGCAAAGTGCCCTTGTGGCCAAGAAGGCCAATGACATCCTGTGGTGGATTAGAAGTGTGGTGGTTAGCAGATCTAGATAGGTTCTCCTCTCCTTCTACTCTGCCCTGGTGAGGCCACATCTGGAATACTGTTGGGCCTCTCAGTTCAAGGACACAGGACTGCTTGAGAGGGTCCGGCACAGAGCTACAGAGATGATGAAGGGAGTAGAACATCTCTCTGATGAGGAAAGGCTGAGGGAGCTGGGTCTTGATTTGTTCAGCTGACTCTTCCAGTTGTTTTCTAAAGCTTCCATGGCAATATAGGCTGTGATATGAAATATGAATTTTTGGTAAACCAAACTGTCTTGCATGAGTTTTCTCCTCCAAAGATTCACCCAGAAGAACCACAAAGTGAGAAGGAACTCAATTCAGCCTAACTGCTTGTGTCCGTTGTGAAAAGACCCAGGAATAGAATAAAATTGAGACACTGCTGTTCTCTATTGCACAGGCAGTGATTGGTGCTACGACTACTTAATGGAGAAGTCTGTGTTAAATGAGCAGTCATTTAAATGATCCAAATTATATTAAATTAGAATAAATAAAAATACATAGACTAGCTCCTCACACTTGTGATTTATAATTAATCCACAACTACATCACAAACTTTGTGCCTTAGACATTTAATTCAGAGATGTAATAGGTGTGCGCAACTCTGATTTCTTTGGGAGCAGTGAATATTCAGCACTTTTCAGAAATAGGCCAAGAAGCTTAAAGTGGAAAGAGTAATCAGCCTGTTATTGTGGGAGGAACTGCAAGTCTGCAAAGGGAATCTGGACTTGCATTTAATCCCTGAAATCTGTCACCACCTGGGGGGAAATAATTTATAAAAATTTTATTCTGTACTTTGAGATTCTCATCAATCTATGGTAAAAATTCCATGAGGTTTTTTTGTTGCATCTGTAGCTTAATCTGTAGTTTTCATTTTGATCCCTAAGCAGCAGATTTTAGGACCAAAACATAAAAAAAGAGAGATGCTGCAACTGACTTCCAACACATGGGATGTGTCAGCAAAACTCACAGCAAAATATGGCCCATATCAAAAAGAAAAAGTCCAGACTGAGTAGGTAGTACTAATAGATTCTCAGTACTACAAACAGTACCTTGCAGAGGCTTCAGGATTGTTTATGGAATCCAAAACATTGCACTGCGTTCTTTGCTGTGCAGTAAAAGGACACTTTATTGTGAGTAGGACACTCAGCATTTAGATTTCCAGGTACTTTGGCACAGCTGGGAAAACAAGTAGTGTTGTCCATATTTTACATAAGGTAGAGCTGGGACAGAAGACACCTGGATCTAGGTCTCGGAGCGGACCAGTGGCAAAGCATGAAACTTATCTCTGAAAATCAAGAGATACGAAATGTCTCAGTGACTTGGACACGCTGGGAAAATAAGATAAGCTTCTGAAAATCAGTTTGCAAAGGTCAGCATCTGTGAGCTTATGAATTGAAAAAAAATTCAAGAAAGAGCAGTGTGGCCAGCAGGATGAGAGACATAATTCTCCCCCTGTACTGGGCACTGGTGAGACCTCACTTTGAGTACTGGGGGCAGTTCTGGGCCCCTTACTTCAAGAAAGAGATTGAGAGGCTGGAGTGGATCCAGAGGAGCAACAAGGCTTCGGAAGAGACTGGAGGAGATGATGAAGGAGCTGGGGTTATTTAGGCTGGAGAAGAGGAGACTCGGGGGAGACCTTCTTCCTCTCTACAACATCCCTGAAGAGAGGTTGTTGTCAGGTGGGGTTCAGGCTCTTCTCCCAGGCAACTAGCAATACAATGAGAGGGCTGGGCCTGCACCAGGGGAAGGTTAGGTTGGATGTTAGGAAGCTCGTGAAGGCTGATCAGACACTGGAATGGACTGCCCAGGGCAGTGGTGGAGTCCCCATCCCTGGAGGTGTTCATGGACAAACTGGATGTGGCTCTTACTGCTGTGGTCTATCAGATTGTGGTGATGTTAGGTCATAGACTGGGCTTGATGATCTTAGCAGTCTTTTCCAGCCATAGGAATTCTGTAATAATGTGAAAAGTGGCCACATCCAAGTTTTCCAAAGTTGCATTGAGCATTTTTTATTTTATTTGAGGCATGTTCAAGGAAAGCCCCAAATTAAACAACAAAGCAAGACTGTGATAACCCTTAGGAATGGTAGAAAATAAGAAAACAAGGTACAGCAGCTGAGACAAGTCCACAGCCTACAGTATTCAGGGCTGAAACCCTGAATCTTTTTGCAATAGCTTTAGTGGAATCTGTGAGTCATGGCAACTTATTTCATTGATTCCCCAAAGTAAGGGTTTTCCAAGACTTCAATCATGCTAATACAGGAACATNCTTTGTGGGTGCTTACCCTGGGTTAGCTACCTCAAGTTTTAAACAACAGTGAAATCTGTCATTTAAGTTAAGCTTTTGGTAGCAATTCAAGTCTGTGGGAAAATCTGAGATTGAATTCAGCTTTTTACATAGCTAAGTCAAAGAAATGTGTTTCACTGCTGTTTTAATCCAGGTTGATTACATCTTTATTTATCTGTAGACGAAATAACACAGTATCACAGTATTACCAAGGTTGGAAGAGACCTCATAGATCATCAAGTCCAACCTGTCACCACAGAGCTCAAGGCTAGACCATGGCACCAAGTGCCACGTCCAATCCTGCCTTGAACAGCTCCAGAGTTGGTGACTCCACCACCTCCCTGGGCAGGCCATTCCAGTGGCCAATGACTCTCTCGGTGAAGAACTTTCTCCTCACCTCAAGCCTAAATTTCCCCTGGCGCAGCTTGAGGCTGTGTCCTCTTGTTCTGGTGCTGGCTGCCTGAGAGAAGAGAGCAACCTCCTCCTGGCCACAACCACCCCTCAGGTAGTTGTAGACAGCAATAAGGTCTCCCCTGAGCCTCCTCTTCTCAAGGCTAAACAATCTCAGCTCCCTCAGCCTCTCCTCATAGGGCTTGTGCTCAAGGCCCCTCACCAGCCTCGTTGCCCTTCTCTGGACACGTTCAAGCACCTCAATGTCCTTCCTAAACACTGCTGATACCAAGGTAAAAAGTCATTAGGTATCCACAATATATATATCCACGAGATCAACTCAGTACCGTGTTGAGTTACATATTAATAATACTGAGATAAAACCAAGCCCTGCTACTGCTGGTACAACTGTTATTTTAATTTTCCAGTTTGCTTTTACTATCGGTGCTTGAGGTCTGTTTTCACAAATTGATAAGCTTGTTTTAGAAGACAAACTTAATCTCAACGGCTGCTTTATTTGGGGATTCCATCTGCACTTCAGGTTAACAAAGTCAGACTAGATACTGACACCTGTAGACAGTAAAATCTATAGGTAGTGTCCCTGAATTATTCACCCTAGGCACAAGGACCAAACTTCTTACAGTACCAGAACAAAGTTGTCTCATCTGTGTGAACAATCAATCTCTGATCGTTTCGTCTTTGCTAATATCAAGTTTATAGAGACTATCATTTAAAAGATCATTCTTAATGGTGAAGCAGGGAACTGCAGCCTATTTTGCTATACATGACCCACTACGGTTTGGGGAAAGTTGCAGAAACTCAAGTTAAGTTTAAAGGGCAAAGGTGTGATTTCAATTTCTTTTTAAATCCAAATTTTGAGGATGTGCTGGAAGTCACAGAAAACTCATTTTCAGTCAGTTATGCTGAGTGGTTTCTTGTGCTCAGATTGGTAATGTAGGCTATTATTAAGATGGCATAAATCAGGCATTGGAACAGGCTGCCCAGAGAGTTGATTGAGTTACCATCCCTGGCTGTCTTTAAAAGTCACACAGATACAGAGCTTAGAGACATGGTCTAGCAATGGGCTTGGGACAGTTCAGTTCATTGTTGGACTCAATGATCTTTAAGTTATTTCCCAACAAAAATTATTCTATGACTCTACATCCGACATATACAATTTCTTTTGAAGTCCTAGAAGTCATAAAGAACAACAGCCCCCAAGGCTAAAGTTTCCTAAGCTCAGGGTATGCCTCAGGCCAAATTTACTTGTACATTTTCAGCCAGAATGGTCTGGTCATCTCTAAGCACAAAGTCAATTCAATATCTGATGTTACTTGAGTCCCTCCACCACTCAACTGCTTTCCGCTCCCCTACCATCCAGCCTTGCGAGCAAGTAGCCATCTCACCATCTCACTACATGAAACACACAGAAGAGATTTCAGGGCACGAAAAGAGGACGGGGCAAGGACCAGAGACAACCAAGGCTAAGGGGAGAAAAGCAGGATCATGTAGACCAAGTCAAATAGAGATGGAATGTTGGACTAGCTAAGCAGCATCAGGCCTGGTTTGTACTTGGATGGCAGACAGCCTGGGTACATCAGGGGCTGTAGGCTGACCATGCTCCAGCAGGGTGGTTGGACAAAGATGATCTTTCAAGGTCTCTTCCAACCCATAACATTCTGTGAAAAGAGAGCAGAGCTGCTGTGGGAGATCAGCTTCTACCTGTGATTGAGCAGACCACTGAAAAGAAAGAATTTCTGGTGTTTCAACAATTCCTCAGTCTGAGAGCCAGGGAATTACTGAACTGTTTGTGCTGTGAAAACAGCCTCTGCTTTCTGAAGCGAAATATCGATGCGTTTCAGATGGGCCAAAAAATGCAGGTTTTGAGTGCTTTGGGAAAAGGTGGAGGGAAGATGTGTCAGCATGGATTTGAATGAAAAAAATTTTGAAGCTCAAGAAAATAGTCATATATTTGGCACATTGTTTTAATGCTGGACTCAGCCAAGAAAAAATTATACAGGAAGAAAAGGCAGGTGAAAGATGATTCAACTCTGGAATTTAAGCCTGTATCAAAGGCTAAGCAATCATTAAGGACATAAATTTTAGCAGTAATCATTAGTTCTGTGTTTTGGTTTTATGGCTGTCGAATGTATGATTCTGCAGAAGTCCTAGCTGCAACTCATATAAGGATCTAGCCTAGTACAACAGCCAGGAACCTGAGAAAACCAAGGCTTCCCATATTAAAAGCTAGTGTGTAATTTCACATCAAGTCTACCTTGAGCTTAATTTTTTCAGGTATAAAATGAGAAACGTATCTGCCCCTCCCCTCACAGGTTTGGTGCACAGACATTCAGGGATGAGCACTGCTGGAAAAGCAAAAGGAGAAGAAATTAATTCTCTCTTCAGGCAGTGTTTTAGTAAGGGGGTACAGAAGGCCTTGTGTCAAAGAATGAAGTTAATACAAGGATTATGTAATGTGCATCATGTATCTTGTGCACCAGATGAATCAGGGCTCCTGTCAGAAAAACAGTCTAGGATCATAATTGCATTTATATATGGCAAAGAGACTAAATTAAAACTGCCTAGGCAGGAGTATGCAGGCAGGGAATTACTTCGTGGATTCTTCACTTTGCAGGTTTAAGAAGATTGGTTCTTTGAAATGTCACTTACTGTTAGTATTTTTAAATCCATTATCAATAAGTCAACAGTTGGATTCAACGATCATAAAGGTAATTGCTGACCTAAACCTTTCTATGACTCTATGAAGGAACAGATAGTTTTTCCCTGCACAGATGCAGCCTTTTTCTCTTGCCTTAGCTCTTCTGTTAAATGACTGTGCAGAGCCAAAGCTAGATCATGCTGTAATAACGAGCACAGACTTGCATAAAGCACATCTCCCCAGTTGTATACAACCTACTGGCATCTATTATACAACACTCCAAAATGTCTGACACTACGTGGATACTTCCATGAGGTCCACACTCAGCTTCAACTCATCCAGTAAGGCAAAGCATACCCACACCACAGTGATGCTCTTAACTTCCAAGGTTTTCTTACAAAAGGTGGCAAAGTCACTTCTGTTTATGAGCCTTCCCACTGTTTTGAAAGCTATTTTTTTGCAGAGCGACTGCAAGATATTTACACATTTTCCAAAATGAGGAATGGAAGTTTTTCATAAGTGCTTATGGACTTGTGGTGAAGGTTTCTAGCATTTGAAGAGTACAAACTGTTTCTAGAGTACAGAGTATTCAAAGAAATTATTTTACCCATGTTGTAAGTAGACCCACCTCTGGATCTTAAGAAAGCAGCTGCCTAACATTTCATGTAAACATCCCACTGAGAAACAGGGCTGGAAGAAGAGGAAATGACCGTGTCTAACTGCAGACTATTGGAAATACAGAATATAGTTAAACGAGGTGGAACCGTAAGAGTGCCACACCTAAACTAAATCACAAGAAAATTCGACGAGACGCTCACATTCCCATAAACAGACAGGACTTTAGGTTTTTCCTGTCACTCTAAACACTGCAACTCTAGCAAGAAAATTTTCCAAGGCACAAGTTCAGCATGAGCTTTAGAACATCCTCTATTACAAATGCAAGAAGGAAATAACT
Organism: Rhinopomastus cyanomelas; assembly: GCA_013400115.1. Classification (NCBI taxonomy): domain Eukaryota; kingdom Metazoa; phylum Chordata; class Aves; order Bucerotiformes; family Rhinopomastidae; genus Rhinopomastus; species Rhinopomastus cyanomelas. The sequence goes on from VXBP01004902.1 coordinate 96,049, forward strand.
TGTGTTTTTGCTTGACAAGTTTGTTAGAGCTAATCCAAGAAAGTGAGTAATAGCACACATTCCCTACCGTTAGAGAAAGCCAGAATTTTAACCAAGTCCTTAACCAGACTTGAGTGAATCAATTTTTTGTTGTTCATCTCCCTGTAAATTAGATGTAGGGATGGCTTCTGACTTCCCTGTTTTAAAAACAAATGTCCTCCACCACAAATTTGTCTAAAACAGGAACGTAAACAGAAACTCAAACATATAAATCAGACGATTCTTTCTTCTAACAGTGAAAACAACAACTTTGTTTTTACTATTGTCTTATACCAATCAAATTATTAGACACCAAATGAAAAAAAAAAATCTCAGGATTTGGGTGACAGTCATAACCCAAAGACCGCTCCGAAAATGTTCTGTATCAAAGGGATGAGAGGTCACCACAGGATTGCAGAGTCAGGTTTAAAGCCTACTGTGGGTGCTGTGAACCTGTTGATTTCCACAAGAGCGTTTTGGCACTGCCTGCTCGCTAATCTGATCGTGTTTTCACAAAACATAGTGATTTATTTTATCTGTATAACGGCAAGTAACACATCTGTTCAATTTATGAAGTCAGGCCAATTCCTTTCCAGCCTTATATAGGAAGAACTTTGTTTTCAACTTTTTCCCCTTACCCTCAGTCTTTGCAGCAGATCAAAGGAGCAGCAGCAGGCAGGGGAACTTGTCGGTAAGTTTAGCAAAGTGCGTTCTCTGTTTTCAAAATGCGTTCCAGCATTTTGTTTGAAATACTCATACAAGTCTCTCATTCATACAAGTCTGATTTTAAAAAGAAACAAAGACGAAAGAAGACTGAATATGGCACACCTGATGGAAAAATGAACTTTGTTGGGTTCATTCACTGAGAGCTGAATGAAATAGTTTTGACTATTACAATGTCAAATTAAATGAAAGATTGGCTGGTTTCAAAAATATGTCTTCCAGCTTAGGCTAGAGCAAGGCACCTCAGAGACATGGACAATAGTGAAGAAAATGTGAATGTAGAGAATTGCTGTCCTACACATTAAAATATTTCTTCATTCTGGAGTTCACATTTGTTTTCAGTTCTGGTAATCTGCTTTCAGTAGCATATGATGGTGTAAATCATTGCTGCTGGCATGTCTGTTCTGAAAGAACATCCTTCTGGTTACCCAACTTGGAAAGTATGTCACTTTCCATCAGTCTGATCCCAGTAATAAAAGAAAGGGTAACTGGGATCTTCAGGTTATCAGCTCCTGAGTATCATGTCATGTATGTCAGTTTTAGAGCTGGACGCTTGTGTTTGCTGTGTTCCAAAGCACATCTGGAGCAGTCACATCACTGAGCCACAGCACAGGCATTTGCTGGAACTGCCTAGGATGCAGATTACAGCAATGAAATCTGTAAGACTGTGGGACAAAAAGCCAAAACTGTTGCTGCTCCTTTACACCAGCTCAATACTTACTATTTGTTTCCTTATTTACACTTATTTGACACCAGCTCAGCTTAGGTGTCAAAACGCATTTCCAAAATCAAGAAAAAGCCTCTAGGACAAGACCTGAAAATCGTTCTGGTCAGACATACATGTCAGACAGAGCATGAGGTCTTTGCAGAGCTCAAGAGCCGCTAAGAAGTATTTAAGAGTAATAGAACTCACTTTCAGTGTGGTAATCTGTTTCATAAACAATGAATGGAAAGTTTTCTGAGGTCAGCTGCAACTGATTTTACCACCTTTTGTTTAATACAAACCTGTCCATCTATTCCTTTCAACATGCACTGCACATCTGAGATTTCATTGAAGATGAGACTTGCGATGCTTTTAACTTACAAAGCTCATTCTAACAGTATTCTAATGCACAAGTGTAGTTGTGTGGATTCTACACAGAATAAGAAAGAAAGTTACATGTGTTCCTTATGCTGCTCTGATTGATTTTAAATTCTTCAGTCTCTACTTCTTACATGTAAATTGCTGTGAAAAATAATCAGTGGAAAAGTATCTGTGCTATAGCATGGATCATGGAGAAGGGCTGAAAGGAATTTTGCACACTTATATCTTCTGATTTTTCTTGCTCTTACCTGGCACACTTTCCATATGGATCAAATCTGGACAGACAAATAGCATTTTGGAGCTTGATTTCAAGACAAGCAAATACATTTTATAAACACGAGAAAGACTATGTACTGCACGGGAAGCTAAAGAACACTGCTTCAGGTAATTTCAGGCTATTATATCTTGATACTAAAACAGTCACAGATTGAAAAAGACCTGTTTCAGCACCTCAACATCCTCCTTGTACAGAGGTACCCAAGCCTCGGTAGCCAGTACTCAAGGTGAGGTCTTAGCAGCACCGAATACAGGGGGATGATCACTTCCCTAGACCTGCTCACGACACTGCTCCTAACACAAGCCAGGATGCCATCATGTCTTATCAATGGCTTTCTAAGCTATGGTTCCTCAAAAGGTAATAGACATATTTGCGTCAGTGACATCTGCAGAACTGAGCTTTTAGTGCTCTCCCACCTAAACCTGATAACACAGCTCCATAAGACAGCTTGGTAACACTTGCTGTGTTAAATGACTACTCCTCTTGATCTCACCTGAGCAGACTCAACAGTCCACACAGGAAAATGTTCAGTGGAATAATCCTTCAAGTTATTTAAGTCTATTCAAGATCAATGTATTGAGTGACAGACTGGGAAATGCCATGAGTTGACCTTCCATACAAACTTGTGAGGAGTTTCAATATTGCTTCAGTATTGCAGTGTTTATTCAATGAATCTGGTGAAGTACAGAGTCTCTGCTTTTTCATGCAAGAATAATTCCCACTCCATAGCCACAGATGTTTTCCTGAATGTCATTTTAACATTCTGTACCTCATTTGATGCTTCTGATTAAATTTGTAATGCATTTAAAATACCAGTGTGTCCAATCAAGTGTAAGAGACGAGTGAAAATGAAGTGACTTGTGCAATGTGGATGAAATCTTGCACTGCCTTGTCACCTATTGTTTTACAGATGGATTTCACTAAGAACTTAAACTGCTGTCACATATCACCAGCAACACAGAGTATCCCAAAATCTAGCCTTGGTGTGATGAAATGCCAAAAGTCGGATCAAAATTCAGGCTTTGGGTGGCAGGAGTGCACATGCGTGTGCTCTAGGTGCTAGTGCAATGTTGTGTGAGCTCACGCATCAACTGAGCACCCTGTTGAGGTTACTCTCTTCCTTTATATTGGTGTATCAGGGAGAAACCAATTCCTAGAGGTGGCAGCTGAATAGCCCTCTCTATAAAACCAGTGCTGCCTACAAAGTTTTCAGTCAGCTTCCAAAAATGCCTGTAACTCTGCTGTGAAGCACACTGGCTGTGAAGGGACTGTTAATCACAACGTAATGGAGTTTTTGGTCAGGCCATCTGCTCACCGGGATGACATACACAGATCATTAGGGTTTGGAAGGAACCTCCAGGGGTCATTGAGTCCAACACCCCTGCTCGAGCAGGACCATAGAACCTAGGGCAGGTCACGCAGGAACACATCTAGATGGGTCTTGAAAGGCTTCAGAGAAAGAGGCTCTGCAACCTCCTTAAACAGCCCATTCCAGTGCTCTGTAACCCTTACAGTAAAGAAGTTTTTGCTCATGTTGAGATGGAACTTCTTGTGCTCCATCTTACACTCATTATCATTACATAATCTACATCAAGGTAGTCAGGGAGTATGAATCTCTCTCTTGCTCTGGGGAGAAAAAAGGGAGAATATGGAACTCTCATAAAAGATCAGCTGGTTGATTAACTGAAAAGGAGCACTGGCATATACAAGCTGTCCCCAGCCCTATCTCTCCTGAGGTTTGTTTACACAGGCTATCTTCAACACAGGTAGTATAATGGAAAGTAACACATTGCTGATAATAGCAAGGGGCAGGAAAATAATCAAACATTTACACTTCATCTATTTCAAATACTGTGTTAAAAAGGTGAAGCCACTAAATGACTTCTGCAGTGATCTTTAGTGCTGTTTGTAGGGTTAATTAGTAACAGGAACAATGCTGAATTACTAAAACCTCATCACACATGTGGCTAACGGGTGGAGGGATGTGATTTTTTTCCCCCTCTACTATGTGCTCTGTAGTAAGAAGTCCCTTGCCCTGTCACTGGGCACAACTGAAAACAGTCTGGTATTATCCTCCATCCAGCCACCCTGCAGATATTTATAGGCATAGGTCAGGTCTCCTCTCATTTTCTTTTCTCAATGTTAAACAGTCCCAGCACTCTCAATCTTTCCTCACAAGGGAGATGCTCCAGGCCCCCAGTCACGACCTGCTGGATTCTATCCAGCAGTTCCCTATGCCTCTAGAACTGGGGAGGCCCAGAACCGCACACAACTGCACACTCCAGATGTGGTCCCAGCAGGGTAGAGTAGAGCAGGAAGATGACCACTCTAGACCTACTGGACACACACTTCTTAGTGCACCCCAGAATACTTTCTACACCACTGATAAAGACTCTCTGAGCTACCTCCAACCCAACTCTGCACCACCGATAAGGCTCTCTGAGCTTTCTCATACAAGTAGCTCTCCACCCACCTTGCTGTCCATTTGTCTAACCTGCTCCACATTATTTTCCTCATGAGGATGTTATGACAGACAGTGTCAAAAGCTTTGCTCAAGTCAAAGTAGGCAACCGCCCTTGATCTCCCCTCACCTACCCAGCCAGATGTGACATCATACAAAGCCATCAGATTAGTCAAGCATGATTTCCCTGTGATGAATCTATGCTTACTACCTCAAATCATTTCTTCTCTTCCAATGGTTGAAGATGGCTTCCAAAATAATTTGTTACATCACCTTTCCAGGCACAGAGGTGAGACTAACCAGACTGTAGTTTCCTGGGTTATTCTTCTTGCCCTTCTTGAAGACTGGAGTGGCAATGACCTTCCTCCGGTCCTCAGACATTTCTCTTCTTCACCATGGCCTTTCCAAGATGACAGAAATTGGCCAGCTCTCTCAGCACTTGTGGATACATCCCATCAGAGCCCATGGAAATATGGATGTCCAGCTTAGCTAAGAAATCTTTAACTTGGTCCTCTACCAAAGGAGAATTTTCATCTCTCCAGACCTTGCCTGTTATCTCTAGGGCTCAGGCTTCACGAGGACTGGCTTTAGCAGTGAACACTGAAGCAGAGAAGGCATTCAATAACACTGCCTTCTCTACGTGAGAAATGAACATACATGAAAACTTTTATTTGCATCACCAAATTAAGTTTAAATCTGGATGTTGGAAGGCTTTACAAAACTTTAAAATAAATTCTGTTTATTTAAGTCAGATTTATGTGAGCAATTCTGTACATTTAATCAGATTCATTATTACTTCAGGTATGTGTATTTGAATATTAAGAAAGCCTTAGAAAACATGGCTGGTGTAAAAAAGAACGTGCAGAGGTTTTTTGACTGCAGTATATTTTCATTTTTCATCCAGATGTAATTTACTTCAATGGCTTCTGGGCTAGAAGAGCAGTAAATTTATTTCTGAGGGTTATGGCTCATGTCCTCAGAAAACATGTGGCATATACTTCTGTTATTTCACATACCAAGAGGATGTGTTCAGAGCTAAATGATAATGGAAGAACCATGTAGGAAAACATCTTAACCTGGGGAATTTAGAAGTCAAAAGGGAATAATCCATGAAATTCTCTCAGGCCAACCTCTTTATTGGTGTAAGAAAGGGAAAACATACCCAGTGATTACAGCAGAACTACAACAAGTTATACTGAGGGGAAAAAAATAGCTAAGCAAAACAGCCTGCTAACAAATGAAAGCATACTGGTCTCTGAGAACATCTGCTGAAGTAAAGAGCACTGTGCCCTTTCTCATGTCTCAAGTGGACTGAAATATATATATATACATATACATGTATATACACACATATCTATAAATCTGTCTTACACTACAGCTACCCACATAGATATATCACATACCTAAATGTGAGAATAGGGAGGGAAAGGTGAAGAAATAGATTTAAAAGTAAATCTCTAGAGACGTCTGGGGCATTTATGTACAGAGATTTAGCCACAATCATTGTTTGGTTACTGCTAGGTGTGGAAATGCCATCATAGACCCTCCTCAAGAGTCTGAAAAGCACCAACATCTGCAAGAATGCAGCAAAGTAGAGCAGTATTTATTATAGACTATTAAATGTAAACAAAGATCAATTTACTCAATTTCTTTCCAAAAAAACTTGAACAAGAAATCCTTGGGAGAGCGATGTTCTTGATCTCTTGAATACAAGTATTTCAAACAAGGTCAGGGAAAATGGTATCTCATCACATTTTATACTTCTAGATTAAGCTCCATGTTTTAAGCTTGACACAGGGACTTCACTATGTGAGATTTTCACCTCTGCCAGCAGATATTTCAAGGAGGACCCAGAAGTCTAAGAAAAATTACCCAACTTCCCTTCCATGCTGCACATCCAACCGAAAGTGCAGAGAGGCCAACCTCATGCCTCCCTCTCTCCATCTGTTTCTATTGTACACACTTTTTAGCTCTTTCCTTCTTCTTTCTAAAAACCCCAGAACTTCTATGCTTAAAAGTTATCCGTGTGCCACATATTCATGTGTCCCTTCAGGCAAATCTTTTTCTGGCTTGTTCAAAAAAGCACACTGGAAAATTTGCAGCACAACCAGCAGAGCCCATGGCCTTTCATTTATCCTAGTTTGGCTGATTTAAACCTAAAAGCCTCATAGTCACGACCCCATTTTCCTTGTCCTAAAACAAGTTTTCAGAAGTCAGCCTTATGGCCAACTTTTATGATACAACAAAAAGATTCAAAAACCACCTGCAAATTCACTCAAAATGTCAAACCTACCTTGAGGCAACTGTTCTTCAATCACTTATAACAGATTCAACTGGAAAGCAAGGGAGCCACAAGAAGGAGCTCTGACTTCTGGCTATGATGCTGCCATGGAAATTTAGACTTCTTTAAAAAGAGAAGTCCTACGTTCTTCAGTAATGAAAAGTTTGTGAACTTCTATCACGGGTAAACAAAATCTGGAATAACCTTTCCAAAGCAGCCCAGGGAAAAAAGTATTGTCCTTAAGGATTGTTATGCACTGAGAGATACTGAGCTAATATTTAGCAGATAAGAACATCACAACTTGAGACTTTTTGGCACAAAACAGTGGAAAGCCAAGCAATTATTTGGAATAAATATCAAAAGGAACTTCTTCTCAGGGAGGGTGACGGAGCACTGGGACAGGCTGCCTGTGGGGGTTGTGGAGTCTCCTTCTCTGGAGATGTTTAAAACCTGCCTGGATGTGTTCCTGTGTGACTTGGTCTAGGTGATCCTGCTGGGGCAGGGGGGTTGGACTGGATGCTCTTTTGAGGTCCCTTCCAATCCCTAATGTTCTGTGATTCTATAGTGCTATTTTTTTTTTCAAAGCAGCTACTTGAACTGCTGATGTTCATTCTTCCTGGCCCAAACTGGCTTCTTTCTTGTGCTGAGGGATATATGAACATAGCTTCTTTTCTGACTTCAAAGACTCCAGGAGACCTGAAACTTACAGATATCTTCTGAAGTGTGTGAATATTTCTAAAGCTATGACACTTCACTATCTATACTTCCCTAGTCATTAACTCATTCTTGAAACACAGGTAGTGAACATGGCTAAGAGTAGACTAGATTCAAGAGGAAGATCAGAAGTTAGTTTTGAGTCAAAACTATGAGCATACAAAGCTGAACAGCTACATGATTCTTTTCAGAAGGTAGTTAAAGCACATAAGTTCATGTTTTTTGTCCTTATGGAAAGGACTTATCTAACAAAGCTCAGCAAATTTAAGTAAAAGTAATTCTAGTCCTGTTTCAGATAGCACTGGATATTTTGGACTAGGAAAAACAGATTTGAGCATAAAACATATCAAGCAGGTGGTTTGTATTAAGATTGCTGATGTCATGTGTTACTTGGAAGCCACACAAAGCATGCGGGGAACATCGTGAAATGAAGTGAACTATAGGGTCACACACAGTGTTGCTTCTGTAAGCTGAGCTTGTCGCATGCCATAGAGGTTTCTTGCCTTCCTCCCAAGTCCCCCCTCCACACTCCCCATCTGTCCAAACCAACCTTTGCTGTAAACCCTCCCTTCCCAGTTTCCATGGGTGCTGTGTTTTCCACATCTTTGTCTCCTACTGTCACAGCTAATATGCAAATTTTCTCCAGTTCACTTGCCCTGTCTAGTTAGACAGCAGTGAATCTTCACACATCTCCTCAACTGTGGCTTACCAGCATCATCTTGGTGTCCCTTACAGAAACTCCTGATTTTGCAGACCACTCCACTCCAGTTCCCACCCATCTCATACTCTTTTCTTACTGGCCATTAACTTACCTTAATATTCTTTCTTTTTTTGGCAGCTGTATTTCTAGTATGTTGTGGTCCATGAGGGCCAGAAGTATTTGCTTTTATGCAACTCATTTGTCTTTAGTAGCATCAGTCTTTTTCCTTGGCTCTACATAATCCTGTTTGCTCTTTCCATCCTTGATAATATTTGAACTGGTGTCTCTTTTTACTAGACTATTTTAAGTTCACAAACTATTCTTCCACTCTTCCTAGTGTCTCCCATTTTCCCCTCTTTCTCTCACCACTGACACTATTGTAGGAGGCAGTCAACGAAATAGCATTTCTGTTTTGCTGTACCGGAACCATTAACCATGTTTTTGATATAAAAAATGCTGAAATTGTGTCTTTACTCGAGAGAAAGCAGAAGCTCCAGGTGTCTTCTCATTTTCTTATTGCTTTACTGCGATATCAACAAGGTTTTGGCTGTAACTCTCCCTGAAGTTTTGGAAGTGATTGACTCTGATGTGCAGCAGTTACTGTTGTACAAACATACAGAGAAATACCATTAGATTGAGTCTCTTGGTTTGTCAAGCTAAGCCAAAAACCAGAACAGAGGTCCTCCTGAAACTCCAACTGTAAAGAAAATAGGACCCTACTCTCAGTTCCAAAACACAGAGAGTGAGGTTTCTGGAAGTGCACTTACGTAAGACTTGAAGAAAAAGGCGGGGGGAAAGAATTGCATCCATCTCATTATCAAAGCTGACAATTAAGTCCAAGTGAATTTTACATACAACTGGTTTCCTGGATCAAATTAAAGGTCTTCGTATTTACTTGAATCAATATTTACAGTTCTGTGTCAGTTAGAGCCAGATCAAATAATCTACAAAGTCAGAGGCTGAGAGTTACATTTAAGGTTCTTTACCATCCTATTTCATAGGTGGAGACCAACTTGAAACCAGACACATAACTCAGGAATTCTGGGGTTTCGCTCTCAATTAAGACAAGCATATATGGCCTGACAGTACAAAAGTTCATTGACATCAGTTCTTTTTCTATATAACAGAAAAAGAGACACGTGGGATGATTTAGAATTTTGTTTTTGAACTAGCAAAGAAAAACACAAAAAAACCCTCCCTGAACTGGAACGATATACCTCAAAGACATTTTGTTCCACAAGCTTTTCCAGTCTGTTCTTTATTTGTAAAGACTCTCTATCAAAAGTGACCTAGAGATGTTCTTTGGAATGCAAAGGCTGCTCATGACATCCCTCCTCCTGTACTACTGAACTCCCTGGGACCTACGTATATCATCTGCATTGACTGTATTGAACCTGCTCCACAGCAGACGGATGCGTATCTGAATGGTAAGCACAGTTAGTGTTTATAGTTGTACTCCAAGAGGCATTTTAAACCATAATTTCATTCATACATTTTCATTTGCAGATATTTATTTCTCTGGTTCAATAGAAGCCATACAAACACTTCTCTGGAGACATTTGAAACCCGCTTGGACATGTTCCTGTGCAACGTGACCTAAGTGATCCTGCTGTGGCAGGGGGTTTGGACTGGAAGATCTTTCAAGGTCCCTTCTGATCCTCAATGTTCTGTTATTCTGTGAAACATTTATCCATGCACATTTGATAATGTCCATAAAAGGACACCAGCAAATATCCCTGTAAAATACTGCTGATACCCCAGAATCTCGGAATTATTGAGGCTGGAAAAGACCTCTAAGAGCTCACAAGATGAGAATAAATTCTCTCAAGTCCACATGTGTTCCTAGGACCTCTGAAGTCAAAGAAATTTGAGCTTTAGCATTTCTGTCTAAAACAGATATGCAAAAGGTTACTCAATTACATAGGAGGATTAAAAACAAGATATCTTGGAGTCCTCTGAAAATCTCCAAGTTAGCACGTTTAATGACATCATGACTAGGAAAGACTTCAGCTAATAACTGTCTACTTCCAATTATATCTAAGCCTACAACAGCCAGATTCTCAGCTGAGGGAGGCATTATAAGGGGGTGGGCAACCAGCAGCCAAAAGTGAAAGCCACATGCCAGCCACAGACAAATTCAAATAAAACAAGCCGCCCCAGCCACCGACTGATCATTGTCATCCCAAGATAGCTTCAGACCTGGTTGTATTCCCAAACTACGTGCAAGATAATATTCCTGATCAGAGAGACAAGAATTCACTTTTGTTCCATGTGCAGCCTACCAGAGCAGACACGGCTGTTACACCGTCTGAGAGAGAAAGCAGACAATGAAATTCAGCTACAGACAAAAGATTTCTTAACCACTTACTCAGCAGTAACTTTCCTACTGTCCTTGGAGCCATCCCAATGTGTAAATACAAGGGAAGACACAATGAACCCTCTACCATGAACCTGATTAGAGGAAATATAAGGAATAAGACAGTAAAAAAAAAAGAGAAACCTTCTTGAAGACTATTGTCCAAAATCCCCCTTGAAAGGTATGAAGAAGGAAAGTACTTCACACTGAGTGTGTTTGTTTCCCAGTCCCAACAGAGGAACTTATGTCCTCCTGAGATTAGAGGTAAGAGGTAAGGGCAGCACTGGTAATGTCATTGGGATTTTAAAAGCACCGTGTACAAGATCAGACTCATCATCTGTGTGGGCTCTGGACTGCTACGTAGATTACCTGGGCCAAGAAGTGCAATCAGCTACAGCTTGCTGACAAGCATGAATAGGAAGGAAACACTGGTGTAAAATGGCACCTGACTTGACTGTCAACGTCCTGCAACAGTTTCATGAGCAATACTGAACCTGTGCTCCCTGAAGAAAAGCTGAGTTTCCTAAAGAGAGGAGGAAGAAATGTCTGGTGATCAGTAGATCAAGTTTCTCCTCTCCTGCTGTTATCAGAAGGTGCACCCCTGTGGAGTGACCCTGAATCAAGCCCAAAGACTCCTAATTTAGCCAAAGTCACCTTTGGTTATCTTGTACCAAGCTTTGCTTAATGGTCAAAACTCACTTTTGAAAAGTGAGGATGCTTTCTGCTATCTTCTGAAGAGGAATAAGGCATTAGAGAAGTGGAAGAGAAGGGGTGAAAGAGAAAGCCAAACCACTTCTCCCCAAAAATTACATTAAACAGTCACGCATGCAGTTATTTCACTTTCCTGCCGTGTTGATTTAATTCTCTTTCATGTGACCGTGCTTCTTCCTCTTTCCCAATCCACTGCTGAAGTCACATCAGCATAAAAATTAGCTGTTTATTAGACATGTGAAAGTCAATGCAACAGTATGAGAGATGGCAATGCCTAAAACTGTTTTATTCATCTGATTATCATTTATTGTGTTTTAAAATTACTTTGCCTCACAATCTATCTCTCTGAAGACGTTTAGCTTTCAGGCAGCACAGCTTACTTAACTGTCTGCGTGGTTTATCTCTGTATGCATGTTTTATCTTTTATATATTTATATTCTGATAAACACTACTTGCATGTTATAAATTACTGTGATGATGTGTCTTACAACTGAACTTCAGCCACATACTCTGCTGAAACCTGTAAGACACTAACTGGAAGAAGAATTAGTGGCTACAGCAGGTACATAGTCGGGCTTAACAGATATAACTGGGGTGTTTCTCATTATACAGGCATATACCTTGTGGCTGAAAGCCTCCTTTACTGTTAACCCTTGTCACTGAGAGTTGGTCAAAGGAGGTGATTCTCCCTCTCTACTCTGCACTGGTGAGACACCACCTGGAGTACTATGTCTAGTTCTGCAGCCCTGGCACAACAAGGACACAGAGCTCAAGCAATGTGTCCATAGGAGAGCAACTCAAATCATCAGAGGGCTGGAGCACCTCTACTATGAGGACAGGCTGAGCAAGTTGGGGTTGTCCAGCCTGTCACTGCTCCCAGGTGACCTTCCAGCAGCTTTCTGGTATCTGAAGGGGATTACAAGAAGGCTGGGGTAGGGCTTTTTACAGGAGTCCATAGCGAGAGGACAAGGGGAAAGGGTTCCAGACTTGTAGAAGGGAGATTGAGGTTGGAGATGAGGAACAAATTCTTTCCTGTGAAAGTGGTGAGATGCTGGAACCGGTTTCCCAAGGAAGTTGTGGCTTCCCCATCTTTGGAAGTGTTGATGGCCAGGTGGATGGGGCCCTGAGTATCCTGATCTAGTGAAGGTGTCCCTGCCTATGCAGGAGAGTTTATCTAGAAGCCCAAGGTACTTTTTTTTTTTTTAATTTACTTTAGGCAGTGGGGTTTTAAATGTCTTTAAAAATGCTGGCTGTGTAATTAATCTAGTTAATTAATCTAAAAACTAGTTCCTCTACTGAGGAAAATACTATTTTAGTTAAGAAAGTCATAATTTGGGGGCTTATTTTTTTATAACAAAGCATTCAGAAACCCCGTAGTTTTAAATTAAGGCTGTATACAAAAAAATCTCTCTTTAAACAGAAGCAATTCTTTCAATAAGCTATATAATTTTAGTTTCTCAACATTTTTCCATGACTATGCAAATAATAAAGTATGGCTTTATTATTTCCATGACTATTTCCAACACATTTCCATGACGATGCAAATAATAAACAATATCAAAAGGGTCCAGTTTACAAAGATTGTAGCTGGGTCTTCACTTCACTTAGAAACTGAGCCCTATGTTTCCACTAATAACACTCTTGGGGTGTGCTCTCAAAAAAACCTAACCCCAAACCACAAACCAAATCCAAAAACATGCCACAAACCAGCAAAAAAGAGCAGAGCAAGGTCTTTTCTCAAACTGAGCTGAGGCATAAAAAAGTCACTTTTAATATTCCTCATTTTCTTCTGAAAGCACCAGTTGGTGTCCTTTGCCTTAGGAACTCTGCTTTTATGTTTTCCAAGGCTGGGTGGAAAAACATCATATTTTCTAGGTCATGCATGTGGTTTCTTATCCAGTAACGTTCTGCTCAACAATCCGTTAGTTCTCCGTTTGACATCAGGATGCTGATTGTCCCGAGTATGTACCAGCAAAACGAGCAGCCATTCCTTATTCTTAATGGCTTTGCTATGTAAATGCCCATGTTTGGGTTGGATTGCTCAGTACGTACAAGGCTCACAAGCGTGCTAACGCGTATCAGAATAGCCGCACGCGCTGCGGCGCGTTGCCACCTCAGTTTCAATTTATTTAAGCTGCTTAGCAACAATAATACTCTGTCCTGCAGACAATCATTCCAAGAGGCGACGCATACACTCGACTGATCTGGCTAGCGGCTGTACTAGATGTATTGCAATACTCTACTCTTTTCTTCATCAAACAAATCCTGCAAGAAGCCTTTTGTAAAAAGTCACACCACTTAAAGAACTTCTTACCCTCTTCTAGAAGCCTGCCTTTCAGCGTGCTCGGTACAGTTCTGCAGTAGCGTCTCGGGGTGCATCTCGTGGCTGTTGCCTTTGTGCTTGAACTGTAAACTGTGTCCTTTCCTATACTCTGCCTTACTGCCTGGGTTTTCATGTCTTGGTCTACTTCCTATCATGCCTAAAACTCTACAAGATTGCTTCGAATTCAATAAACAAGCTCAGTTGCAGAAAACAAGCAAAAAAAAGATAGCTAAATTCACCACAGTGAATAACCCTTCTCTCCTCTCTGCTTGCCTTGGGGTTAGGCAGAAGTGCTTTTGAATTCAGCCTAGAAGGAAAATCCTAGCTACAGACAACTTGTATGAAACCAAAAGGTTTCTTTCGAACAATTATACTGTGATGATATTTCAAAGTCCCTTCCAATCCCCAACACTGTGATTCTGTGATTAGTCTTTTTCTACTCCTTTGGTGCCAGAGTGCAATACAAAGCTCTGTTTGAGACTGAAAGCTGGAAAACAGGATGCAGTGTTTGTCCTCAGCAATGTGTTCTGTCTTATTCTCAAGAGGACTTGGATGCTTGGACCCATTTCTGAAAGAAGTTATTTAACCTGTCACAATCATCATCAAGCAAACTGCTCTCAGTAATACCTCTGGGTACCAGGTTCTTGTCAGGTTCACAGCTGTGAGTTTTCAAATGCTGTGATTTTGATATAGTACAAGGAATTTCTTGTTGGAATACTTTGCAGGAAAAAAAGTAAAATGAAGAGTAAGGAGCCAACAAAAGCCACAAAATAGACACAAAAGCCCTGCTATAACAGCAGTCAAATTGGCAGGGAGGTTCTTTTGCCTTCCTGTAGATTTGGCACGTGTGTACGTACATGTGCCAGCTATTCTTGACCAAGTTTTGGAAGTACAACCAACACAAACATTCTGACTGCCTAGACATGGCATCTGCTCAGTATTGGCATCTGCACCACTGAGAGCACCACCACATCATGCAGTTCAAAGAGTTGACACTTTGAAAGAAAGCTCAGTGTAGTCCCATTATGTTAAGTCCATGTTATATCCGTCTATATAAGAAAGAATAAAAGCTAATTGCTTCCTTTTGGAGCACTCTGGAAGGCAGGACTTACACCCCAGAATCTTTAGACTTTAAAAACAGAAAACTACATTGTTTTCTCAATTCCTCTGTATTTCTAAATGCTCCCCCTTGGATAACATCTCTATATCTACATTTTTGTAAAATGAATTAAAAACAATGGGTACCTACCAGTGTTGTCCAATAACTACTGCCATGATAGCACCTGATTTTCACGCTGAGTATATCCTCTTGTATATAATTACACATTTTTTAATAAATAGCTAGAACCCTTTTTCTTGATTTAGCAGCTCAGTTCTGAATGTGAGTTCCTCTATCGGTATTTTGGACCTTGCTGATCTTTCATGTTCACCAAATCATCGAACTGTTTAGTTTGGCAAATGCCTTCAAGATCACCAAGTCCAACCATCAACCTACCACGTGCACCACTAAACCATGTTCCTAAGCTCCATACCTACACAACTTTAAACACGTCTAGGGATGACAACTCAATGACTTCCCTAGGCAGCCTGTTCCAAGGCCTGATGACCCTTTCAATGAAGAGGTTTCTCCCAATGTCTAACTTAAACTTTCCCTGGTGCAACTTGAGGCCATTTCCCTTTGTCCTATCACTTGTGATTTGTGAGAAGAGACCAACTGCCACCTCACTTTAACCTGGTTTCAGGTAGTTGTACACAGAGATAAGGTCTCCCCTCAGCCTCCTTTTCTTCAGACTAAACAGCCTCACTCCCTCTTCCACCTTTCATAAGGCTTGTTCGCCAGACCCTTCATCACCAGACCTTGTTGCTCAATGTCTTTCTCGTGTTGAGGTGCCCAAAAATGAACACCAGTGCCAAATACAGGGGATGATCACTTTACTACTCCAGGTTATTCATAGATTTGTGGAGTCTGGGCTTGATTGTTTCTTTTACTAATAAATAACACATAGTTCTCACAAAAATAAAGCTGCTCCCAAGAGCATCCTGCAGAGCAGCCCAATGTACAGACCATCAGGCTTTCAATTCAAGTGAGGCAAATAGTATGAGCAGACATTTGACTTGCTTGAGGTAGTCATTATTATTGACAGACTTCAGGTCTTAACTCTACCTGTCATTTCAGGTATATTCTATCAGTTTCTTAGAATTTAGTTGTAATAGATACCAGGTAGCCTAAAGGAACTAAATGGCTATGGATTAAACTTTAACATCGAGTAACTAAACAGCTGTGCCCTGTAGTTAACAACTTTGGTAACAAATCCTGCATTAAAATACCCACAGGAAGATTCATTTTTACTCAATGACATTGGAAGTAAGAAAATAAAATGCCAGAGAACTTACAATAAAAATATTACTCGTTAAAAAAGCAAACCTATAAAATTTCTGACTTTTGTTTCCTTACGAGCAAGATGCACCTTTTTTCTGTGAAACATTATTATCTTAAAGAGACACTAGTCTAGTAAACTAATAATTCAACACATTCCATCCAATGACTCAACCGTCTCCATGTGGAAATCATGCTAGAAATAATCCACATTGTTTCTCAACAAATCTGATACCTTCTGAGTTTCTTCTGGCATCCTTCCCTCTCTAAGTGATCACTTCATCTCCTTGAGCGTGAACTGATTGTTCCTTTTTACTGTTTTCCCAGTAAACTTAGTCACCCAGGATTCTGCACTGTGCACCCCAGTGTGACGTAGTACCACAAAGCTGAGCTAGAAGCCTTCCATTTGCAGAGAAATTACTCACCTGCTAAACAGGTAACACCCATCTGTTCCACACAATGCTGCTTTTGCTATTTACCCACATCTTCAGATGACAAGACGCTTTGATCTCATATTTACTTAGTCCAACCACCACGAAAAATAAGAGGTCGTGTATATCATCCTGAATGAAAAAGTTGAAATCTAAATATCCTGAGTGATAGCACAGCTGAAGTTTGTCTGAGACTTCCAAGTCCTGGCACATGTCTAGCTGACACTGTAATTGCCATCACTGTTAGAGACAAATTTCACTAAAGGTGGAACATTTTACCAAAAGCAGTTGTTTCTCAGTCACTTGAAGTTGCAATCCACACAGAAAACACTTGTTTTTAGAATTCTCAGTGACATAAACACCAGGATTTTAAAATTCAGGTACATAAAGCACATTTTTTTTAAGGTCTAAAAACCAAATGGACAGAGGTTACGTAAAAGTTGAAAGAAAGTAGTTATTAATAAATTAAAGGCACACTGTACCCTATGGGCATCAGTTGCACAGAAAGATGAGCAAATTCACAGAATCACAGCACATTAGGGATTGGAAGGGACCTCGAAAGGTCATCTAGTCCAATCCCCCTGCCACAGCAGAATCAGCTAGATAAAGTCACACAGGAATATGTCCAGGCGGGTTTTAAATGTCTCCAAAGAAGGAGACTCCACAACATCCCTGGGCAGCCTGTTCCAGTGCAGAGTTAAATTGCCATTCACAACCAGCTTGAACAAGAGGCTGTTTTTCCTGTCCTCCTTGACTCAAAGGAGGAAAAGAAATATGACCAACATTTAGCAAATGTAACTGTGAAATAACTTCTGCAGTCTATCTATGAAACACTTCTGTCCCTGGAAAGCAACTGTGCAGGGCTTTGTTTTTAAGGGAATTATGAAACCAGAAGAGGTTAACCAAAAGATAACCATACACAGTACTACACTGGGGATTACTATTGCTCCAAGTAGCTGTTGACCATGTCCCACAGTTAAATGTGCAAAACCACAGTGTATTTATTTTAAATCCCCTAGCAAATGTATCGGTAGTACATTTTCTACAATATTTTGAAAAGTAGCTGTAAGTGCTCATCCTGGGGAATAAAAATACTCTTAGTGGCAAATTATGTTCTTGCTGTTGGCAATCATGTCTAAGTGAAATTAAATCAGAGTCCATTAGAATAAATTACTTACCATATAGTCATTAGGATTTAAAATATACGTTAACCTACTTACATATATGTTTACTAATGATACCGGTTAAGGTAACAAGTGAAGTTCCTTCAACACACATCACTTTGACTGGCCACTGTGTCTTATTGGCTGGCATGCTGTCTCACCAATGAGCTTGAGAGAAACATTGAAGTACCCTGACACTTAGCTGAGCAAGATAATAAACTAGTGCAATCCACAGAAACTTTTACTAAGGTAATGCTTCTTTACTCAGGGTGGAGATAAAAATACTGCTGACTGTACCAGAAACTTTTGCTTACGTATGAAGTTTGGTTCCTTCCTCTTCAGCCTCACACAGTCGCCCACAGCACTGTAACAGAAGACACATGCTATATAAACCTGATGAGTTTTTAGTGTTCTCGGTGGTATCGCCTCTGTTCTCCAGTAAAGAACAGGCCTGCGTTGTGTTGAGCACTAGAGATGCCATCTGAAAGTTTGTAATTTAAAAGAACAGCAAGTGTCTAGTTTTTGGTGTGTTCAGAGTAGAATTTCCACACTCTGTGAAATGGCCAGTGTGCAGAAAAGAAGGGCTCTATGGCAGGACAGAAGCAGTATTTTACAGCAGGCTGTCCCTCAGTTGAAGGGGTTATCAAAACTTGATGCTTTTGATTCCCACTCCTAATGTGTTCTTAATTCCAAAGACAGAGCTGTGTACAAAAGGAATAAATGAGCTTCAAACTCATTGAATGAGTAACAATACTACAATCTGCATCTTTTCGCATCCATGAAAAGAGAGGGTTTCCAGCCTCGCATGTTCAGAGGAAGTAAAAAACCCCCAAGACTACTTAAGAAAATATTTAATAAGTTGTTTTTACAGTTTATACTGGTGTGTATGCATTTTCCATTAGTGAACAGGTTTGTTGGTTTGCCTGCACCCTTTGATCATTAAGAAGGCAGTTATTATGCTAATTTTTGGCAATGATTTAGTAAGAGCAGCCTTAAAAAATTAACTTCCAGCAGTTAAAACACTGAAGCAGGCAGAGAAACAGATTTACTGCAACTTGCAGATCATTATGGGAGTAGTGCATCTTTTTTACAGCTGCTATGGCAGTTGTTAGTGCATGGAATTACAAGTTACCAGGGTAAGTAGTGCATAAATACAGAAGAAGACAAGACAGGACACGTGTTTCACCAAGACCACACATGACAACTACACATCCTCTCTTAAAAGAAAAAAACCTCTAAAAGCAACTTCTGTTTTGAAAACAGCTTATACTTCTTATCATGTGAATACACACATGGAAAGGTATTGTTACAGCCAGCTTCCTTCTGGAAGGCATCAAGCAGCTCTACAGGCAGCATTTGGATTGTGGCTCTGGAATAGGTGTGCTGTAAGAAAGTGTTTGCAATATAAACACTTCCATTACAGTTATGGCTGAGGCTCCAAAGTACCTTTAAACCAGCAAAGAGCACAGCTGTGAGATAGCACAGCCATTGTTTTGCACACAAACATGTAAAAGTAGGTTAAGGGAGATTTCCAAAAAAGCAGCACTCAGAAAGACTGAAAATAAAGATATTCACCAGCTGAAATCAGAGGTACAGTCCAGCTCAAAACACCTGAGCTTTCTTAAGAAAGCTCTGGGGAATGTAGCTGCCCACATGGAAGTCTGAACAAGGAGAGTAAGGGCACGTTTCTGAAAGGAACAGCTGACTCAGTGCTAGGGAATAGATAAGAGGTACTTGTCTTCTCTGGTCCAGCCTCTACCAACAGGCTCTTCCAGATCCCTACAGGCAAGATGTGAGGAGGAAATGAAATATCAGCAGTGGACACAGGCTGAATAAATGTTTAACTGTGAGAACACAACCAATTCCAGTCTTTGTCTAAGAGGATCAGAAAGCTGGCTAGTGTCATATTGAGGTCTATGTCTATTGTCTTTCAAAGGTCACGGAGATCAGGGATGGTCATGGTGACTGTAAAAAAGCAGACTTCATACCTGTCTTCCCCTCCATCCCCAGAAAGATCCTTTGGGGTCCTTTAAGATATAATCTATAGGCTTGTCAGCTTCACTTGAGCCAGTGAAAAAAATACTCTCATGAACAACTTCCGAACAGATTAAAGAAAGAAAATAACTAGGAGCAGTCAGCATGGATTTACCAAGAGAAAGTCATACTTTACCATCCTGATTAACATTCAGAAATAAAACAAGGGGATTTGTCGACAAGGGAATTGCAGTGAATGTCTCCAATCTGCACTTAGGGCTTTCCTAACCTGCCTGCACTCATGGTGATTAGTTCTCTGTGTAAAAATGGTGGCCTGGGTCAGCTGTTCATGGGCTAGCAGTTTCTTGGAGCTGGGAGCTATAGAGGCCCTGTCCAGGGTGTCAGGGCAGGGTCTAGCAGCCAGGGTTCTACCCCAGCCTGGAATAGGAGAGGCACTGGAGCAGCTCCAGCCCCAGGTGTAGGGACCTGCCCTGGGGATTGGTTGATGATAGGCCAGGATATGAGTGCAACTCACTGGTCCCATGGCTGCACAGACTCTGGCATTGCTGGGACAGGAGTTGATGGCTCCATGGGCAGGTTGGAGGAAGCCCTGGAGCAGCCAGACACCCTCAGGGCATTGCAACAATTGTGTTTCCAAACTCAAGCTCAGCTAGAAAGGATCAAGTCTTGCCTCACATCTCCCAGATAATACTGCAGCCTATCAGAGCATTTTCCTCTTCCTCCTCTGCTCAGTGGGAACACAACACCAACAAGAGCTCAAACACAGACAGGATATTGTGTGGAGGCCTCCCCTTCAGCCTGGACTGACTCTGTTCCATTGAACCTCCTTCTTAAATAACAGCACATACAAATTTCTAGCTGTCAGGAACACAAATATCAAATAAAAGCCAATTAAAAACACCGAGGTGAAAGATCACAGGGTATAGAAATCCTTGGTACTGACTGTTCCTGTCTGGAAGAGTGGCAGAACTGCAGTGCTGGTGCTGCTGTGGTGATGGATGCTCTCCAGTTTGAACCAGATGCTTTCTAGAGTGATATGTAGCTCTTACGGGGCTTTTAACCTGCTCCACAAGCAGTAAAACCTGAACTACTTCACACTTCTACATTTTTGTCAAAAACACCATAAAACCTCCTGTCTGCTTTTGACAAAATGTGAATCGTTGCTCGCACCTAGCCTTGGCTAGCAAGAGCACTGCAGGGAGGCCGGGATGTCTTACTTGTCAGCCAGCTATGTTGCCTTGGGAGATGATAAAGGACTAGAGGCTTAAAAGAGTTTAGAGCATTAAAAAAAATGAAGTGTCTCATTCACTTCTTGGCCAGGAGCTGGTGTGTGGGAGCTACTCAGCCAGCACTAAGATCGTCAGCAGGATGCATACAAGATGCAGAATGAGCATTACATAACCCTAAGGATCCAAAGACCTGATTGTTAGGAAACATCACCCTGAGAAAGTTTGCCTTGGTGTAACCCTAGAAATGCACACCATAAAGGAAGCACCATTAGGAAAAAAAACAGCCCCACAGTATCTTTCAATAGGTTATCATCATCTTTGCTGTCTGAAGGGGAAAAGTACTGTTTTCTAGGTGGAGGAACAAATTAGTGTTGATGAAGAATATGACTGGGTGCACGTGTGGGAGGCTGCACTTAAAAATTTCTACTGCTTCTACAAATTACAGTAGGTTTCTAATATAAAAAACCAAGTACCGATATGGTAGTGACCTCCCCTTGTGATGTGATGGCATTTGTGGCACTGTTCCTAGTTTGTGTGCACTTGCTTAAACTTTTCTTCTTTTCTATATACAGTTACAGAGTTAATAATCCCTTTTCCATTTTCCCTAAGCTACCCACTGTCTGGCAGATTCTATCAGAGATCTTGTTGAGACCTGACTGCTTTGTTTTCTTTTCCTTTACCTTTAATTGTGGTCTTGAACCCACCACAGTAGGCGATTGTCTATTTCATGATCAACACTCAGAAAATAACTCTGTAGCTGAAACAGAGAGGGGTAGAGAAAGTTCTGTCTGAACAGTGAAACTCTACAGAAAATCCCTATCGACCACAACCTGCAATGGGGTACACATCTGAGGAAATCTGGGTTGTTTAGCCTGGAGAAGAGGAGACTCAGGGGGGACATACTCCCTCTCTGCAACTACCTGAAGGGAAGTTGCAGACAGGTGGGGGTCAAGCTCTTCTCCCAGGCAACTAGCAACAGGATGAGAGAGAAGAGCCTGAAGCTGTGCCAGGGAAGTGTTCGGTTGGATGTTAGGAAGCCTTTCCTGGTGGAAAGGGTGATCAGACACTGGAATGGACCGCCCAGGGCAGTGGTGGCATCCCTATCCTTGGAGGTATTTAAGGACAGACTGGGCTGTGGCACTTAGTGCCATAGTCTAGCTGATGTGATAATGTTAGGTACTAGGCTACAGGTCTTTTCTCAGCCTCAATAATTCTGTGATTCTGTAAATGTATATGTCTATGTATCTGAGACACTCATCTAGGCTTCTCAGTTGAAAGTGTTTCTAAGCCGTTACTAATCTAATACTTAAATAAGTATCAAAACTTAATCAAATGAGACTAAACACTTTCCACTTTCCTTCTCTGTTTGTTATAAAAAAATCTTAATAGTAACCCAAAACTGAACACTTCCCATAACATCAGGTTCTAAGCTACTCTGGTCACAGAATTTCTGTGCTGTTAGTTCTAATAAAAAGGTTTTATGTTCAAAGGTAAAAATTAACTGGATTTATCCTTAAAGTTCTGTCAGAGTTTTACGCACTGAGGTGATGAAACAAAACGCTCTGTCTCTGAAGTACTGTCTTCTAGAACTGGGTCTGTTTCCTTCCTCAGGACCATGGCAATTCCTTCCAACTCTGGGAATCTCAGCCTGCTGATGAATATCTTATTTGTGCAGGTTATGCACTTACATCCACAAGGTAGGAAAACAGAAAAGGAGAAGAATCTAAACCACTTTACTGCTCAGTTACGCAGGTAGACATCTTAGAGAAAGACCTGAGCCACAGATTTAGAATCTATGTTTTTCCAAAGTTTCTGGGCATTCAGACTGTGAGTTAAAACTATGACCTTTGCAAGATCCTCATCCAGAAACAATGCTCTTGTTCCTGGGCCTCAGTTCTGAGGCTGCAGGAATACTACTGGGGAACCCTTGACTAAAGCTTGTTCATGCTGTAGGCTGAATGCTTGCCCATTTTACTATTTGTATCTCACTGCAAAGGATAGAATACCCAAAATTTATTGTTATATGTCTTAGTCTTTCTGAACATTCCCTGAGCATTGCTGGATAAACTTCTCCAGGTGTGTGGATCTTCTTGTCGTAACCACTCTCTTCTAGATAGCAGATGGCAAACTAATGATACGCCTCAATTTGCCCAAGTGAACAGTCTTGTCAGCATCTTTTAAAAACTGCAACTGTTCTAGAAGAATCCACTTTGTCCTTGGTCCCATAGCCAAGGACAGATTTTCTGTGTGGCTAAGGACAGAAATAAACATAGGCAGATCCAATCCAGAGAAGATGCAGACTTGCCATCCCACTCCTTCAGTAATGATGCTTGTTCCAACTTACTCATCCTTAAAATTATCAGAACACCTAACTTTCAACTCAGCACTTGAAGAGCAAAAGGTTTTTTTGTGTCATCTCTGAGTCAGCTCAAAAGTACAGGAACAAGAGTACAAAGTCTCAAGTCACCTCTCTAGTTTGTTTTAATAGATTGAGCTCAACTAGAGTTGCTAAATTTTGGGCTGAGTGAAATCCAACTTCCATTACTATCATGAATCTCAGAATCACAGCACATTAGGGACTGGAAGGGACCTTGAAAGATCATCTAGTCCAATCACCCTGCCACAGTGGATCACCTAGATTAAGTTGCACAGGAACATGTCCAGACAGGTTGCAAATGTCTCCAGAGAAGGAGACACCACAATCCCCCTGGGCAGCCCCCTTCAAGAGCTCTGTCACCCTTGACATGAAGAAGTCCCTTCTCATATTGACGTGGAACCTCCTATGTTTCACCTTACACCTGTTGCCCCTTGTCCTATCATTGGATGACACTGAGAAGAGCCTGGCTCCATCCTCCTGACACCCACCCTTTCCATGTTTATAAACATTAACGAGTTCACCCTTCAGTCTCTTTGTTCAAACTAAAGAGACCCAGGCTGCCAGAGCACTTTACATGGAGAACATTCTTCTTATTCAGCAATTAAAAAGTGAAAATAAGGAAAATCTAGGTAATCCTCAAAGTAGGACAGCAAGTGAGAACTACAAAGGGCCTAACAGCTAGTGGCTTAGATGTTAACCTACCTAGATTCACATTCCAGTTCTGAAAAAATAGCTTGTTAATACTCCAAATGAGTCCGCTGCCACACCGTAAGACCCTAGGTGGAAACCAAACATTTACACACACAAAATACGTCACACATGCATGTAAATGCTCTAACTCTAGAGATCAGACTACTGTCAAGGTCACCCTTTCAGGTGCAACAAGAATGGGGTGCTCAGCGTTTCTGAAGAGGCACCAGCACAATAAAGGACCAGACCTACACCCACAATGTCTCCTTATTTCTATTTATTAAGACAGTATTCTGGGCCCCAGAGTTCCAGAATGATGTGGAATTGCTTGAGAGAGTCCAGTGCAGAGGCACAAAGATGATGAAAGGAGTGGAACATCTGTCTTATGAGGAAAGGCTGGGGGAGCTGGGCAAGGCTTTGTCAAGTGAAAAACACGTAGCTTATTTTACTCAGAAGAGTGGCTTCCCCTTGACAATAGCAATGGTCACTACTTCCACTGGGACAGCAGAGCTTTTGGGCTAATGCATCCCGCAAAATATTCTACTAAGAGACAAACAGAAAGATGAGATTCATTGTAAGAAATATGACCAAGGTTTTCTGAAGTGATGAACATCTGTGACTTTCTTTCACAGACTTAACAGAATGGGACAGTGTCTCCTCACAATACTAGATTGGGAGGTCTGGCCCACTCACCTGAAGGCTATGTGGCCATTCAGGAAGTTTTGGACAGGTTGGTCAGTTGGGCAACGAGGAATGTAATGAGGTTCAACAAGAACAAGTGCAGAGTCCTCCACCTGGGTAGGAGTATTGAGATGTATCAGTACAGGCTAGGAGGTGATCTGCTGGAGAGCATCTGCGTGGAAAGGGATCTTGGAGTCCTGGTGGACAAGTTATCCATGGAACAGCAATGTGCTCTTGTGGCCAAGAAGGCCAATGGAACCCTGCGGTCTATTAAGAAGAGCATCCAGCAGATCAAGAGAGGGTCTCCTCTCCCTCTACTCTGCCTTAGTGAGGTCACACCTGGAGTATTGTCCAGTTCTGGGCTTCCTGGTTCAAGAAGGACAGAGGATGATTAGGGGTCGGGAGCAGCTCTCTTACGGGGAAAGACTAAGTCTCTTTCTCAAGACTTCTCAGTCTGAAGAGAAGAAGACTATGAAAGGACTAAGTCCATGAGGGCTGGGTGTCAAGAAGAAAGAGACAATCTATTTTCACTTGTGCCCTGTGATATGCAAGGGGCAATGGGTGTAATTTGGAGCACAGAAAGTTTCACCTCAACACAAGAAAGAACTTCCTAACTGTAAGGGTCACAGAGCACTGGAGTGGGCTGCCCAGGGAGTTTGTGGAGTCTCCTTCTCTGGAGACTTTCAAGATCCATCTGGATACATTCCTGTGTGACCCACCCTACATTCTATGGTCCTGCTCAAGCAGGGGTGTTGAACTCAATGACCCGTGGTGGTT
The DNA here is from genome assembly GCA_013400115.1 of Rhinopomastus cyanomelas. Taxonomy (NCBI): domain Eukaryota; kingdom Metazoa; phylum Chordata; class Aves; order Bucerotiformes; family Rhinopomastidae; genus Rhinopomastus; species Rhinopomastus cyanomelas. Next base: position 121,417 of record VXBP01004902.1, read on the forward strand.
CCTTCCAAACGCTAATGATCTGTGTCCATGGCCTGATCATTCCTGTTGGTGTGACACGTTTTTGTTGCACTGGCTGTCTGCACCTTGTGCCAAAGTAGAGGGCAGCACAGCACTGAAGTCATGGGCACCACTTGGCAAGTACACGAAGCTCAGTGCCTCCTAAGTCAGCTTGTGCCAGGAGAGTGTGAGTTGTGAGTGAAGAGGATGCATGACTGCTTGCGTAGATCCAGGGAAATAGGTCTCTAAATACGTTGTTGTTACGCAGACTCGTTGCTGAGGTCTTTTTCAGTGGGGGCATCCTGTGGTGCCCCAAAGAATCCCCAAAGTGGTAAATCCAGTCCTTCTCCTCAGCCTTCTAGTCACTTAGGTATAGTTCTGTGGAGACAACCATGTCTTCTACCAAGGCTGTAAAACTTTGGTTTCTAGTTAAACTTTTAAGGGGCCACCTGACAGAAGAACAAAGAGCACAGGCTTTCCTGAGGAATTGCTTAGCCACAGATGATTAATGCTCAAAAATGACAAGAGATTTGCAGAGCCAAAGAGAGCTACCAAAGTCCTGAACTTGTTCTTCACCAGTCGTAACCTTTGCTATGATCACCAGGTTTAATTAGCAAACCTTCCCCCTCACCTTGATTTATTTGCCCCCTGTTGCATTTAACAAGACTGGAACACCCTAGAAGAGCTCTCAAAAAACCACTGAGTGACACAAATGCTTGAACACAGGCATCACCTGCAGGAAACACTCAGGCATACCCCGTGCAGGCTGGATCGCTGCAGAAGCTGTGCCGCGTGCTGACAACTGCACTCCTCCCCTACAAGAATTCAAACTCCTTTCTGCCCTCGCTCAGAAAGACAGCATGACCTGTGCCTTGGAGCTACCAGGGAAGCTATCCAGCACAGCCAAAGTTCAAGCAGATTTTGAAAGCTCTTAGGGGTTTGTCATGGGGCCTTTTATTTCCCTTCAAAGGAAGCACAAAATCACCAGGCACTTGCTGTGTCTGCGTTGGGGGGGGGATCATCACTAGGAACTGGAAAGAGTCAACGCACTTGGAAGCGCTACTGTCGTGATTCCTGCTAAGCCAAACATGGCAAGAGATATGCAGGGGTATGAACTTGAACAACTATTCCAAAACTCAATATTGCTTCACACCAGCGATAGGTCTACAGATGAATGTTTCTGCTAACCACAAAACTTCATTCCTGGTAGCAGAAGTATGTAATACTCTCCGGAAAGTGTGACACTTGGATATCATGTAAAATTCCAATATTGACAGTGTTCCTGTGCAGCATGGGGCTGCACAAACAATGCCTTGTTTTGCTAAGGATATTATTACCTGGTGTACGCTGCACAGTAGAGCTGAAGCTAGTTCAAAACTACTGTGGTTGGGGTTTCTTCCTTCCTAACCTAGAAGGCTATACAAATTGTACTTCTGTTGATCGGAAAAACACTCGCAAATTATTACCTGTTGTTGTTCAAAGAGTAATTAATGACCTATGAGGAAAAAATAATTGTTGTCTATTGTTTCTTTGCTTGTTTTGGAATTTGGTCTCATGAAGTGATGTAAGGCATAATATTTATTCAGGTCAGTTGTGGAATAAGAGTCCAAGCTGCTAACCAAAACAGAAGGAGAGTGTACGAGGCAGAGCATTTAGATTTGGTTGGGTTTCAGTTTTCAGACAGTGCATTTCTTAGAGAATGTTTTCAAATTACAACCTGATTTGTCTTAAATTTCTGAGTATTTGGAGTTTCAAGGACAAAACCCACAGGGAAAAAACAAAGCTAAAAAGCTTTCCTTGCAGAGCACTTTCCTACTGCAGACTTCCTTCATAGCAAAGTTATATTAACACATTTTCCGTTGTGTCAATCCATGAGCAAAAATTGTGTTACTTTTACCTTTTCTCCAGCAAAACTGTTCAGATTGGATTCAGGATTTTGTATTTTGCTTGATGGTGAACAAGGGCCAGTTTTGCTGATTTAATCTAAATATTTATTGGACACTGAGAGCCATACTTGTACCCTTAAGAGTTTACAGTGATATTTCTGTGGGTACAGGTCAGCAACCTAACAGCCACAATTGCTTGTTGATGGAAAGGAGATTTAGGGATGTTTTTTCATTCCTTGAACATACTGGCCTCCAGGTTTGTGTGTCACTTTTTCCTGTGTCCTGAGCTGATGCTTACAGTACACTAGATACCCCTCACAGAAATAAAAAAGTAGCATGATAAGTAGATAAGTAAAAGAGTTATTATCCTCACGAGCTCAGAAGGGCAATAGAAGAGCAGCAAACCTGTGAAAAGATGACTTCTGACAAGCTTTCAGGAACGACTTGGCACTCTTATAAAATATTTTATTTAAAAACAATATCCTCTTCCAGTTACTCTGGGATTACTGGACAAGGCAGCACTGTGTGAAGCAATTTGCTTTTCATTTTTCTTCTAAAAAAAGCAAGTTGTAGAAGAGGAAGCAACACGTACTTTCCTTAAACCTCCACACCGTCACTACCACAAAGCAATGTATCTACTGTTTTTACGTGAAACACTGATGTGTGAAAACATCAAATAAATTATTCATTTTTGGAATCAGCTACTGAAACTTTTCCATGACCACCAGACAGCTCTTCCTCAAAAACTGAATGAAAAATATTGTGACATCCCAGACTCTTGGAATAGAAAACAAAGAGCCATCTCAGCATCTCCAGGACATAATGAATCAAGAAAAAGAGGAAAAACTTGCCCCCCCCCACCCCCTGCCCAAACCTAGAGAGAAACTCCCGACTTCTGAAAAATCGTGACGGGGAGGGTTGGAAATTACAAAACTTAAATCAGCATTTCTGGAGGACTAATGGCCTGTAAGGTAGATAACATAAGAGACTGTAAAATCTGCCTTAGGGACAGTTGTATTGAAGGAAAGGAAATCTTTCTGAAAGACATTAGAAAATTTCAGCTGTGCATAATCTCAGAAAATCCATTGCATTAGATGGATTTGGTGCTGGTATAAACAACGTCTGGTAAGTAACACTCAAATAAACATCCTGAGGACTTTTTCTTAGTAAGCTGTGGTACATGAAACCTCTTAACTCTGTCAGGCTGTAAAACAAATCCGTGACATTATCACCACAGAGGAATCAAGCCTTCCTTTTGCAACAAGTCAGAAGGGATTCAGCTTAAAAGAAAAATTCTGGAGTACGTAGGAGAAGGTGGTGTTCAGCCCACGTGTACATGTGTGTTCATCTAGAATTTGAATGGCTAGGGAAACAAAAAAGTTTTTATTTAGTTTTCACATGTGCAAATGTTCTTCTATTTCTCATTCCATCCAGATTAGGGCAGTAGAAAATTCCATTCTGTACACCCAATGCAAAGTATTGGCTTCTAATAAAGCAGACTGGTTTAAGGTCACAGCTCTTGTTTAAGCAGATCTTTGAAATGATTCATAGTCACTAAACCATCACCTCTGTAAAAAATGTTTTTGAAAACAAATACAGTTAAAAATAAAGGGGCCATGAGGATGATCCAAAGGCTGGAGCACCTCTGCTATGAGGACAGGCTGAGGGAGCTGGGATTTTTCAGCCTAGAGAAGGCTTCAGGGTAAACTTATTGTGACCTTCCAATATCTGAAGGGCAACTACAGGAAGCTTGGAGAGGGATTTTGGGGGGTTGGACTAGGTTATCTTTTCAAGGTCCTCTCCAACCCCTAATTGTCTGTGATTCTGTGACTTTTTACAAGAATGTCCAGTGATAGGACAAGAGGAAACAGCTTTAAACTGAGGGAGAAAAGGGTTGGATTATAACTTAGGAAGAAATTCTTCAGTACAAGGGTGATGGAATAGGTTACCCGGAGAGGTGGTGGATGCCCCCTCCTGGAGATGTTCAAGGCCAGGTTGGATGAGGCTTTGAGCCACCTGGTCTAGTCAAGAGGCATCCCTGCTCATAGCAGGGAGGTTGGGTTTGATTATCTATGAGGTGCCTTCCAACCTAAGCTATTCTATGATTCTGTGATCTAATAACCCATCAGATGTCTCTCTTCCAGACAAGGCAGCTCATTGGTCCACACCATGCATAATTAATTAATGCTTTAATTAATGTTGCAGGTTCAAAGTAGACTGACCAAGGAAGAAGTCTGTGCACCGACAAGGATGAGCATAGAATGCAGCAAGCCTCCAGAGAAGAGCAGGAAAAGCTCACTTTGCTCTGGGTTGCCTGTCTCCATTCCCAGGGAGCAGACCCCACCAGCTCTGTCCCCTTGGTTCCCAGCCCTCATCTCTACATCTTTTCCATCACTTGCACCCTTTGAATTTTCAGTGCTCATGGGTGGGTCCAATGCCCTTTGCCATGTCCCCCCAAATCCCACACAGCTAGAGAAAGAAGGTGGAAATTTTACCACCTGACAATTGTGCACACCATAACTCACAAGACCAAGTATGGCTCCAGGTAGCCAAGGAAGCACATTGGATTTTTTTATTTACTATCTTCCCATCCCCACCTCTTTTATCCTGGGCAAATTCAGTAAACCTAACCAGGCAATGCAATGAAATACCATCTGAAATGTCAGTTCAGCTCTACATGATCTGCAAGGTCTGTGGACTGCTAATACAGAGCACATGCAGAGAAAGGTTACAAACCCTTAACTTCCTAGACACACCAAGGTATGGCTGAAGTGCAGTAGTGCTTTGGAAATGACAGCATAGCTCAGGCAGCTCTTTCCTAATGACTGTGTGGAAAGCCCTCATTTAGATCCTTTCAACTCCACTTCAATGGTCTTTCACCATATTCTTGAATTGGATCATCAGTTCACTGTTCATTTCATCAATATCCTTTTTTTATATTGAGCCTTTTTTTTCTTCTCATGACACTGCTAAAGTAAGGTGTTTTATGCTAAATCACTTAATTTCACCACAAATCAGATGCAAATGTGGTAGAAACACACTACTAGCATAGTGCTTTCACCTACCCTAAACCCACTGGCGAAGATATTAGAGTAGACATCAAATATTTGGGGGGGGGGGGTGTACTTCTGAGTTTGGGAAAAAAACCACAAACCTAACCAAACACATGGTCCCATCTCATTTTGCAGAGACAGCCCACTGGTTTCTACAAGGTCATGAAGAGTACACATCACCTCTATGTCTTGTCCACTACTTTTTATCTCTTCATTGAACACTGTATACTATATAAATACATGCCAATATCAAACATTTACTGTTTCCTGCAGCTTACATCCCCAAAACATAGGAAGAACAAATATAAAGCAGACAGACATCACTACCTGTGTTAACACATGTGGTTGTTCTTCCACAGGACCATTGTGCTTAAGCCTGTTAGACAACATTCAACACAGCTCTTTTACTCTTTCACATAGCATGATGAACCGGACTCTCCACAATTGCATTTTCAATCATCTGCCACGCCTAAGGACAGCTTCCCCCTCCACACAATTTCCTTTGACTTCATAGAATCAAATTCTATCATAAATAAAGGGAAAGATCTTCAAAGGAAGTGGTGGAGTCTCCTTCTCTTCAGACTTTCCAGACCTGTCTGGATGCTTTTCTGTGTAACCTGTCTTAGGTTCTCAAGCAGGGGAGCTGGACTCAATTACCCCCGGAGGTCCCTTCTAACCTCTAATGATCTGTGTATCTCTGTATCAAGTCCAACCATCTGCCCTACAACCCCTAACCACTAAAGCATCTCCTGAAACACTACGTCTGCCTATTTGTTGAACCCCTGCAGGGACAGTGTCCCCACTCTCCTCCCTAGAAAGCCTGTTCCAAGGCCTCTCCACTCTTTTTGGAAAGAAGTTTCTCTTAATATCATCTAAGCCCCTTGTAATTTTATCTTTTATATTGCAAGTGCACCATAGATGACAAACATAGCAGTAGGTGTCTTAGCCAAAGTCTGTTACAGACTGTTGAGGGTTTTTTTTCCATTGACTAGACTTTGGACTCTATGCTTCAATTCACTGTACTTTACAATTAAGAAGTTAATTATACAATCCTAAACACCAATAAAAACTGTATCCAGGCAATGTATGAATTGACATTAGTTAGTACATCCCACACATTACTTGTAAAATGTGCTCTTTGTCTACCAGAGGGCAATTAGTTAATGTGTCTGAGAATGCCAGATGATAGTTGAGTGATTTGAGACCAAGAGGATGAGAAAGGAAATTGGTGGCTAACCAATTAACCATCATTGTGTTTTTTAATACACTGTGACAAATTTGTATTTAGGGTTCACCACACAAATTGTCTCATTGAGCTTTACAACACATGTAAAAAGATGTAAATTAACTGGAGGCAGTAAGAATATGGCCTGAAATAATTGTTTCATTTTACTCTTACAAGTGAGAGTTGGAGCTAATGCTGTATCATGGTATGTTCTACAGAAAAAGTCAACACGTGGAAGAAAAGAATTTAACCTTATAGGACATCTGTCTCTCTCTAGGGTTTCTGATGCTCATCACTCTGGTATGTGACTTCAGCTGGAACAAAAAGCATTTTCTGTTTTGAAGATCATAAAAGCCTTGATGGACTACACAAGAGTAGTTCCAGGTTCTTATTAAAAACAGTTGCTTGGGGTTGTTTTTTTTTTTAAAGAAAGAAGAAAGCCTACAACAATCTCTTACTGTCTATCATTCCTCATGAGAAGACGTCTTTCTACACCATTTCCCACAAAATTATGAGATATTTCTTGTTCATTATCATGGAATCACAGAATATTTAGGGATTGGAAGGGACCTTGAAAGATCATCTGGTCCAATCTGCCTGCAACAGCAGGATCACCTAGACCAAGTCACACAAGAACACATCCAGGCCGGTCTTGAACATCTCCAGTGAAGGAGACTCCACAACCACCCTGGGCAGCTCTGTCACCCTCAGTGGGAAGAAGTTCCTTCTCAGATTGATGTAGAATCTTCTATGTTCCAGCTTACAACCATTGCCCCTCGTCCTATCACTACATGACACCGAGAACAGCCCAGCTCCATCCTCCTGACACCCACCCCTCAAATATTTACAGACATTGATAAGGTCACCTCTCAGTCTCCTCTTTTCCAAGCTAAAGGGAACCAGCTCCCTCAGCCTCTCCTCATAATGGAGGTGCTCTACCTCCCTCATCATCCTTGTTGCCCCATTCTGGACTCTCTCCAGCAGCTCCACATTCCTCTTGTACTGAGGAGCCCAGAACTGGACACAATACTCCAGNAGTCCACACTGCCTCAGTTTGTCTGCGAGGATGTTGTTTACATCCTTGAACAATCATAGAATGCATCAATATAGGCTGACAGTACCTCCACAGAGACAGACCTTGGAGTTCTTGTGGACAAGTTACCCATGGAACAGCATTGTGCTCTTGTGGCCAAGAAGGCAAATAGTATCTCATTGTCCAGCAGACCAAGGAAGGTTCTCCCCAGCTCTACTCTGCCCTAGTAAGTCCACATCTAGAGTATTATGTCCAGTTCTGGGATCCCCAGTTCAAGAGGGACAGAGATCCAATGGAGGGCCATAAGGATGATTAAGGGATCAGAGCATCTACCTTATAAGGTGGGATTGAGAGACCTGGGACTTTTCAGGTTGGAGAGGAGAAGGTTAGAAGGGGATTTAATCACTGTGTGGAAATAAGTGAGGGCTGGGTGTCAAGAAGAAAGAAACAATCTCTTTTGACATGCACTCCCATGATAGGACAGGGGGCAATGGGTGTAAGCTGGAGATAGCCCATGTAAACAAACCTCAGAAGAGATATGCCAGTGTTCCTTTTAAGTTAATCAACCGGCTGATCTTTCATCCCAGTTCTGTACTCTCCTCTCTTTTCTTCCCAGAGCAAGAGAGAGATTCATACCCCCTGACTAACTTGCATGAATCGGATAGATTACGTGATGATAACGTGTGTGAGCTAGAGCACAAGAACATTCATCTCAATATGAAGAAGAACTTCCTCACTATAAGGGTTACAGAGCACTGGAACAGGCTTCCCAGGGAGGTTGCCCAGGTCTCCTTCTCTGGAGACTTTCCAGATCAGTTTGGATGCGTTCTTGTGTCACCTGCCTTAGGTTCTGTAGTTCTGCTTGAGCAGGGGTGTTGGACTCAATGACCTCTGGAGGTCTCTTCCAACCCCTAATGATCTGTGTGTAATGGTGACAAGCAAAAAACAAGAGATCCATTTTGAAAAGCAAGCATGGAAACTTCTGTCATATCAGAAGGAAATCTCTGGTAATTCATGTCTTAAGAACTACGGCTCCAGACACTGCAGATAAATAACCTTATTCCTTTGTCACTGCTGTGTGGTTGCAATCTAGAGAACCGCCTTCGCACTGATTCACAACAACATCTGAACGCTCCTTACTAATACAATAGTGGGAATCAAAAATAATTCATTGAAGAAGAACAACAAAACAGGCAGCACGCAACGATAATCTAAAGCACTATAGGACCTCTCCTAAAGAAGCCCAAGAAGTCAGAAGATGCAGAGGAGTAGCTGAAAAGTGGACGAGAGCCAGCAGAGAGATGGAAGATAAGAAATGGTATTTCAGCAAACAACACTAGCCGGCCAAAACAGAACGATTATGTACAGCCCTGACGTGAAAGTGCTGTTTTAAAAATGCTGACAGTTTCATAAAAGAAAAAGATGAAATAAAGGAGCAGAGCCACAGGGAAACGACAACTAAATGTCGCACGCAGTACTAAGGCACCTTTTAACGCTTTCACGTACACGCGCCTTCACATTCAGAAGGGTCAAGTGAACTTGAATATTCCCATATTTGATTGTTTTCATGTTCATTCAAAGCACTTCCCTCTGTTTTGCAGAAAGGACAAGTTAATAGCTGCAAAGAATCACGTTAATCTTGCGCCTTAAACTTCTCTACTGATACCCAGCCTCTTCAGTACAGAGTTACCTCTGGGTGCCATACAACCTGAGCACTGAAAATATGCTACTCTGCATTTTAAGTTCATCTGTCAGGATCTGGAAGTCTTCACAAAAAGCATTGTTGCTAGTACTTCAATGCAAGTCACGATTCTCAGGCATGTTCACATATTGCAGCAAACCCATTTCAGTACACACATTAAAAGGAGGGCAAACAAACCACGTGAAAAGAAAGGAGTATGATGGATAATCCATAACTTAGCCACTAACGTTGTAAATTCATTGGAATCTCTGAAATATATGCAGAAACTGAGAGGACCATGAACACTTCAATACAAGTCATACAGAAACTCCTCTAAATAAAAGATTGCAAGTTGCCAGAGTTTGGCAGAATTTGATTGTCTTTTTTTTTCCCCCACCCATCTGGTAGAAAAGGAAGAGGTGAAGAAACTTATTTGGGAGGTCTTAGCTAGCGTTATGCGTGACGGATCATAAAGGACTTAATGACAATTCACATTAGCATAGCTTTTTCTGCATAGTTCTCACCTACCTTTATTTTCTGAGGTAGTCAGTGGATCTGTGTGAATTATTTACAGGATATTTTCTTACTACATTTTGGCTTTATGGACTGTCAGTATATTTTATACTTTTCTTCTTTTTGGTTAACATTGAATGTTAAAATTACAGTTGTTCAAACCTTGGCCGTTTCAGGAACCATTTGCTTCTCCTGGTGTATTTTGGTAGTTTAGTTTTGCCACAAAGTCATGGACCCAGAAAGAGAGGCTCAGTCTCCACAACTTGCTAAATTTTAACCTCACAACCTTCGCCTCACGCTAACAGAAAATGAGGATAAATCTGTTACACCTGTCAGGTTTACAACCTGCAGATATTAATGGCTGATATGGAACACAGAGCATTTTCCTGGAAATGAATTCTGCTTGAGAAATGCAAGACACCTCTGTTTCTGGAAAAGATAACACCTCTTTAGAATGGAGACAAAAATTAACACTCTAAAAAGAGGCAAATAAAATGGAAAAAGCTTCCTGCTATCCCAGTTTTGAAACAGTTCTTGTTTCAAAGCCAGTACGCATTTCATCACTGATCATCACGTGAACAGAATCATGTCTGCCCTGTGTTAGAATTGTTGAAGCTGCATGCCTCCTCCTAATTGCATAGCTTGAAGTTTGTATTTCTGTGTTTGCTTTATAGTTTTCCAGATACCTGTTCTGGATTTGGAATGGTGAAGAGAACTCATCACAGCGTTCTGCTAAGACAACAGCTTCTCTTTGATTAATTGTTCTGTAAACTACACAGAAAGAACAAAATTAACCTTCAGGCACACACAGACCTTTGGGGATGTTCCTCTAAACGATGCTTGTGGGTTACTTGTTTTAACCAATCTGAGCAGAAAGGACTGCTGGCCCAAATCAAGCTGCACTCTCACCTTTTAAGGTCTGACACAGGACACACTAAAAGAAATTCTTACAGTACTTTGAAAAATGCTTTGGGCATTAGAGATCTTGTCTTGCTGAAAGGCAGCGGGACATCAACTCATAGGCCACTGGGGAAGCATTCGATTCACTTTAGAAATTCATCTGCACAAAATGCAGTGTTCACCTTAGCCCAGCCCCCCCAGTAAATCCATCCTTGCTGTCACTGCTTTCCCGTGATGGTATTGCTGATCACACCACTACCACAGTAACACAGAAAATGCTCAGTTCCAGGATTACTGCTCCTGATAACACTTATTTCACTATATATAATCATAGAATCACAGGATCATTAGGGATTGGAAGGGACCTCGAAAGATCATCCAGTCAAATCATCCTGACACAGCAGGAACACCTAGACCAAGTCACACAGGAACACATCCAGGTGGGCCTTGAACATCTCCAGTGAAGGAGACTCCATAATCTCCCTGGGCAGTCCCTTCAAGTACTCTGTCACCATCACTGGGAAGAATTTCCAGCTCATATTTATGTGGAACATCCTATGTTCCAGCTTACAACCATTGCCCCTCATCCTATCACTAGATGACATTGAGAAGAGCCTGGCTCCATCTTCCTGACACCCATCCTTCACATATTTATAGACATTAATGAGGTCACCCCTCAATCTCCTCCAAGCTAGAGAGACCCAGGTCCCTCAGCCTCTCCTCATAAGGGAAGTGCTCCACTTCTTTCATCATCCTCATTGCTCTGTGCTGGACTCCTCTAACAAGGTTCCCTTCACTTTTGCTTACAGATTTTCTTTGTACACCAGAGGAACACAGTGCCCACCAGTGAGAAAGTCACTGGTGTCTAACAGTGGTGTTTGGGTTAGAACTCTGTATTCTTTTGAAACCAAATAAAGCCAAAACTTCAACTATGCAATGGCTATAGAAGCTCACAGGAGCACAGGCTCCTTGGCAGGGCAGCAGGCAGCCTTCTGCAGTCTCACGATGTTCCTGGGTACGTTTTTTTCTTAAAGGGTGATAGAGTCTTTGACCTTCATCCCAAGTCTATAACTGGAAATCTTGCTCCAGATGTGCCTGGCTTCATATGACTGTGAGATTAAAACCCAAGGAATGTTTCCAATCATTAGGGTTCACAATCACAATAAAGTTTAATGTCAGGCCTTTTACCCCGACCAACTCTCTTAGACGTGCATAAAAAAGTAGGGTGCAGATGGGGACAATAAGTAGAGGAAAGGAATGAGTACATGCACAGAAGTAGTGCATGAGAAAACATTGTCAAGGTCAGCAAGGCAAATGTCCTGAACACGCTAGAGTCCTCAGAGTTGTGCTTTCATCCTGACCCTGGTAGCTAAATGCTTTGTGTGTTCCAGTAAACAGATAAGGCCAGGATGCAGACCAAGCACTGGGCCACAGTCACCTTTAGCACCTCGCTCTTGGTGCATTCTCTGACAGAGTTATGGCTCATTTGAAGACTTACTTGCCCAGTCAGTGCTTGACATTGGTAGAGGAGATGGTAGCTCATGGGAGACAGTGCTCCTGGTTAGCAGTCTGGGTGTAGCCACCCGACCTGTTTATTAAATGGTACAGATATAGCCATTACTACAGTTAGGAGACACACTGCATCTCATACACTGCTCTGGCTAAGCATATGCAGTTTAAACAAACAAATAACAGATGAAGTATATACCCACACCAGACAGAAATGTCACTGGGCTGTGGTCTTGTGTCCCTACACTAAATGGGCTTGCCAACAAACGCTGCATGACACATCCATCTTCTGCCTCTGTTTGCTACGAGGCCGCTCAATTGATCCTAAGATGCTGTGAACCTCCACCCCTGATGCTGTAATTTAATAAAAGGCAGTAAAGCTTTTTCAGAGACAACTTTCCTTTTTTCAGCATCTAGCTGAGGTGTGCCCTCCAGTGATGTATTGTTTTATGGAGTCACACAGCATCTCAGTGAAGGCACCAGAAAAGAAACTGGTTCTGTATGTAAGTCTGTGCAAACAGCCTGTGTGACAGGAAAGGCACAGAGAGATTGTCTTTTAGACTTCCTTTCCCTCTGTAGACCATATTGAACTGTGTGCTATAAATATTCTTGTTAACATACAGGGCTTTGAAAGCCTTGCAGAAGGATCTACTGTGACATTTATACCTTTATTTAAAGGTGCTGGACTGACTGGTATCTTACCGTGCTACTCTACACTGCTACTCAGAACAGAAATCTTGGCATAAATTTTGCTTTGGATTTTGCAGAGGTCTTTTTCTTCTGCTCATTTGTTCTACAGGATGCCTTATTCTGACTTGCCAACTCAACACACACTTCTTATTCATTGCTTGCTTTGCGAAAGCATTGTTCAGCTGGCAAATTCACGAGGCTGTGCTGAGAAATAGTGGCCCACCATAGCTGCCTATAGGCTCTTCTAAGCTTTGGAATAAGTTTTATTTATAGAAAGTCTCTTGGAAATCAGGCCAGGAGCTTGCAACTGCTGAAAAGGTAGATGTCCTGTTTAATTTTTAAACAAAATGCTAAACAATGTATTCTAGTATAAAGGCAGCTTTTACAAAACGTGAGTCATTTTCTGTTGACGGAAACTTGATTGGTATCTCATAACATATTGCTTCCCTGTCCTGCCCCCACTCTCCTCTATTGAAAGTATCTAACAATCTATCTTTGCTATTTATAATACACCTAAAAAGACTGATAACCAGAGAGAAAAGAGGTTGTGTTTCAGGTTACCATTCAAAACATCTTTCTAAGGCTGCCTGCTTCCTCATATGTGCCACAGACTTGCACTATTAATAGAAATTAAGGAGGGCTGAGTTGAAGCATCCATACAGTTTCGCAGGTTACCAACCTTTTGCCTATACATTGTGTTTTCAAAAAGTAAAATACATTATGTTTTCAATCCTATAAATGACCATTTAGATCTAAAGATCTCAACAAAGCACTTTTTTCTGTTAAGTCGTAGCACCTAATTTACAGACCAATACCTGTGCTGAACTCTCTGTGGCAGCTCCCTGTCCTAGCAATTTCCTTCCATCACTTTAATAAAGATATTTTAATGGATAAGTGCAACACAGCACATTTCATGGTCTTCTCCATTGTGTGAGGTAATGAACCTGTCACAAAGCAAAGCTGAACACATTTTGGGGCATCTCCTTTGGTGTTTCTGAGGAACAAATAACCTGATTCATCTCTATCATGCTCCTAATTTCTTCATTTCTCTTACATACCAGCATGTAGCAGTTTCTGCCCTTACACTTGTACCTCCACCAAAGACAAAGCCTTGCTAGAACCAGGCTCAGACCTGAGCTTAAACCCATTATGTCAGTGTTCCCATTTGTTTCATTTCTAAGAAATGCTTTAATTGCACATTTGCATTTTCGTTATTAGAAAGGAATTGAGACAGGAAATTACCACTAAAGTTTATTTGGTTTAGACCTTCTGCTGCTTGCCAGAGATGCTGATAACTGTAGCACTTTAGCTGAAAACAAACAAAAGGCAAAAAACCACAACAAAATCCTGACGACCACACTTTTGGTCAAGGGGCTATTTCCTTATCAGAAATGTTGAAAGTGCACTGGCATTTGGCTGCACTAACCTGCTGCCTTATCCTCTTTAAATGCTGATAACAGTGTCTGCGTGACGATGAAGGGAATAGAATTTTGATTTCAAATATTGGGTAGTTTTGTGTTCTTATTTGGGTAAAACTCCCAAGCCAGTTCTTTTTTATTCATACCATTCATACACATAGACAGATCTCATTGAGACCCAACTGCTCTGTTTTCTTTTCCTTTATCTTTAATTGTGGTCTCGAACCCACCACATACAGTTAAACCAATAAGTACTGGAAGTAATAATGTAAGGAATGCAAAGTACAATTCAGAGTCCTGCAATACATTGGATTACATTCAGGAAGTCATTATAGGCACCCTGGAGACCATGATATAGGAAGTGTTTTGGGACATAGGACACACAAGTCTTCCCATAAATAATTTTGATAGCCTTAAAAGCGTGACTGAATCTAGCACAATATTTTGCATAGAATGCAGTGCCTAGACCCTATAACTTTGTACAAAAAGAAGTGTCAGGTCTGCAAAGAAATGAACAAGATTGAAGATACAAAGGAACTTGAGAAGTTTGAATAAACATCTACAGGTTTCATGCATTCTGTGTTAGGAACATGCTGCATGGTACAGTGGTTGGGAGAGACACCCTAGACAAGAGCTACCTCAGTTATCGGAAGGCACAGAGTTCCGTGAGAAAGCACTTAAATACATTTATGTTAAAAGCACTATAATTCTGTATGCTAATTGGTCTTTAGACATGTCATTAACTTTTGTTTTCCTTTTGCTCAGAATTACAAAATCATGCAGATGGGAAAGGATGCCTGGAGGTCACCTAATTCACAGAATCATAGGATGTTAGGGATTGGAAGGGACCTTAAAAAGATCATCCAGTTCAACCTGCTTCTCAAAGTTGCAGCAGGTTCTTCAGGGCCTTGTTCAACCAAGTTTTTAATATCTCTAAGGAGGAGAGTCAAACTCTCCTGATTGCTAGTGCAGTGTCTAACCACCTCCATGGTGGAAATATTTTTCATATGTCAAATTAGACATTTCCATATTTGCACATTTTTGTGTCTACTACATCTCACCCTTCCACCACACCCCTCTGAAAAGAGCTTGGCTCCCTCTGCTGTTTATTGTTCCATTAAGTGCCTGTTGGCATTAATCTGTCTTTAGCCTTCTCCTCTTATGAGTGAACAAATCCACCTCTCAGCTGTTCACTAGCTGTGTGCCTCCATGCCCCAAACATCGTGATGGGCATTCACAACACTCACTCCTGTATATCGGTGTCTTGTGCTGGGGACCCCCAAACTGAACATGATATCACAGCCCCAGATAAAAGGAAGGAAACATTTCCTTTTTGTCACACATTTTCTAGTAGAGGCCACTATTCTTTTGGGTACCTTTGCTGCAAAGGTGCACTGGTGAGCTATGTTCCTCCTGCTGTCCCCATTGGAGCTCACAGTTCTCTATCTGCAAAGTTCCTTTCCAGCCAGCCAGGCTCCCAGCCCACTCAGGTACAATACTCTGTATCTTTGCTGGAACTCATGAAGACCACACCAGGCCCTTTTTTCAGCAGTCACCAGTTACTTCCCCCCGCCCCACACACACACACTTCAGTATAGCTTCACAAACTTAGTAGTGCACACTAGCCCACTGTTCAAGTCATTTGTAAAGATGTTTTAAAGCTTTGATGCCCATATGAGTGATGTCACTGGTGCCTGGCAATCATAACATTGGCAGTCATGACCCTTTGACCCAACAGAGCAGCCAGACTTCCACACAACTTACCATTCACTCAGTCTCAGTTTGGCTACAAAAGGAGACAACAGGAGATAAATGCATTTGCTCCACATGGTTTCTCCTACATTTGCCACTCCAGACGCACCTTTGGAACATCAACCATGGCAGAGCTCTGATCTGAGGACAAGCTTCTGTTACCTCTTCAGCAAACTAGGGTTTCCCTCATCAGTTTTACCACACATCAACTATTTCTGCTACCCTGCAGTGATCCAGATCCAAAGACCCTTAGACAGAAATCCTTCTGAGCTTTTGTATCTGCTGACACGCTGAAGTATCATCAGGCAGACATGCGCACTATGCCAACATCATCTTAAAATTCAACAGCATGGCAACCACTCTTTCTCATTCTCCTTCTCTCACAAAAGCCTCTAGTAAATACTTAAGGAAAGCTACTTGCTTTGCGTTCACTACCCAGTAACACGCACAGCAACTTGCACAGACCCCACAGGTTTATTTCTGTAGTTTGACTGAGTTTGCTGTTGACTTCAAGAGACCACTCTTTTCTCAAATGTTTTCATTCACATACCATATCTCCAAAACTTTAAATGTTTGAGCTTCTTGAATAATGTAAATTTCATAAAATCTGTTTCCATTGTGTACTGTCCAGATGAGCACCATGCTGAAATATTGTATAAACTCTGTTCCTGTCTTTGAAATGTATAATTAAATCCACATGTCAATATGATTTATTTTTAAAGTGTCTCTTAAAGACCATATTAGGAAAGAACACAATTCTTCAATATGCAGTGGAGAAAAATCCTCAAAAGCTGTAGGCTGTTTTACACAATCCTCAAAAGCTATGGGCACACTACTTTAAATGGATGATAGCACTAGATTCAATAAAAACATCTCCTGAGTGTTGGGATGATTTATAAACATGACAATGACATAATCTGCACCGTTGGTACATGTGCTCCAAAAAAGTCCTCAGAATTTCATCCCTGACTTTCTAAGAAGTTCACAGGCACCACAAGAATACAGTGATGAACAAAAGGACTTTCATTTGACGTCAGCAGTATTCATGGTGCTGAGAAAATTGGCTCCCACAGCATCCCTGTGTTGTGTGCACACACCAATAACTTCTGCACTGTCTTTGCTCTACAAACTAACCTTAACAATTAAAGGTGGGATAAAGTAAACCATCCTTGTATCCCTTTAATTATCCAGCTAACCTTTAACTTAGATTAAAATAAAGTTTTCAAAAGTCTTAAGTTTGTATAAAAGTAAACATACTCTTCACAAAGAAACACTTGGCCACTCAGATTGTTGCAGTCTGCCCTGAGAAAAGGGTAAGAAGCTTGTCCTTCAAAATCCAAGCCTTGGCAGGCAGATTCTTCCACATGCATTGGTTGGTGGGTTTTTTTTTTCTAAGAAAGAGCAAAGCTAGCCCCTCATCCTTTCTCAAATCCCGTACATCTGTCAGTGTCCACAAACTCACATGGATGGTTGTAAAAAAGCCTGTCCAGAACAACAACAACAACGACCATAAGCAGGGAGATAATTTATGGCACTGGAGAAGGCAGAACATGGCTTCAGTATGGGGAAGACTAGAGGACACAGAAGGCTAAAGGGTGCTGGGCTAAATGAGACTCGAAGACTTCACAGGGTACAAAGCAGACAAATCCATCTAGATAAGGTAGAAGAGGATTTGGGAGAGTCAGGCACGGAAGTCGTTTTGGACAACCCAGCACTTGCTGCTTCTTAAATATGTTTTGGGTCCTGTGCTGGACCTTGATATCTTAGTATTATTTGGTGAAAGATATACAGAGACCACACTTTCAAAACCAAGTCCTTGTGCACAGTCTATTTCCACCTACCATACAGGAAGAGCATCTATTTGCCAGCAGAGTATAGGAGGACAGAACTCCTGGTTAAGTGGTTACGGCTCTGCCATACTGGTTCACACCAAATGCAGTTTTCTTTGGGAAATGAGAGGTGGGCTCAGAGCATAAAACAAAATAAAGAAAGCATTTTGAAACCCAGAGAGGAGGTCATGTTTTAAGCTGCCCATTTATGAAGCAGAAATAAAATGATTATTTTAATAAGCAACTCTGGCACGCTTACAAACCTTTGCCCTCGCTGGTAACGTTTTGAAGGCAATTAACAAAACTAAAGGCAATGCTACTGTCATTATTTTCTTTTGGGGAGGCTCTGTTAAGCTGGACAGTGGTTTAGTAGCTGTCTTTGTTTATTCACTAGCTTTTGTGTCAATTAAGGCTGCATGATTGCAGAGCAAACCTTTGCTTAATTAACAAAAGGCAGCTTAGTTAATCCAGTGTCTTTTATTAGACAAACAATTTAGAAGAGGGATACACAGTCATAAAGCTTGAGGCACAGATTGTTTGCCCAAAGGCGTCTGCTGTTGTAAACTGCGTGTAAGGCCATAGGCAGGGTACTGTGTTGTCACTGCTGGACATCAGGACACTTTATTAAGATTTTTATAGAATCATAGAACAGTTTCGCCTGGAAGAGACCTTCTAGACAATAGAGTCCAACCTTTTCCTAGCCCTATCATTACCATAAAACATGTGCCCCAGTGCAACATCTATTCTTCTCTTCAACGGCTCCAGGGATGGTGATTCAAGCCCCTCCCTGGACAGGCAGTTCCAATGCCTGACAGCCTTTCCAGGAAAGAAATTCCTCCTGACCTCCAACCTGAACCTTCCTTGGTGCAGCTTAAGACCATCTCCCCTTGTCCTAGCACTGGCCACTAGGCAGAACAGACCCACCTCCACCTTTTACAGTCTCCTTTCAAGTAGTTGTAGAGAGCAAGAAGATCTCCAGTCAATCCCTTCCCTTCCAGGCCAAATAGTGCCAGATTCCTCATGGTGAAGACAGACTGAATTACCCTCTTGTTGTGTTATACAAAGTCTTTGCCATTAAAACTGACTACCCGTTCTAAACCACCTCTTACTGCAAACAGCATGTCCAGTCTGAACTTGCAGTTCAGCTCAGTACCATGAGATAATTGTTGAACTTCTAGCACACTACAGTTGCTTCAAGTTGCATCTGTCTTACCTATTGCTTCAGATCACCTGTTTTCAAAGACTATGGTTTCTAACTTACCTGCAAACATATCAACGCTGAAGACTTATACCAGCATCTCTTATTAAATAACCTGGTCCTGTAGCTAATCACACAGGAATTATTTCTTTTAGCCAAGCCTATCAATCTCTATCATCTAAGAAATGACACTTTAGAAAAAGGGACGTAATAGCTGATCAATTGTCCTCTTCACTGGCTGTCAGTGTAAGAGCCTTCTGATAAGTCAGTCAGAAGCTGTTTGTAAACTTTGTCATGAGTGTCTAAAAAAAGCCATGTTGTGAAGGCACAAGAGGCTTTTTTCTTTATCCTGGAGCCTGTCTGATGTCAAGAAAAGGGGAATGGCAAACTGGAAGTTCCTTAGCTGGACTAATATGGTTTGAAATAAGGATACCAACCAAGAACAGCTCTTAGTGTGTTGGTTTGCCTGCATTCCCATTCCTCTAGACAAAAAACAAAAATGAGAAAAAAACCACAAAAAAACCCATCTCCAAACCAAAATCCCCTCTAACACACCACCTCCCACAAATAAATTTCCACAAACCACCACAAAAAAACAACCCCTCAACAACAAAAAGAACCACAAGAAATGCCCTCAAAACCCACCTCACCAATCGACAATTAAAAACACACTAAAAATTACAACCAAGTGATCATTAACCTAAACAAATACCTCCTGGCAACTTTGAGGGGTGCTGCAACAGGATTCTGTGATTCCATGAATAGCATTCAGTTTGCCAGCTAAATCTCTAGTATGCAAGTTTCATTCAAAGATCTTTATCAATATAATCTTTTACTTTAAAGCTCTCAAAACAGAGAAAACTTGAAAGTATCCTGCTCCTCCCAGACAGGAGCATAAACACAGACTCTGAAAAGGAAAAAACTGCTGCAGAGAAGTTTACCAAAAATTGGAGAGACTGGCAGATCTAATTTTAGTTATAGTTTCTAACAAGAAAGGACAAGGATTAATGCTAACGCTCCGGTACCATAAAGAAAATAACAGGGTGCTAAGGAAGGTCTAATGCTACCTAGTAAGTTGTATGGTCCTGCTGGTATGAACTAGCTTTTACTGGAGACTATATGAACATGCAGTACCCAAACTCCATATACTGTGGACTGGGTAACTCACTCTATTGTCACCTCCTGGTTTTCATTAAATGACTGTGATTGTAGGTGCAACTTCATCGCAGTGAAAGCAGACGCTCCCAACTCTGTAAAGACACATCCTCAAACCACTGGGAAACACAAGGCTGTTTTACTGCCCAGAAGGAAACTGAAACAGCTGCGCTCCCTTCCCCCCAAAACCCTCAAATAAACAAACAAAAACCCCAAATAAAACATTCTAGGGTATACTAGCAGTCCCCTTAATCACAACAACTCAAAGAAGTCAACAGCTCAGAGAAACTGGCACAGCCGTGCCAAGAGGCAGAAGTCAGAAAAGGTTTGGAAGTTACTTCAGAAGCAAAACAAGATTGCAACCTTGTGTAGAAAATTAGCATCTAGACAGGCAGGAAAGTCTGCCTCAGAGTCCTACATTACTGTCGTCAAAGAACTCAGCTTAGTTTTAAACATGTGATAAAACCCTAGTAAAAATATAACTGTCCTTTTCCCCTCCCCTCCAGTCCTGAAGGCGAAACAGCACATTCAAGCTGCAGCTCACCTACTTCCAGGCCAAGCAGCCTATTTCTGTCTTTGAGGTGTTAAAAAGCCTCTACAAATGGTGCTTAAAGCTAAAGCAGATGCTAACCTCTGTTTTACACAAGGCAACATAAATCTATACAGCACAGCCCTCGTGTGTGTTCGGAACCATCCAGGGGCGATTGTGCATATATTGGGTTTTCTCCGGTTTGTTTGTGTTTGGTTTTTTTGGGGAGGGGATTTTTTGGTGATTTGTTTTCTAATCTAAGTGCAATTACTTAGTATCTATTTAAAACCCATCAAGCAGCACAGAGGTATAACCCAGAGCAAATACGGCAGCAAGGGCGAGGCATTGCAACATCGTACACGTGGAGGAGCATTCCTCAACATCACCAGCTGAATATGCAGGATGGGGAGGAAAGTTGTCTTGGTTTTAAGTTTGTACATTGAATGGGTTTAATGCTTTGAAGGCTCTTTAAACACAACCAATAGATCTCTAGATTGCCTTTTCACTGTCTTCTCTGAAGATGCTATTGGAACGGAGGTTTGGTCAAATTTCAGATAATTGCTGTTCTGGAAGTGTTTTGCTCTGCTCTTACTTTGAGCAACCTTATATTTGTTGTTTCCTGCTGTGTCTTCTGTAGTCTTGTAAAAGTGAGGACCCCAATCTCCTATACAACTCCCGGTGGCCTCTCAAATTTAGTCATAAACATAGATGCACACCAAGCAAAAAATGTTTGAGTTTTTCCAGCACACAAAGGCAGAAGTCTCCTGGCTTATAAAAATAACTCAAATAACTACAAAAATATGTCCATCAATAAACCCTACACCCTAATGAGCTGTTGATTCAGCAAGTTTTAGAGCCTCCAGGTCAGCAAAGATGATACAGACATGGATTGGGAAATCAGCAGCCTCTGTCCAATGCTGTGGGTCGTTTATTCTGAGTGTTACCTGCTAACGTTTGCATCTCTCAGAGAGTGGCAGAGCACTGAATTGCTCATAAGACAAACTGGTAAAAGGGAGAATTACTTATTGGCATCTTAGGCGTCACTCTTCAGCACTTCTGCAGACAAAGCTGCAACTAAGGTTGCTTTGGCTGGGTGAAAAATGTGTGCCTTTCCTCTGTCTTATGCCTGGATAAACTAAAGTCAAAATACAAAGCCTTCGTAGTAAGTCCATTGATGCCAGCTCATTTATCAAGAAGACAGAAATGGATCTGAGCCAGAAGTAATATTTACTTCAACCACAAAGACTCTGATTATAATGAATTAATGATCTATCTTTCTTCATCCTCTGTGCTGACATCTGAAGAAGCTCATTTGCTTTTTTCACCTACGTTTTGCTGCTGAATCTGTTTAAATGGAGCTGGACTGAGGACAAATCTATCATGTAGGTGGCACTAGAGAGAGAGAAGAGGTTCCATTTATAGCTCCTCTTGGCACTGTCCGTGGTCACGCTGTTGTTCTGACTGTCCCTGGGACAACCTTCACAGGAACAGACCTTGTAACTTTGTGCTAAGGTACGATAAAGCCTTAAGATTTGTCAGGATGTTCCTCTCATCTCCTCTATTTTTCTCTTATACGGAATATCGGAGCGGCTGAAACATACCAATACAGAAAAGTAGCTGGATCTTTTGAATGGAAGTCAGACAGGATTCAAGCACAAAAGACACACAGATGGTTCATTTGATAAACACTGAAAAATACTGAAAGCTAGCAAATTCTCTGGAGCACTAGGCCCTTGAAATATGGTTGGGTTGGGGTTTTTTTTACCTTTATTTGAACAGTCTTTTATTTGTGTTCTAACCCCTTTCCAGCTGTACTAAAAGAAAACTTGAGGTAAAAAATCACCTTACAGACACAGATCATTGGGAGTTGAAAGGGATCTCTAGAGGTCATGGAGTCCAACCCTTCTCTAATGAGCTGGAAGGCATTTAAGCCAAGTTTTGTGTGTGTCAGTTCTGACAGGTATGAACAGTGTGTCCAGTTTTTGCTCACATCAAAACTGCTGCACTTGAATCAGCCGCAGTGGGAGATGGCATAGAGACGGATGCACACGTGCTCATGAGAGTCACATAACTGAGGGTGCATCTTTGTTGCATGTTGAGTTGCAGTACCTTAAATACCTTCTTTAACATACTAAGTGCATGACTCGAAGCTCAGTGATTACTTGAAGGACTGAGAATCACAGGAAATCTTGCTAATGGTTCTTTGGATAAGAACTCTTCAAACAACACATTTCTTACTCAACCTCTGTCAGGCAGTATGTGTCATGGTGTGTGCCACACAGCCTGTTCCAGCAGCAGTCAAATACCAACAGTGAGGAAAGGCTGACGGAGCTGGGTCTCTCTAGCTTGAAGAGGAGACTAAGGGGTGACCTCATTAATGTCTATATGTGAAAGGTAGGTATCAGGAGGATGGAGCCAGGCTCTTCTCAATGTCATCTAGTGATAGGACAAGGGGAGTGAGTGTAAGCTGAGGTTCAATGTAAATATGAGAAAGAACTTCTTCACAGTGAGGGTGATGGAGCACTGGAACAGGCTGGCCAGGGAGGTTGTGGAGTCTCCTTCTCTGGAGACGTTTAAAGCCCACCTGTATATGTTCCTGTGTGACTTGATCTAGGTGATCCTGCTGTGTCAGGGGGATTGGACTAGATGCTCTTTTGAGGTCCCTTCCAATCCCTAATGTTCTGTGTTCCTGTAATTCAAAACAGCAGAACTCCTCAGAAGCCCCAAAATTGCCAATTTAAGCCAAAAAGCTATATTGTGTACTACAGTGTTTATAAATGTCCAACTTAGATATTTCCTTCAAAAGACAAATTTCTGTAGAGAACCTAAAGAAAATTAACTACCTTAATGTGTTAATTCTGTGTTGATGGTTGAGTAAGTGACCACTGCTTGCCAAGATATCCTTGTAAAAGCAGTTGTCGAAATCAAGTGGTTCTTTCCTGCATGTTTTTAAGATTTAAGTAAACAATATTTTATCAACAAACTAGCCTCATTTGAGAGTTTTAGGCTGAGCTGCAACAAACTGAAAAGATCACAAACATCTTAAGATGAGCTTCAGCGCTAAGAAAAAAGTAGCACATATTGAAGTAGGGCGCCTGGCTCTCACGCTGTGTTAGCTCCGAGTTAAATACTGTTTACACAGGCAGCATGCTAATCATAAATCCTTGTTAAACATGGGCTAATAATTATACTTTGTACTTATTCAGACCCTTTCATGTGATCATCTTGGAGCCTTCTGCAAACACAATTTCATTTTCACAACATCGTAGGAATAGCTAAACAATGACTAAAGATACCAGATCTCTGCGGTAGGAACGAACACGCTGTACAGCAGGCCAGCACTCAACATCCCACCTACAGCCAAGGGGAGGTTCAATAGTACTGCTGTAGGCTGTAAGGAATTACACTGTTAGGAATGTGGTAGCTTCAAATCTACTGGAGCTCGTACGTTAAATGCAGCACAGCGCAAGTAAAGCGATCCTGTGTTCTACTCATAACAAAACATGTTTATTTCTCCTAAGTAAAGGCCAGACTCTTAAACCAGTGACACAAAAACATCCCACACAACAAACCACAGACCAGAAAAAGTTTGAAGCACAAACATTAGGAAGGCCAGTCAGCTCTCTTAATCTGATAAACTGATTTTGGCATCAAATTAAGACAGTTGTTTCATGTTTGCAAGCAGTTTTTAATGGCTTGTTCTTGTGTTTTAAGACACCAGCTCAAGATTTCAGGTTTACAACAGGAAACGTATTTAACTATTTCTTCTTTAAGCTTCTGCTTCAAAAACAATAATGATGTGGTAACTACAGCTAAAGATCACCTACATCTTCATTGGAGTCAGGAAAGAAGTGCTTCAGGGTGTTTATGTAGCATAAAACTTGTTGTCTATCACCTATTTGTGAACAATTACGCGAATAGCAACATGAAAGTTCTCCAAGTAGTCAGGATGGCTAAACAAGTGGCACAGGCTCAACTGAATGAAGTTGGGCAAATAAAATAAAGTGGCAGTGTGAAAGACCAGACTCCAGACTAAGGTTTCCTCCCTAAAAGCAGTACACAGAAACAACCTATCCAGGGATTCATATGCATCGTAACATAGACATCAGCTACTACCGACTGAGCCTTTATCAACATCAAAGGACATATCTAGTTTTGATGTTGTCATGGCCAGAGTTGTAATAGAAGAGATGTGGATAATAACCATTGAATTACAAGACACAATGGGACACAGAACTGTTCTCTAGCAGGCAGATGAGCACGTTCTCCTTTTCTTTCCTTTACCAGAGCAAAATGCAGATACAAAGATCTTCAGTGAGGATTGCAGAAGTAAGTACAAGCTTCTTTTGTGTTCCTGTTGTTAAAGGCAGTTTATATTGGTCTGCTTCTTTGTATTTAATAGAATACCTTACAGTCATCTTTAAACTTGTGCAGACTGCCAGTAGCATAGAAACTCTGGTCCAGCAGAGAAGGATGACTAAAGCCCTACAGGACTGGCCCAAATCCTCTACCAGCACTTGCACTACAAAGCAAGTTGGCATTAGAAACATCAAGAGATATTTCTAAATGCAAGTAAACTGAAGACTGAACAGTACAATACCAAGCAGTAATGCCATATGGTCATGGTGTCTTCAGAATTCTACTATAGTTTTTAATCCATATGTTTTCTTCCAACTTTCTCTTTGACCGTTCATGTTAGCATTGCCTATTTGCCTTGTTTCCCTCTTATTCCTTTCTGGAACTTTCCTTCAGCACTTCCCTCCCCATGTTTTTTCTATTGTTTATTTCCCTGACCAGATTATCTCCTTCCACTTTTACCAAGCACCACCTACTTGAAGATCAAGCAAATTAAATAAACCAAACTAAAAAAACCCACAGAACCTGCTGTGCCTAGGTAATGTTTATTCTACTTGTTCAGTATAATCCATTACTCTGATCTCTGGCATGCTTAAACAGTGATGTTTTCAGGCTGTCTTAATGACTGTCTTAATCTGTTCAGGCAGCATTTAGTGAAACAATGTTACGTTCCTAAACGGCACCAAGGCTTTACCCTCATGAAGATGACCACCGGCAATAAGACTAATCGATCACACCAATTAGTTGGGCTGTGAGGAACATGTGTAGGCAAACAGATGGAAACAAAACCAAAGAAAGCAAGGAAATCCGTAACAGCACTTCATAGAAGGTACATCCTAAACAACCTTAAAAAAAAGAAATAAAAATAGAGAAAGCCAAGAAAACTCCCTATTATTTAAGGAAGTGTCTTTCTCAGAAACTTCCCATCCAGGACATTATAAATTATGCCTGTTTTGAGCTGAAGTTCCAAGAAGTTTAAATCAGTTTTACATCTCCCAGCAGCTAATGAAGACTGGACACATGTAGACAAAACATTCTGCTGTTATCTCAGTAGTCAGGAAAAAACCCAGGATATTTTATAACTTAAAATAATTTCTTTGCAAAAACATGTTTTTAATACCTTGTGACTGTGCTAAGAAAATACGCAAAGTTGTTTTGTCACTTTAATTTGAAATACATATAAGGGGCTCTTCTACTACTATTTTGCAACTCACTAAACTCACTTTTCACTGAGCATACAAGCAGATAGGTGTATAAATGGTTAAATTATCATGAATGTGCAGTGCTTTTCATAAAAGCCACCTCAATTTTTAATAAAAAAAGAAGACTCACTGTGTGCGCCATGAGCCTTTCAACTAAATGTAAGCAGAACAAATCTGACCATAAAAGTTGAGGTGAGAGTTTTACGCTTTAAGATGCAGGTTCTGGTCAGGTAAATTGATAATTCTCTATTCTGGCAGAAATACCTGTTACAGCTTTCTGATCAAGGAAGGGTTCACAGGCATTGTAGTACACAGATGCCAATGCACAGGCTCCCACCAGGCACCCTTTCCTGCAATGCACACTGCATCTGGGGTGTGGTGCTTCTGCATCCCCTAATTCCAGGTCTGTAGTATGTCATATCCCAGCCTTAGCACCCCAACAAGGTTTTTTTCTTTGTGTGCATAAATTAATTCCTAATGGAAGCCATTGATGTTGCCCAGAACAGATCAAACACATGGACACAGCAGTAATTGCAAGGCAGATCGGACTAGTGCAGATATCTATTGTAGCACTGTGGCCACCACATCTGCAGGACTCCAGGCAGATTTTTCCATGCAGCACAGCACAACAGAGTCAGTAATTGTTCTGGAATCTCCTCGCTGAATACGTTACATGTTGTTATTCCAGCTTGCTGAGCCCCTCATTAAGGTGTTAAATATTGTGATTATCCGGTGAGAATACGGGTGCTTCATTGTATCCTGCAAATTACAGAATGGAGTCATCCAATACTTCCCCAAGCCAAAGTAACACGGCATGTGATGTTATGGCTTAGAGTCATATCAAAGCAAACAAGAACTAATGTCTTACCAAAGCCTAACCAAACCTTATTACTGAGCCAGTAAACCGCTGATTCAGAAAGAAATCATTTCCCGAGTATGAAGAAGAATCAAAAGTGAAAACAGTAAAATCTGTGCTTTACCTTTAAGCATGAGATAATTCACTTTGTAGACTTTCCTAATCCCATTTACTTTCCAAAAGACAATATTTTTCTCCCTCTGCAGGAACATCCAGTCTCCATTATGTCCCATACAGTTTTTTGCAAGTTTATTTATCCCCTAGAACTGCTGAACAGACCTTCCCACTCTTTACTTTATGTCAACGATGACAAAATGCAGAGGTCTTTATCTATATCCTATAGATAGGGAAGTGAGAAATGAGGAGGTTCAACGTCTTGCATATTGGCAAAGAAAGCATTTCCATTAAGCAGGGAACTGAACACAGGTTTACAGGTCCTAAGCCAAATCAAGACAGCAGTCTTAGTTGTGAGCCAAGACACTACTTTTCCACCCAAGTGAAGAGCAGCCAGGTAAGCCCTGCTGAAAGATGTCCAAATGGATTTATCATTCACAAAAATGTGCCTGTGCTAACTGCAGTGGCCACTGTCTGCTACCTTCTTCTTGAGACATCTCAGACTGTCTGCTTGAGGTGGTCCATGCAAGCACCTTAATTCCTGAAGCCACAGACTTCACTGGCTTCAGATTTTCTCATGGGCATTGTAGTACCTGCTGCTCAAATCTTTCATGCAGCCTCTGATCTTTGTTCTTCACCTCCAATTCTGCTGTTTGCTGGATTTGGAGGGGGTGGTTCAGGGTGTGAAATGGGGACTCGTGTGGTTGCTCTGTCCAGATACCTGGGTAACCCAGTAAGCTGCCTAAACATTAAAACTAACCATTGCTGAGGTCCAAATAGAAGAGCAGTCCTTATAAATAAAGCATGGGGATATCATCCATCTCCTCCCCACCAAATAGTTTGGGTCAGCCTCTAGAGAACCAGGCCTGTAAACACTCCATGTCTCAAATTTGATGCACACTGAAGCCTTTAAGCTATTTACTTCTTGAGGAAACTAGATAGCCCCAGTGATCTATTCAAACTGACTTTTTGAGCAGCCTCAAAATTTTACAGAGTCAGAGATAAACAAAGCAGACAAAATTGATTGAATAATTTTGCAATGTTATCTTCTACTGCAAATATGATCCAATTGTCTTGGTGATTTCATTTATCCCTTGATATAACAAGCATTTTCAAATTTTTTTGATCTACTTGTTCAGCTGTGTCTGCAATGTATTCTACAGTCAGCAAATCAGATCACCAGCAGGGCAAGCCAAAGGTAGAAATCTTTCTGGTAAAACCATGGCTTTGGGGATCTAGCTGTGCTAGCTGAGTCCAACCACTGTCTCTCAGAACATAGGACGTGTTTTGCAAAATACCTACAGCCAGGTTTGCAGTTCTACAACAGACTATGACTGCATGCTAAATCAAGCACAGAGCATAACATTCCCCAGGGAATGTTGAAAACAGCTCATTTTCTCAATCAGGTAATTTCTTCATCTCCAGTGGCTGATGGTGGAGGAAGGGTCCTTCACATATGTAGCAGAAGCAATAAAGATTGCATGACATAATGGGCAGACACACACCCGGTAACTACATTCACTATTGTCTTTGTAAACCTACTTTCCTCAGCACCATCTGGTGGACATCAGCATGTGCTGGAGACCATCACAGGAGAACTACTCTGCAGGTTCTTAACCATCCAGTGAAACAAAAAAGGGTATTTTTTCTTCAACAAATCACTCTTGGCAACTAGATTCTATATTAAATTTTGGCTTTTCTTTTCCTGTTTATTCCTTTTTTAAAAAAGAAAACCACAACCCCACTGCAGTATTTTAGCATCTAATCAACTTCCTTCACCATTCCTAACTTTCCATAGGTCTTTTCTCCAAAAGAGTTGAGTACGTGGTGAATTCAGACCTCTTGTAGCTGAACATACTCTCCTATACACGACATTATCTCAGAGACTTTCTATCCCAGAGTGTTTCTGGCAAGTTGTAGCTAAACATATATATATGTGATTCTGTTCTATGATTATATATATGTGTGTGTGTGTGTGTATATATATAAATATATATATACAGAGAGAGAGATTATTCTCCATACAGCAACTTCACAGAGCCAAGCCTGTATTTCGTGCTTTGAAAGGCATTAAAAAACCCCAAACCAGGTAAGGGAAAGGGTCAGTGTTAAACAGGCAACGCTGTGACCATCTCATCTGACCTACTGCACAACAGACCAGTAAATCCAGTCATTTCAGAAGTGTTCATGCCCAAAAAGTGTTTGCACCAAGATCTTTTCCTCCCGAATTGTCTGGAGACAAAAGAGCAAGCATTAAGTGAACGTTTAGGCTTGATGTGATTATACTCGAGCTGGAGTTGCCTCCATGTTTATTGCTGCAACGGTTTCACAGATGGCAAGGCATCTTTAATTAGAGCTGAGGACCATAAGGAGCCGAGCAGAGCAATATGCTTTCTTTTCGTACAGAAGCACTCAGGGATGCTGCGTGCCAATTACAGCTTGATCAGGAGTTTCCTAATGAAATTATTTCTGTCAGCAACTGTTGACATCTGAAGAGCGAAGCTTCACGGAACAGCACCAGGCACAGAAAAACAGTTGCGTCAAGAAAAACGACCTTTCCAGTTCAAAATATTAAAAAATAAATCAGAGACTGGATGAGAGGCACAGAGAGGAAAAATGATAGGCTAAAAATCCATTGCTCAAGGTGCTTTCGTAACACAAACAAGTTTCAGGTTCCTATTTTCTTCATCAAATGTGAATGTGCCCGCAGAAATCACTTCCATGCCAGTGTACCAGGTGGCTGAGCTCACTAGCAGGCTGATTGCTGCCCTACTCTGTTTCTCCTGATGGACATCTTTTATTCTGTGTAAACAGCCAACCTGACTGGGACCCAATGTGAAATGCATCCACAGCCCAGCTACCACAGCATACTCATATACCCTGGAGTTTGGAACCACTGAACCATAAATCCCTTTCTCCAACGTACGCTTCCTCATATAAAATGGGACTATTTTTAAAAGACTTCTAAAAAAGATGCCAGTGAAGCAAATAGTACAATTGATCTTGGCACTCACACTGGACAAGGCAGATCCACGTCCAAAATCTTTATTCTTCATCTCTTGTTCTTCCTGTCCTCCTCTATAGCTTCTTCTAACAAAAAAAAAACCCCAAAAAAATGACCTAACCCAACATAAATGCATGAAGGTAAAGGGCTCCGTTTTATTCCAGTATGGATCTGGATTCCCACAACCCTACCAGCCCCACTTCAACCAAGCAGTACGTGGGTTTTGTGCCAAGACCTGCTGCCTGTAGTTTCATTTGGCTAGGGCAATACTACATTTGTTCCACTTACTCCACGTTCCTAGGTAACAGGAAAAACTTCTTACAGAAGTTCTAATAACTGGATTCAAAACAGACTGAGTGTAGCAGGTCTTACGCTTAGAGTTTCAGCCGCAAATTGAAAGCTCAGGGTTGCATGTTGCACATCCCCTCTGAGCACAAGTTAATCCTGTATCTAATTGATTTTAAAAGTCTAGAAAAACTTTCAATAAACTTTGTAAAGTATGTACTGCCTAACACAACAAGTATATTTCATTGAAAAAAAAAGCTATAAACCAAATAAAGCAGACACCAAGAACAAAAAAACCAGAAAAAAACCAAAATATAACAAACCACAAACAAACAACTCCCACGAGTCCCAAAAAAACCCCCTTGCTCATCCTCATCCCTAAATTTATCTCTCAGCTAAAGCAAATTCTATTATTTAGAGCTGGGACTTCACGACAACTACCTCTGCATGGGACTTTGTGTGCACTCAAGCAGCAAATGCTCGTTTTTC
Organism: Rhinopomastus cyanomelas; assembly: GCA_013400115.1. Taxonomy (NCBI): domain Eukaryota; kingdom Metazoa; phylum Chordata; class Aves; order Bucerotiformes; family Rhinopomastidae; genus Rhinopomastus; species Rhinopomastus cyanomelas. Next base: position 152,091 of record VXBP01004902.1, read on the forward strand.
CTTGGATGTTTATCTTTCACAAATTACGGATTTGTCAAAAGAGCAGCTGCAGTGGCTGCTAGATTGATGTTGTGCTTTTACCTGACTCTTGTCCAACTTCCAGAGGTTTAATTATGATTTAACACATGATTTATGCCTTCTTAAAGCACATAACTTTCTGCTGACAGTCGCATGATCAGCTGCAGGGTCAAAGAGGAACCGCATCTGTTGTCTTACTGCAACTCAGATAAGCTCCAAATGATCTTAGTCTCTCATTTGAAACAAGGGAGCCAAATTCTGGTTGACAGAAGTTGAGGATGAGAGTCACATGGATTCCTAAGGTAGCTGAATAATACAGCAAAATTTTAGGGCAAAAGGACTTAGATAGGAAAAATTTGGCACCAGTGGACCTGAAGGTAGTTTTGTCTTAATACAAGTGCAAGTAGAAGGACAGAGACCTCCTGTAACATGTCCAGGGGAGAGCAACTCAAATGATCACAGGGCTGGAGCACCTCCGCTATGAGGAGAGGCAAAGCAAGTTGGGGTTGTTCAGCTTGGAGAAGGGTCCCACCTGACCTTCTAGCAGCTTTCAAGTATCTGAAGGGTCCTACAAGAAAGCTGAGGGAGGGCTTTTTCCAGGGACGCATAGTGAAAGGACAAAGGGAAAGGGTTCCAGACTTGAAAAGGGGAGATTGAGGTTGGATATGAGGAACAAATTCTTTCCTGTGAAGGTGGTGAGATGCTGGAACAGGTTGCCCAAGGCAGTTGTGGCTGCCCCATCCCTGGAGATGTTGAAGGCCAGGTTGGGTGGGCCCCCGAGTAACCTGATCGAGTGAAGATGTCCCTGTCTCTGTAGGAGGGTTGGAAGTAGATGATCTTTAAGGTCCCTTCCAACTCAGGCCATTCTATGATTCTTGAAACATGGTTTGGAAAGCAAGAAGAGCATCATATGATGCAGTACATTGTGTTAGACAGGTAGCACATGAATGTTAACTGAATCACCTGGCTCCATAAAGACAGGATCCCATAGGGTCCAGAACACAATGTTAAATAAAAATAGATGCAAAAAGGAATCAACTTCTTGTTACTAGAGTGCTATGCTGAAAAGAAACATGTGGCCTCAGCTGCACTTTTGGTCACACTTCTGCTATGAAAAGTAAGTCAGCTGAACCTAAAGTTCAAGAAATGTGCGAACCACCCCGGTTAATAGTGTCTGTTGTGCTCATGTCAAAACACAGCACTTCAGAAGTAGGTCAGTAGTACGTTTGCCAGTATCTGAAAATACAAAGATACGCATGTGTCCCCTTTCTCCCAAGCTGTTGCTTTTATTGTTTCTGACCTTTGCATCAAAGACCTGTCTCTGATGAGCTCTAAAGACATGGACAAGCGAGGAAAACATTAACAGAATAAATCAGTAAGTTTTCAGGGTACAAGACAGTGGGAAGAGCCATGTTTGAAACAGAGCCACCAGCGATACCGGTGTGCTGGCATAGGCAGAATAAGGTAGCACTGTCTAGGGGTGCTGCAGTTAGGCTTCCTCCTTCACCACACCCCTGTGGGACTGATGTTCTCACTCTCCTGAGGTGTTAAATACAAGATTTAATGATCTGGATGAGATGAATAATGATCAGATTCCTCCACGAATGGTGATGCACTGTCACTTCAGCGAGTTTAAATCCAGGCCTCGTTCCTCCTGTAGTGCTTGAGCCATCCCACAGAGAAGACACTGCACAGAAAATTCATTGTTAGTTTCACTGACAAATCAATTTTCAACTAAATCAGGCCAATGATCTTGTTCACCATATGGATGGTGTAGTCAACACAAAGGAGGCCTGTGGCTAGGGATGGGTAAAACCAGGATGTTTACTGAGAGGTGCCAGGGATGCAGGCTTGAAGTGAGTGTGAAACTGCACACTTCAAGGGAAAAACAAAGGTAGCTTTGAAGAACTGGGTGGTCTGCAAAACACTTCCTGCATAGTTTTGTTTTCCAGCACTAAACTAGACGTCTTGTGTAAGGTGATCACAGGATTGGAGCCGCACAAGAGCAAGGTGTACATGAGGAGACCTGAGAACATCCAGAAGAAAGCAGAAACTGGACTATACGCTCATTTATCTAAAGCCAGAAGGAATGAGTCTGTCCCTGCCTTGAAGGAGTGCAGGGAAACTCATTCAACAGGGCTTCCATGGAGGAAGCAAGACATTATTTGAGCGTGACTATTACATCCACTAACCTGAGGAAAGTGTAACCTCTGAACACAAAGTAAAACTGAGTAAAGGCTGAACACGTTGTGTGGGTCTGCTGGAGGGTTACTGGATTTGAGGAAGAATTATACAGCAGTGATAAACTCGTTCTCTTTGCACAGGTTTTACAGACGTGTGGTGTTTTCTGCAGGTTATAAGGCTGTTTTGCAGGCTGGGTTATTGACGTCAGCACATCACACACATTCAGCCTTGAATCATTCCTGACAGTGTTTTTGTGCACCCGCGAGCTATTAGCACATACAAATGCTAAGAATCAGTGGTGAGAAAGGGTCTCATGGCCACCATGAGAACAGATGAAAGCATGGCCCCTGGGGAAAGGTTGAGTGAGCAAAGCACTCAAATCTGAGAGATATTTGAGCAAACTGTAGTCTCCAAATACATAAAAAATGCACGGAGCACAAAAGAGCTAATGTGTTTGTTGTTTGGTTTTTTCCTTATTATTTTGCAACAGAAGAAGTAATGACCTTAAATTGCTGGAAAGGGCAGTTAAGACAAGGATAAAACATTGTGACAGCAAGGACAGCAAAGCATGGGACCAGTTTGTCAAAAGACACTGAAGGAAGAGATTCAAAGGATGCACGGCTTCTTCACCATCATCCCTCTCCAGCCCGCAGCCAGGACTAGGGACTGACACAAGGACTGCTGGAGACACTGAAAATCTGTGAAGGGAAGCAAAGAGGGATCGATCTCCTGTCAGCACCACCACACGCCCTGCCGAGAACTGACTGAGACGATAACAAAACAAGCTGAAGGGTTTCTCCAGAAATCTGCAGAACCGAGGAGCAAAGCAGTGACAGGTGGCTGGGGGATGGCTTGAGCCAGAGGCTGCAGTCCTGAGTGGTGATCTGACATCTTAACTCTCTTCTGTCCCTTTCCCCTTTTCTCTCTTCTACTCTGATTTGAGCATCTATAATTCTAGCGATTTCTGCGCCTTCTGAGTTTGGAATCTGATAATTTTAGTGAACTTTGACTTTCATGTGGACCAATAGAGAAAGTCTCCTTAAATTAAACCCCAAGTGAATTGTCGAACTCAAGATACTCTTTTTCTTAAGACTGAGACATGTCAGTAACTTCTGGATGCTTTTGTGAACAAGGCTGGGATTAATATACACATGAGGAAATATTTTGAGGAGTAGGTTGTGAATCTCTCTTCCTTCTGGATGAAGCAATGGATATTTATTTTCAACAGATCTTGGAAATTCTAACTCATGCAAGCTGTCAAAATGCAAATTAGTCTCTTTGATCATTAAGGGAGAGGGGGAAATCTAACTCTACAGAATGAAAACTACCACAAAAATGAAATTATTTTAAAAGTGAGCAGCAGACGTTAGTGAAGTTAGATTAGACAAAAGATAGAAGAGCTAAAAAGCATTCCCAAGTACTCAGAGTCCACCCAGTTTACACGAGGAGTTTGGTTTTGAAGACAAATTAGTGATAAATGTTCTTTGCTGGAGGCAGAGACATTGCAACCGCTCAAGTAGATAGAATGATAGAATCGTTACAGACTGGAAGGGACCTCGAAAGGTCAGCTAGTCCAATCCCCCTGCAACAGCAGGATCACCTAGAACAAGTTACACAGGAACACATCCAGGCAGGTCTTGAACATCTCCAGTGAAGGAGACTCCACAACCAGCCTGTTGCAGTGCTCTGTCACCCTCACTGTGAAGAGGTTCCTTCTCAGGTTGGTGCCATGAAACAATGCTGCCATGGGGTGGGCACCTTTAGGAGCCTGATTGTTCCGATAAAGACCTCTGCTAACATTCAGTTTTTATATGCTAACTTACATAACTTTTAGAAAGAAAAGGTGCTTTCTGTATTTGAAGTTCTGGAGACTTAAAATCTGTGGTTATTTTAGTCAGGGCCTCTTGGTATTTGAAAATGATTACAAAGATGTGCATCTATAGCACACTTTTTTCCATTGTGAACACAATTCTATACTAGACATTTCAAATTGTATGGGGTCCTTTTTTGCATTTATTTCAGTGATATTGACTCACATGTTGGTAAATTCATGTTACTAGCTAAAATATAATGTTACCAGAACTTATAATTGGTGTAACTAAACAAAACTGAAGACTTTCATATATCACAGTATCACAGTAATGATAAGGTTGGAAAAGTCCTTAAAGATCATCCAGTCCAACCTAAATCCAAATAAACCCAGTAATCCTAACATCTAGATCATGCCACTGGGCACCTCATCTGGCCTAACCTTGAACACCTCCGGGGACAGTGACTCAACCACCTCTGTGGGCAGCCCATTCCAAAACTGGATCACTCTTAGTGAAAAATCTTTTCCTAATGTCAAGTCTAAACCTCCCCTGATGGAGCTTAAGACTATGACCCCTTGTCTTGTCTCCAGTGGCCAGGGAGAAAAGACCAACCCCTGTCTGACTACAACCACCATTCAGATAGTTATAGACAGTAATAAGGTCACCCCTGAGCCTCCTCTTTTCCAGACTAAACAAACCCATCTCCCTCAGCCTCTCCTCATAGGGCTGATCTTCTAGCCACTTTACCACTCCAGTTGCCTTTCTATGGACTCGTCCAGCACCTACCCCTCCTAAATCCGTGTTGACTGGGCTTAACCTCTTGGCAGTCATGCAGTTGTTCCATGATAACACTGAGCACTAGCTGTTCCATAACTTTGCCCAGAACTGAAGTGAGGCTAACAGGTCTGTAGTTTCCAGGATCATCCTTCCAAACTTTCTTGTGTGGGGGGGTCACATTTGCCAACTTCCAATCATCCAGGACCTCCCCTGTGATCCATGACTTCTGGTAAATTATGGAGAGTGGTTTAGCAAGCTCATCCGCCAGCTCTCTCATCACTCTGGGGTGAATCCCATCCGGTCCCATGGACCTGTGGGGATCCAAATGGATCAGCAGGTCTCTGACTAGTACTTCTTGAATAACACGGGAACTACACTGCACCCTGTCCCTGTCTGCCAGTTTAGATAACCAGTCATCCTGAAGACAGTCTACCCTGTTGTTGAAGACAGAGGCAAAGGAGGCATTAAGTACCTCTGCCTTATCCTCATCTCTAGTTACTAAATTTCCCTCTATATCCAGTAAGGAGTGGAGGTTATTACTACCCCTCTTTTTTCCATTGATGTACTTGTAAAAGCTCTTCCTATTGTCCTTAACAGAAGTGGCCAGCCCGAGTTCAAGTTGGGCCTTTGCCTCTCTAATTTTCCTCCTACACGACCTGACAATTCCTCGATACATGACTTGATTGACCTCACCCTTTTTCCAAAGGTGATACATCCTCTTTTTCTAGCTTAGTTCTTTCAAAATTAACTTACTCATCCAGGCTGGTCTTTTTCCCCTACGACTCATCTTACGACACACAGGGACGGCCTGGTTTTGTGCTTTCAAGAATACATTCTTGAAGTATACCCAGCTCTCATGGACCCCCTTTTCACAAAGGGCTGCCTCCCAAGGAACTTTCCCAATCAATTCCTTAAACAAACCAAAATCTGCCCTAAGGAAATCCAGTTTGGATGTTTTGTTGACCCCTCTTTTTGTTCCACTATTAATTGAGAACTTAATCATTTCATGATCACTGCCTCCTAGACAGCCGCCGACAACCACATCACCCACCAGGTCCGCCTCATTTGCAAAGAGCAAATCAAGAAAAGCCTCACCCCTGGTAGGCTCACTGACCAATTGTGACACGAAACAGTCCTCAGTACACTCTACGAACCTTCTAGACTGCCTCCTTACTGCTGTGTTAAGTTCCCAGCAAATGTCTGGGAGATTGAAGTCACCTAAGAGAATCACGGCAGGCGATTTTGAGATGTCCTCCAGTTGTTTGTAGAATATTTGATCAACCTCGTCATCCTGATTGGGTGGTCTGTAACACACTCCAAGCACAATGTCAATCTTGTTAGCTAACCCTGTAATCTGAACCCACAGGCTCTCGACTCTGTCATCCCTGATCTCAAGTTCCGTGACTTCCAGAACTTCAGCAACACACAGGGCCACCTCCCCGCGCCTCTCTCCTGAGTAGTGTATACCCATCCAATCCAACACTCCAGTCATGTGATTCATCCACCACGTCTCAGTGATGGCAATTACATAATACCTTTCCTGGCATATAAAAGCTTCAAGTTCTTCCTGCTTGTTGCCGATACTTCATGCATTAAAATATACACACATCAGTTGGGCCGACACATTTGTCTTCAGAGCGGATACACCATCCACTATTACCTCCCGAGAGGCTTGAGTACCATCCCCTTCCCCCTTTGATCCTAGTTTAAAGCCCTCTTGATGAGGCCTGCCAACCCGTGGCCTAGTGCCCTTTTACCCTTATTAGATAGGTGCAAACCACCTGAGTCAACAAACCACAATCGTTAAAGGCTTCCCCGTGATCAAAGAACCCAAAGCTCTTCTGTTCACACCAACCCCTGAGCCACCTGTTAATAGCAAGGATTCTCTTACATGTCTCATTGTTCACCCCTGCTGTTACAGGGATCGAGGAAAACACTACCTGCAAACCTACTCCATCGATAAGTGGACCAGGTTCCCTGAATTCCCTTTTAATAGTCTTGACTACCCTCTCACTAGCCTCATCGCTGCCAGCTTGTACCACCAACAACAGATAATAATCTGTGGGTTTGATGAGTTCAGGTATCCTCCTGGTGATGTCCTGAACCCGGGCCCCTGGGAGGCAGCAGACCTTCCTGTGGGAAGGGTCTGGTCTACACACGGGACCTTCTGTTCCCCTCAAAAAGGAGTCACCAACAACCACCGCCCTTCTCTTCTTTTTTTGTACTAAGAGGTTTTGAGGGGTTTTTCAGTAAGGGTGCTCCTTGGTGGTTCTCTAGTTAAGACAATGTCTTCAACCTCCTCATCCTGATCCCCAAAATCCAGTGCCCTGAACCTGTTCTCCAAAGGCAGATGGAGAGGTAGCATCTGGAAAGGCAGAGGGGGGCAGGAGAGGGTTCTGTTTCCCCCACGGATGGGAAACTGTTCCCATTCCTCATCATCAGGGAGAACCCTACCTTCTTCCTTGTGGGGGAAGGATAGTGGATATTGGATAGAAAGCAAGAAGGAAACACCACCTAACAGAACAAAACGGTGTCTGCAACCCTACCTGCTTGCCCTGCCTGCGCGAACTGCCTCTCTATAATCCAGTTGTGATCCTGTTTGCCTACTCCAGGTTGCCATGCTCCCCAGAAGCTCTTAGCCTTAAATACTGGAAGCAAGCCCCACCGAGACTCCTCCTTCTGGCCTCTCTGAAGGCAGGCTGGCAAGTGAAGTGCCGCTGCTCCCGCTCGGTTTAAAAGCCCCGCTGAGACTCCTCCCTCCCAGCCGCTCCGGAATACATTAATGGCTTTTAATGTATTTTCCTAGCCATAATAAACTTTCCTGTGCTAAATACCTTCCTGACAATTTGCTTCTAGTTTGAGGAATAAGAGAACTGGGAGCAGCAGCAGTAGCGCTTACCCTTCTATAGTAAGCAACTGCTTGCAGTTAGAATTCATAGTGGATAACAGGAAGAAGAGACTTTTGATTTAGTCTTTCCAGTCTTCTGAATCATCACTTAAAAGGAGCTTGTTGCAGTATATTATTATACCAACATTAATTATAACAATTTGCATTCCTATATCTTCCTTGCTGAAGGTTCCGTAAGTGCCTGTAATTTACATGCAGCCTGCAGGCTGGTTTTTTGTGCTCCCAGGCATGACAAAAATAATAGGACATATCAACAATGGTGGAAACAAGTCAGTTCCAGCTGAGGACTATAGCCTGACACTGGATTCCACAGGTGTTAGCAACACATTCCTGTGTGGGCTTAGCAATGACCCGCAGTTTAATACAAGCTTTGTTACTTGAGGTGAAATGTCTGAATGTGAAAGCTCTCATACTACAACCAAGCAAAAAGGACCATAAGGAGTAGCTAGGGTTTGAAACATTAATTAGGTTTTACTGCTGCTTTAGAAACAGGACAACATCTTGCTTATATTGCCCAAGAACTGAATATACCTGGTAAAGCCTGCAATTTATGTAAGAAAGAACAGATCATTAGGTCCGTGTCACCGCATTACAGAATTTTTAAAAGATAAGTGAACAGTTGTTTATCAACATTTACCAACATAATTTAAGATGATAGCTGCTAAATGCACATTGTTCTGAAGGTCCTTCTATGCAAATCCAATGGTTTAGCATTTTCAGAAGTGTTCAGTCTTGGAGAATGAGAGGATTTCTGAAAGGAATTACTATGAAGAACACACATCTCTTCACGATGATCATAGCACCCTGAAGAAATGTTTGAGTAGGGGATTAATTGAAATCAAAAAGTTCCCCCCAGACTATGAGACCTTTCATCTGAAGATTGCCCACTCAAGAAATACCCCAAACCCAAAATAACCCAACCCCCTTAATATTTGTTATTAAAAGTATGTCTAGAAAATATCAGATAAAATCTTCTTTACTGAAAAAAGTTACAAGAACTTGTTGAAGACAAGGTAATTACATCATCATCAACATCAGTGCTACAGCTGCTCACGCACATTTTGTCACAATGAACCCAGCCAAGGTCAAGTAATACTTTAGTCCTGCAATATTAAATTTGCAAAACTTGAAACCTATGTTTCACTACCATGATCTGAACCCTTAAGCTAAATGTCTTTAATAATACGTATACAGGTATGGCAGTGAGCACAACACACTGAAAACCCATGAGAAATAATGTATGTTTGATTAATCTTACCTGAATTGATAGAAAACAGAACAAAACTATGCTCAGAAAGAGAGCCGTGAGCTAATATTAATCCTGGAACACACAACAACTTATGTTGTCTGAGGAAATAAAAATTACTCTTTTCTTTCCCCCACTTCCACCTTCTCCTTACACTCCATAAGCAATCCCAATGCTGAAACACAGAACCAAACATCCTTTACATCCTTTTCTACAACATGCCAGATTAAAACCTTGCAGCCACTACCAATGCATTGTAGCTATTCAATTCTGACCTGAACTCATGTTTAGCTCTCCTTTCTAAAGACCAAACCCCTCCCAGATATTCAGGAAGGAGAGATAATCATGCCTCTGCTTTTGAACAACATAACGGGAAATTGCTTGGGGCTTGTCCACCATTAGTTTGATTTTGCCTTCATCCAGGAACACTCTTGATTGCTCTAGACTGTGTTTAACTACACCTTTTCACATGAGTGCATTTGCAAATGAATAATTTCAGAAAGTACCTCATTTCTGAGATTCGGGGTGTCTAGTCAGAGATGAATTGTGAGCTTCCAAGAAGGAAGGTGTATGGCGCCTTGTCTGACTGTCAGTAGCCTGACCTTTCTTTATTCCTTGTTTGTAAAAAGACTGCAGAGTCACCATTCAAAAGCTCAATTCTATTTCCTATTCTATCCAAAGACTTTCACTTTTCCCTAGATGCCGGGTCTCTCCCCTGCAGTAGCAAAGTGAGAACAGGACGAAGCAGACACAGGCTCTGCTCTGCAGGCTCCAGAACAAGGCACTTCACGTTAACATATTAGCAGAAATGAAGTGCCCTAGATGCAACTGCTTCCACTGCTGCACAGTGACAATTACAGTTGCTTCAAAGCTCCTGGCAGAGCTAGACGTCACCTGCTGCTATCAGTAAATGCCTGAGTCATCGCCTCAATCCAGCGATCACTGTCCCTGTCATCAGCCAGCTGCACAGAGCCTTACAGTAAAAAGACAGTGGCAGTGTAGAGGTACTGGAGAAGCAGCAAAATCCTGCTTTGGGGTGCAGAAGGAAGGATGTGTTTCTGAAGTGCTCTAACAGGCACATTTTACAAAACTTTTATTTCCCCTTTTTCCTGTAGCTGAATTTTTTTCTTTGAAGTTTTTCTTCTTAAAAGCTTCCTGAAAGTAATTTTCAAAGAAAGGCATAGTGACCATTCTTAAAGTTCATGATATGCATGGACAGCATGAAAATACAGAAACACTTGGACAGAGAGTCCTAAAAAGATACTGATAGCACCAATGTGCTTTCAGAGGAAGTTCTGCTTGCAATTCTATTGGAACCAACATGGTGTCCTACGCTGTACTTGAATGAGTCACAGAGATGATGAAGAGAGTGGAACACCTCCTTATGAGGAAAGGCTGAGGGAGTTGGGTCTCTTTAGCCTGGAGAAAAGGAGATTGAGGGGTGACCTCATTAAAGTTTATAAATATGAAAAGGGTGGGTTGTCAGGAGGATGGAGACAGGCTTTGCTCACTGGCATCCAATGATAGAGCAAGGGTCAACTGTTGTAAGTTGGAACGCAGGAGGTTCCCCATAAGTATGAGAAAGAACTTCTTCACGGTGAGGGTGATAGAGCACTGGAATGAGCTGCCCAGAGGGACTGTGGAGTCTCCTTCTCTGAAGGTATTTAAGGCCTGCCTGGATATGTTCCTATGTGACTTGATTTAGGTGATCCTGCTGTGGCAGGGGACTAGGACTAGATGATCTTTCAAGGTCAACAAAGGCAAGTGTAGAGTCTTGTAAGAACAACCCCAGGTACCAGTATAGGTTGGGGGGCTGACCTGTTAGAGAGCAGCTTAGGAGAAAGGTACCTCTGGGTCCTGGTGGACAGCAGTATGACAATGAGCCAGCAATGTGTCCTTGTGGCCAAGACGGCCAACAGCATCCTGGGTGAATCAGAAGGAGCGGTTAGCAGATGGAGAGGGGTTCTTCTCCCCGTCTACTTTGCCCTGGTGAGACCACATCTGGAGTATTGTGTTCAGTTCTGAGCCCCTCAGTTCAGGAAGGGCATGGAAATTCTGGAGAGAGTCCAGCACAAAACAATGAAGATGCTGAAAGAAGTACAACACCTCTGTTATGATGAAAGGCTGAGGGAGCTGGGTGTCTTTAGCCTGGAGGAAGGGAGACTGAGGGGTGACCTCATTAATGTCTATAAATATGTGAAGGATGGGTGTCAGGAGGATGGAGCCAGGCTTTTCTCAATGTCCTCTAGTGATGAGACAAGGGGCAATGGGTGTAAGCTGAAATATAGTAGGTTTCACATAAATAAGAGGAGGAACTTCTTCATAGTAAGGGTGACAGAGCAGTGGGATGGGATGCCCATGGTGGTTCTGAACTTCTCTTCTCCGGAGACATTTCAAACCTGCCTAGATATGTTCCTGTGCAACTTGATATAGGTGATCCTGCGCTGGCAGGAGGAATTGGACTAGATGATCTTTCCAGGTCCCTTCCAATTCCGAATGTTCTGTGATTGTGTGACACAGCCACCAAATATAACATCAAACATCTGTAAGTTTCCTTATCACCACAACTTTCAGAGTGTGTTTAACAAGTTGACAGATACCTACCAAGAACAGAATCACTGAATGACTGAGGCTGGAAAAGCCTGCTGAGATCATCACCCCCATCTTATGGCCTAACATCACCACATCATCCAGACCATGGTGCTAAGCATCATATCCAGTCTATTCTTAAACACCTCTAGGAATGGGGACTCCACCACTGCCCTGGTCAGTCCATTCCAGTGTCTGATCAGCCTTTGGCATGAGGAAGTGCTTCCTAATATTCAGTTTAGGGTCCTATTTTTCATTTTAAAAATGGATTCAATACTCTTCCCATTCATTATGCTCCAAGATATGGAGCATAAGAAAGCAAACAATCATTTATATTGGTTAAATGGATATACAAATTTTAACTGGAAGAGACCAACAATTTCTGTTAGTGAAGCCAAAGCCCCAAGATTTCATTATTATTTTTTAAAAATAATATCATAGAAAAGCAAACAAACCCGGACACGCTGGAGTGACAGTGAGTATTCTTAGGATATATTTCTTCTTCCAGTTACTAAACTTTTGGATTTTTTCTCTGTTAATCTTGTTTTACTTAGCAGTTCTGGTATATCAGCTCCAAGGTTGCCTCACTACCTCCTGTATCCTTGGTTCAGCTTCTCATGGCCAAAGTCTCAGCAGCACATGGATCATCAGTACCTCAACATTCCTTCATGGCTGGAGGGTACAACCCAACCCACACAATCAGAGCTCCTAAACCCCATTCACATCTCAAAGTACAATGAAGATAGACTAGAAATTTGGATCTATAACAACTATTGAATGCTCACTGGATTCAAGCACTTTAGAGCTAAGGCTAATATAGATGCAGCTGTTGCCTTGTAGTCAGAAAGCAAACAAAACCCAAACCCAACCCATAGGGTTATTTAGGAAAAAAACAAAGTCTTGAGCCAATTTAGTTAAAATCAAACCCCCTCTTTCTCACTCAGTAGCAGAATTTCTATGAGATGTAGTGTACAAAAGGTTTCTCTAGAAATAGAGAATTTCTAGATAGAAATAACTTCTTCATATTAAATATTATCCAAACTTGCAGCCTCATTTGGCTACTTGTATTGGCAGGCAGAGGCAGAATTCAGACTCAATATCATAGGGAAAGACAAGGAAACTTGATAAAAGTCACTTAATAGAACAGGATGGCAAGAAAATATCTTTCTGAGGTCCCTACCGTCCTCATACAGGGTAGAATTACCAAGAAGCTTTTAAGTTTCCTTTGTGACTTGGTCTAAGTGATCCTGCTGTGGCAAGGGGATTAGACTAGATGATCTTTTGAGGTCACTTCCAATCCCTAATGATTCTATGATTCTATGAAGCTTCATCACCTGAAGAGTTTCTGCTGAAATAGAAAACATAAAGCTGACACTTACACTTTTTAATCTGTTTTAGAACATTCACTTTAGCTTTGCATGTGTTTGATTCCAATCTCTTTCAAAAGTTAAGCAAGTCTTACATTTCAGATTCAAACTAATTTCAAAGAAAAAAAATCAAATAAAATTGCTTCACATGAGGTCTTCTGGGCTGGGACCACCTTAAAGAGTGTGTCTTTTTCTGGCTAGAGAAATCTAAACTGCTGTTTAATCAATCATCCCTGCTGCCTTTTTAAAACCCATTCTAGTTCTATGATGCCCTTTTTTGATATGAAGGGAAATAAATGCTCCTTACTTCAAGGGAAATAAATGTACTCATTACTCAAAAGCATGGATGGACTATGCTTTTACATGTCAGTACAATGAAGTCTTCAAGTGAAAGGAAGAGCACAGGCTTGAAGAACTAAAAGAGCACATAAGGCAGGACAGAGGTAGAAACAGAGCCGCAGCTCCCAGCTTCCAGTCTAGTACTGCAAGCACTACAGTAAACTGAGCAACCCCCCCTTTTATTTAGGGTGCTTTCATGATTCTTTACAATGTGATGCATTAGCACCTGAGGTTTTTCTTTGAAAGAGAGCAAAAGATCTTTCCTTCTCAAGAGAAACTTCAATGCTTGGATTGCCCCAGGAGAAACGTTGGCATAAATGTGATAGGTTTTTGTTTTCATTGAAGTACATGAGTTTGGAACAAGGTGTTCTTGCAAGACAGGACTCTGAGCCCATGAGAAAGTCACCTGTCTATTGAAAAAGCAAATCATGTTGTGGCAGCTTGGTCAGTATGGTTCCGTTTCCAATAAGCCATGAACTTTCCTAATAGGAGTCTTTACTGCCCAAAGAGGTTCTCATCAGTAAGGAAAGTGCACATACAGATAATAAAAGGTCCTAGTACTCGGGTTTAACACACCAAAATGGAAAAAATCCCATAGATTCCATACACCATCTTCCTCCCATTGCTAGTATCTAAATATACTCCAGACTGCCCAAGGTAACTTATTCCCATTGACCATAGAAGAACAGTTTATCAAAGATATTTAATCCTTTAAACACAAAGTGGTGACCTTCCAGTTGAGATATACCAACATGCAGATCCTTACAGAAGAACCATGGAAGGGCGTTCCTTGTGATCTCAGATTACTGCAGTCACTGTTTGGATGTGTTGTGCTGAGTTACTTACACACTTATAGCGTTCTGAACAGCTTCTATTACAGACTGCTGAAACAGATGGGTAAAGCCCTGTCGCTCCTGGCAGGTGTGTGCACCTCACTGTACGCAACACACGTATACTGGTGGCATCAGCAATGAGCTGAGCGCTCCAGGAATGTATGCCACAGAGTCACATTAATAAACATCATCGTGTCAACTGAGATTCATGTTTCACACAGGATGTACAGAATTGACAAAACAGCTGTCCAATGTCTGGAAGCAAGGAACAAACACCATGCAAGTACCAAAATACACACTGCCCCTGTCATGTTAATGAAGGAGCCCAAAACCAGTGCAGAGTCACTTCCACGTTTCCCCAAACAATGGATGATGTTTATTTACAAAGAGCAGCTTAAATGCAAGAGTTAAAGTTTCATTACTAAAACCTAGAAGAAAATGAGGCTTGTTCTTAAGACCAACTACTCACCTTCAGGGAAAGAACATCCACACACCCAGGACCAGCAATTCTGACATAGAAAGAGGACAGGTCTTTACACCTGTCTTTTATTCATCCTCTGAAAATTTAGCCAGGCTGGGTGGTTAAACTGTTTGAAAACAGAAGCTCAAAAGAGATTTTTCAATTTCACCCAATTGGCTTATTAAAGACTCACACTTCACTACTTATTTCCAGCTGAGGGCACATGATGGACTAAGTTTTGTTTACCTGACCTAAAGGCTCTGGATCTTTAGCAACCAGCTGTTGCATCTTTGAGCCTGATTTGATTGATGAATTAAATCTGATGTAAGTAGAGAGGAATGAAAAGTGAGTCAAAGAGATGAGGGTGGGGCCTGACACTAAGGCTGAAAACAACACATGGAGATTAGAATCTGCATTTAGAAATTAATAAGAGCAGCAAAAAGATGCTCTTACACACTGCAATAAACAGTCAAACAGACATAAAATAGAGGGGGAAAAAATAAACTAGTGTAAACATTCAAGTGTCTCAGAAATCAAGTATCCCTTCGCTGACATGGTTGAAGGTTTGTATTTTATTTGCCCTGTGAACAAACAGCATCCTCTAGAGAGTTTAGGACTTCTTGGTGATGTTAAAATTCATTAATAAATACAGTTTAATCATTCCAGTTCCAAGATCTATGATTCTATGCTTATACCTATAGTCTTACTCCATGGCTTTAGTGACTCTTACTGTGTGTATTTGTGTACATGTGTGCATATACAGACATGCCTGTATATAAATTTATTCTACTATCAAGAACTGGGAATGGCCCCAATTTGAAACAAATGAAATGGTTTTTATTCCAGAACTGTGATAGGAAATATCTGAAGCCTAGCAGCTATTGATTTAGATAGCAGCTTTATCTGCTGAATGAGTGAAGGAAACGGGAGTGGTTACTAAGTGAGTAAATGTGAACTCTGTCCTGAAATCCACAAATGAATACCATTGCAGCTTTCCTTTATGGCAAAGCCCTAGAGCATATCTCAGCTTAACTGCTTTGGTCTTTCAAGTAGTCACATTCAGAGTAGTTCAATGAAAGCCAGAATATGCAGTGCCATCCCACCGATACCTTAGTTCTTTGTGCCAAGTGCCATGTCTTAATACCAAAGAGCTGGGAATGCAGTTGGTATTTTACAATCCATGAAATCAGAGTTGTCTCTTCTATCAAGCACATAAATCTATGCTATTTGAACAGGCTCCTCATTCCACTCACAGAAGGACCTCAGCAATCCAGGTATGACTATTGCAGAACAGGATAGGTTTTTTTATGCAAACTTTGAGGAATTAGATGTGGTTGATGCAGAAAACATGAAACTACAGAACAGCGTGGGGAAAGCAGATAATAACAATGGACTAGAGAAGCAGAAGAGCCTAAGAAATGGTGAACAGGAACTACGAGGTGGGGACAGCAGAGATGCTACCAAAGAAAATCTGTAAAGAGCCTAAAAGCAGTTTTCTGTCTTTGCTGGTTTTTTAATATTTACTTTCGGGCAGGGAGAGAAAACTCAAATATTTTACATCCTATCTAATGAGGAACCACTTTCTGCAGGTACAGCAAGTACTTAGACTGTGGAGGGCCTGACAACCTCTTCTCTTTCTTATCCTTACACTTTTAGTCATTAGCAATCAGCATCAGAAAGACATTAGCAATCCAATCAATGTTCCAACTGTGCCAGGAGTTTGGTTAGGATTGAGCTCTTTTTTGCACACAACGTTTTGATTCAGGTCATTGTGTCTCAGGACCCATTCTAGCTCTTCAGTAGTGTTACTGATGCACTGGGAACTGCTCTGAATAGTGTATTCAATGGATCTTCATGCATCCTACCTGAAAATTGGATGGAGCCACACAGCAGGCAGAAGAAGTTTGGATCTGATCATACTCAGTACTAGCCTATTTTCTAGAAAAATCCAAGCCTAAATCTCAGAACTAGTCATAATCAGGCTTTAGGGAACTGTAGATACAGCCCTTATACAGTCTCCCAGAGTCAGTCAGAAGGGATGCTGAGCTTTGCCTGAGTTTTTCCCTTTCACTCAAGAAAGATTTCTCAGCATTTAAATACCAGATACAAATGTAACCAGAAAAAACACAGCTACAGGCAAATGTAGCTACAGAGATCTCCAGTGTGAAAGATTAATTACAAACTGTAATAATGAATTGTTGCCTAATAAACTGCATATGGAAGGGCTCAAACAGAGGCAGCCCAGAACTACTCTGCGTATTGGCAAGTTCACAGCACACTAACTCAAAGGAAACACAACAATGTTATCTAGAACACACAAAGGGCATGAACTGATACAGATAGTAACAAAGAGACTATATAAATAATCTTGAGAAGGTGTTATGATAAGCCAACACTTCTAAGCAGCCAGCGAAAAGTCAGATAATGTTGTTGTTGCCATTCCTTTTCAACTCCAGTACAACAGAGACTAGTATTTCCCTACTCTTTCTCTCAGCATCAGTAAGAGAGGTTTCACCAGCACAAAATAACTTGGGAATCATGCTGATAGTCACAGTGCTCACTGCTTAGCTGAAGCTACATATCTGAGTGCTAATAAGCAATATCTGTCTCATATCCTGTTACAAATGGCAAGAGAAACTGAGCAACAAGTTGCTTAACAATTCATCTCCAGGATGCTGGAAGGACCAGCAGTTCCCATTTTGTGGTGCGATACCTTCCCTGAACGCTTTACACAGTAGTATTCTGATACCAGCATCTTATTTGCTCTCATTCTTGTCTTCTGGCCCCTGGAGGAAATTCCTAGTATCTCCCCCATCATCACATCTCCCTGGAGAGCAATGTATCCATGGTAGGAGCTGAGTGAAATTTGGACCCAACTACACCAGAAACAGTGAAAGAGAGATAGAGGTAGGATAATTTGTTTTCCAAAGATTTTGCAGAATTCTATAACATTTTCTCCAAAAGCCATAGCGAGAGAACATGTTCAATCTTTTCCCACTGCTTCTGGGTTACATCAGTGAAGCAAGACAAATTGTTCCTCAGTTTCCCCTGTCTGGTGTGTCCTTTCAATAAATTCGGTGTCCAGAGGCCAGGTTACGTTTACGTAAGATATCAAACTCAGACATTCATTACCATTTGATAAACAACTCTCAATACCATTGACTGGACAAAAACGGATGTGCAAGTCCCAAGAGAAAAGGGAATGGTTACAGGAATTGGAAACAATTCTTATTCAAAATCTGATACAGAAGCCTAGGTCTGTTCATTGTCATTCATTGTCTAGACCAAATATAACAAGCATAACTCTTCTCTTACAGAGACATAAACAAGCATGAATTGACTGACATTAGTAACGCTACTTCTCGTACGAGAATCTCAAATCAAATCCAGAGTGTGCTCTTGAAATATAATCAACTTCGTCCTTTTCAGATGAGGATACAGCTGCAGTGTCTCAATTATTATCCACGACACGTCAATTTTAACAATGAGGACATAATTCTCCCCCTGTACCCAGCACTGGTGAGGCCTCCCCTTGAGTACTGGGGGCAGTTCTGGGCCACTCACTTCAAGAAAGAGATTGAGGGGCTGGAGCAGGTCCAGAGGAACAACAAGGCTGGGAAAGGGACTAGAGGGGAAGTCTGATGAGGAGAGGCTGAGGGAGCTGGGAGCGTTTAGCCTGAAGAAGAGGAGACCTTCTCAGGGGGGACCTTCTCTCCCTTTACAGCTCCCTGAAGGGATGTTGTAGTCAGGAGGATATCAGGCTCTTCTGCCAGATGACTAGCAACAGAATGACAGGGCAGGGCCTGAAGCTGCTCCAGAGGAGGGTTAGGTTGGATGTTAGGAAGCCCTTCCTCACGGAAAGCATGGTCAGACACTGGAATGGACTGCACAGGGCAGTGGTAGAGTCCCCATCCTTGAAGGTGTTTAAGGACAGACTGGATGTGGCCCTTAGTGGCCTGGACTGGCCACTCTGGTGATGTTAGGTCATAGGCTGGGCTTGATAATCTTAGAGGTCTTTTCCAGCCTCAATAATTCTATGACTCTGTATTTATATAAAAGCAGTTCTCTCTTCCATTTTATAACTGACACACAGCAACAGCACAGCTAACAGCAAGAGATTAATTGCATCTTGACTTTCCCAGAAGTCAATTGCTTTAGGAAAAAGAAATGCTATATCCAGGAAAGCCATTTGGAAAAGAAAAATTGTGGGTCCTTGCTCTTTGTTTCTTGGGTATTTTTATCTAACTAAAACAAAATGCAATTTCTGTTGTGTTCTCGTAATGGATTTTTATTAATAAGCTGTTGCTGATGCTATTGGCACCTTGCTTCTATTATTGAGATGAGTAGTTTCAGTTTCCAACTGTGCTGGTGTTTTCTCGTGGGAAGGGATATGGTCTGCAAGAGTTCCGTGAACCTAAAAGAGAAACATCTGCTTGGAGTATGGAGCAATGCATTGGCCAAGCTTAGCACTAGGTTAGCTGCAGCTGGTCAACTCTGCCCTATCTTGTGTGCGTCACGGAGACCAGAATGAATTAACATTTACCCCTTTATAGAGAATTCTTAAAAGAGATATGATTCAGATTAAAATTATGATTGTGTTGGCCATTTTCCTTTAATATAACATTGAGTTACAAAAGTATGTGTTCCAGAAAGACGATACTGTTGAACTCCGAAGAAGGAGTAGGCAAATTGTTATTGCTTTCAATTTTTTAACCAGACATGGAATTCTAAATTACTTCATCCAAAACCAGGCTAGAAAATTACCAGGGTGGGACTACTTGAGTGCTGTTTTGGCTCTAAAGCATACCGATGGCCACTAGTTGTTCACTGAAAAATAACATTGCCAGTAAATCAAGAAAATTCTCTTCATGTAGTTTGGAATTGCCTCCACATCATGAGGTGCCTAATAAGTTCACTTCCATAGAAAAAGCCCTATGGCTCAGTCTCCACATCCTGTGAAACATTAGTCAGACTTTGATATGTTTTTTCAAGGATACTCCTTCTAAATTCACAGCAGAGGTAGCTCTTAAAGTACTAGCTACGTCAGTCCCAAGTATTTCAATCCATAATTCTTAATTCACAAATGTGTTGCTCAATTTTGTAACAGTAAAACTTACTGAAAAGGATACTTTAGTAAAAAAAAGGGCTTAATTTATTTCTCTGTTACACTGCTCTAATTCCTTCATTTACAGCCCCGTGTAGAACACAGACTGCTTAGCTTAGTTGCTTTTAACAAAACTAATTGGCAAACCTTAACAATTCTCATTATGTTTGTGGTACGTTGACAATTTTGATTTTTTTTTTTTAGGATAAAATAGAGAACAAAAAACTCTCAGCAGTCTGGGGTTTGATATCAGGACAGCCCCCAGAAGTATAGACAGAGGCAAAGAAAGTGTTGAGTATCTCTGCTTTCTCTGCATCCTCTGTCTCCAGGGCACCCACCTCATTCAGCAGAGGGCCTATATTGCCTCTAGTTTTAGTTTTACCTGCAACGTACTTAAAGAAGCCCTTTCTGTTGTCCTTGACCTCTCTTGCAAGGTTTAATTCCAAGGACTTGGCTTTCTTACTTACATTTCTACATCCTCTGACTGGAGCCTTAAAATCATCCCAAGTGGCCATCTCCTTGTTCCAACTCCATTCCACAACCTGTAGACTTTCTTCTTCCTCTTGTGTTTGCCCAGCAGCATCCTGTTTAGCCACACAGGCTGCCTTCCTTGACTTCTTACCTGTTGGAGTGCTCTGATCTTGGGCTTTAAAGAAGTGGTCTTGGAATGTTAACCAACTATCTTGGGCCCCTATACCTGCTAGCTCCCTGTCCAGGCACCTAGGGAATTCCCCCAGCAATTGCTTGAAAAGGCCAAAGTTGGCCCTACTGTTTATAAATATGCAAAGAGTGGATGTCAGGAGGATGGAGCTGGGCTCTTCTCAGTGTCGTCTAGTGATAGGACGAGGGGCAATGGTTGTAAGCTGGAACATAGAAGGTTCCACATCAACCTAAGAAGGAATTTCTTCACAGTGAGGGTAATGGAGCACTGGAACAGGTTGCCCAGGGGAGTTGTGGAGTCTCCTTCACTGGAGATGTTCAAGACCCGACTGGATGTGTTCCTGTGTGACTTGGTCTAGGTGATCCTGCTGTGGCAGGGGTACTGGACTAGATGATCTTTCGAGGTCTCTTCCAATCCCTGATGATTCTGTGATTCTGTGATTTAAGCTTCTGCAGTGATTGCGGCTTTTTTCTAAAGTTGTGGTTGTTAATAACATTGTTCCTACTTTCAGGGAAGAAAATATCCCAAACTATTTTAACCTGCATTAAAGCAAATACATTTTGCAGGAGATGCAAAATCTTGCAAAATGATGAGGCTGTGCAAATTGTCACAGACTGCTGACTTTGGAGCTCAAAGTAATTTATCCTGGTTAAGGATCTGACCCTAAGAGACCTGTTGAGAGATCCTGGAACAGGTTGCCCAAAGCAGTTGTGGCTGCCCCATCCCTGGAATTGTTCAAAGCCAGTTTGGATGGGGCCCTGAGTGACCTAATCTAGTGAAGGTGTCTCTGCCTATGCAGGGGGATTAGAACTTTAAGGTCCCTTCCAACCTTAGCTGCTCTATGATTCTATGTTTGGTTTGCTACACATAGATCCTTTTATAAGGTGGTTTGGGATCCATTAGCATAGAACAAAGATTTTACTACCTGCATGGGGTGTTTTTTTTTGCAAACCTTCCAGGAGAAAGGCATTTTTTCTGGAGATTCAATATGAATTCCCATATCCTGTCATCAAAATACTGATTTTGTTGCTACAGTGTTCCAAGGACTCTTCTTCCTCCCTGTGGCTGTAATAGCAGCGTGTTATCTCAGGTCTGCTACGAGCTATTTTCACCATCCTGTCTTTTTTCCCTAACTCTGTGTCAGATGGTACAAAGCATACAGTACTAACCCAAGTTCCTTCTTCTTTTCACCCCGTAAATATTACAGGTCCACTGAGGGCAGCAAGGGGAGAGTAATAAACTAGGAATGCAAACGCACACACGTTTCACAGAAGAAACTTCTATTTCCAGGAAGTGTAATTGAAATAATCTGTTACAAAGAGATGCTTTGTGAGGCAATTCAGTAGAGATAAAAAAATGTCTCTGATCAGTGGCAGAAGGAATGAGCAGCACTTGCCTTTGTCTTTTTCTTGTCGCTAGTGGTGTCAGGAAGAAAAGCTTCACTTTAACATTGTTTTTAAGGTTAATAGTAGTCTATTGTAATTTTCATAAATACTGCTTCTAGCAGATGGATAGCTGTAACATCCTCACCATCTGCTCTAAACTCAATTCTTGGGTGGCCTAGTGCCAAGCCCACAAACAGCTATCAGTCTGTATGCCAGACTACAAGATATGCTTTATAGTCTTCAGAACCTCAGTTAAAGCTGTTTTGGATTATATTTCAGGCTTCACTGTGTTTGTTCAGGCTTGTCAGGATCATATTATGTATGTTTTAGACCAAACTTTCACATTGGATTCTGTTCCTCCTTAATTTTTTTCTTTCTTTCATTTTGTCAAGGATACAGATGGTACCAAGGGATATCTGCTTTGGTTTATCTGAATAAAGGCAGTATACTCCTGTTGAGTATAGAATCACTAGGGATTGGAAGGGACCTCGAATCACCATATCTTATCACTGTGAGGCTCTTACACATTTCTTATCATTCTCAAAGCTTCTAATTATTGTTCTCTACAGCTACCTAAAAGGAGGCTGTAGCAAGGCTGGTGCTGGTCTCTTCTCCCAAATTACTAATGATAGGATGAGAGGAAATGGCCTCAAGTTGTGTCAGGGGAGATTTAGGTTGAATCTTAGGAAGAAGTTCTTTCCTGAGAGAGCCATTGGGAACTTGCGTAGGCTGACCGGTAAGGTAGTGGAGTCACTGTCCCTGGAGGTGTTTAAAAAAAAAGTAGACAGAGCGCTTGAGGTTGTGGTGTAGGGGTTAAGGAGATGTTGAGATGAGGTCCTTGATGGAGGACCTTTCCAGCCATGATAATTCTGTAGCTGTATTGGATGACAACCATCCTTGTCTTGTCCCTGAACATGAGAATGACTCAGGCACAGCTTTCAGGAGATAGGTCATAACTCTCTTCTTTTACCTGTATCAGATATTAATTCCATAAAAGGTAACAGTAAGCTAAGATTTTTTTTAACCACAGTGGAACTGGCATGCTTTAGTAAATGGAGATGATTTTTTGTCAGCGGTATCTTGGTACAAGGAAACATTTTGTGCTCTCCAGATGGAAGAAGCAACTGCTGTTCCGTAACAAGGGTAACCTTGAAATTCCTGAAAACGTTTCCATTGAGTAATGCAGTATTTGATTTGGTTGCCTTTTTCCTTCTCTTTTTGTACAACACAATGCAAACCATCCAGATGTCAGAGAAGACACTCTCAGACTACAATAAAATATGATTTATCCCTCTAGGGACTCCAGCAATAACGCTCTAAGAGGTTTTGCTCACTGTGCCCGTAAGCAAGTTCTGATCAACAATTTACATGTTGTGCAAGTGAAAAGTGAATGAAGGATGCTGTCAAATTCAGTTTGACTTTATTATTTTAATTTTTCTTTTCTTTTTTAGATTCTTGAGAGCACTGAACAGAGCATGAAAACATATTTCATAAAAACCTCACCAGGACTCCAAGATCTGGGTCCAATGGTATAGTTTTCACTGCTATCATGAGGCTTTCTATTTGCACTCTCAACTGTGTTTATCTAGGCTGGATTTTATCCACTTTTAATGCAGAGGTGGAGTACTGTGAAGAGATTTACTCAAGTCCTCACAGTCCTCTTCCATGCTGAGAAAACAGGTGATAAAACTCAGATTTTCTCCAAGAAACATTTCTTTGCTCTTAATAAAAATTTTGACAACTGGAATCACACACCAGTCTTGATTTCATTTCCTGTTGGAAAAACACCGGCAAATCATTCTAGTAGCAAAAGTTCCTGGAAAATTAATAAAACCATAAATCAAATAAACTCCTGAAAAACAAACTGAGAAAAATCCTAGGAAGAGTAAAAAAGCATGATCTTGCAGGAAAAAAAATAAAGTTCTGAGAACAGGACTGCTCTGAGAACGGTAGGGACTTCTCATTTTGCGGCGGATTGTTTATAACCAGAGATAAATATCACAGAATATTATTGTTACTGCACGCTGGATGCTGTGCTCACATTCACTGGGTGGCAAACTGTGTCAGCTACATAAGAGAGACCTGGCAGTACTGGTTGACAACCAGCAGAACAGGAGCCAGCAGTGTGCCTAGGTAGCCCAAAAGGCCAATGGCATCCTAGACTCTATCAGCAATAGTGTGGTCAGCAGGACTAGGGACATAATTCTCCTCCTGTACTGGGCAGTGGTGAGGCCTCCCCTCGAGCACTGGGGGCAGTTCTGGGTCCCTCACTTCAAGAAAGAGATTGAGGGGCTGGAGTGGGTCCAGAAGAGCAACGAGGCTGGGGAAGGGACAGGAGGGAAAGTCTGATGAGGAGAGTCTGAGGAAGCTGGGAGTGCTAGCCTGGAGAAGAGGACACTGAGGGGACCTTTTCCCTCTTTCCAACTCCCTGAAGGGACTTGTAGTCAGGTGGTGATCAGGGTCTTCTCCCAGGACAAGAGGGCAGGGACTGAAGTTGTGCCAGGAGATGATTAGGTTGGATGTTAGGAAGAACCCTCCTCACAGAAAAGGTGATCAGATGCTGGAATAGACTGCCCAGGGAGGTGATAGAGTTACCATCCCTGGAGGTATTTAAGGACAGACAGGCTGTGGCACTTGGTGCCATGGTCTAGTTGATGAGGTGATGTTAGGTCATGGGCTGAGCCTGATTATCTTAGAGGTCTTTTCCAGCCTCAATAGTTTTGTGATTCTGTGATGCTTTATATACCCTCAGAGACATGCACCACCTATGCCATAGTGCAAATCATACTCACCTTGTGTGATGGACATAGACCTAAGCAAGGCTGAGAATGCTGTTGTGTGCTGGAGCCAACTGGCCTGCAGAACAAGTGCACAGGGTATGATGACCACAGATTTTAGCCTAGTCATAACGATGAGTTTGAGTAGTTCAGAAGCAGGATTATCTGATGTGTCTAGGAGGTCAATCTGAGGTAGCCTGTGAAAATACGTGGAATAACATTAGGACAACGGGTTGAATTCTCTATTGATTTCTTTTAACAGGTGGTGTTGCATTAAGCTGCCTGTTTAGAACCATCACAATTAGACAACAAATATTCTGAAAAATAAGTTTTGATGTAGATGAGTACTGGTATTGTGAGCACCAAATAGAATCAACTTTCATTTCTGCAAAAGCAGGGTCTGGCTACTAGAAATCCTGCAGATTAATGGAACATAAAGTCCCTGGCCTGCCAAGTCCAAAACTATTTCTTGCCATGGTACCAGAGATTCCTAAAAAAGAGGAGCTTTTTTAAAGTTTAATTCAGATACAAAAACACTGAAATTCTCTTAGTATTCAAAGGACTACACGTTTTGAAGCTCGACCACTTTGATGCCATGTTTGCAATTCTGGTTCCTTACATGTTATAGATTTTGATGATATCATGGTTTTCTTCAGCACTACAGCTGCTGAAAGTTTAAAGTGATACACATTTCAACTTCAAACGATCACAAGTTCCATTGGGGTGTATATATATATATATATCTATATCTATCTCAGAGTGGACAAGCACAAGTGGGTAAGATACCCTCAAACTAAAACTTCTTTATTTATCACAAAACAACACAACATAAACACAGACTATACACAGCAGATTACTCACTCCCATATTGATTACCATTTTGATTTCACAGCTAGTCTGAGAAATTCAATTCATTTTAATTAACTGTGGGGCAAATTATAATCATGTGGCTCACAGTGGCAATATTTTGCCCTAGGGACATCAGACAAAATACACAGAAGTTAGTGGAAAGATTGGAGTTGACTTTAATGAACTTTGGATTGGGTCCATAGTGTGAGGCATATTCACTGACATTAGCCAACATCAGTCAACTTTATAAAGACCTTTTGTATTTGGAGAAGCTATAACCCAGATCTAAAAACCACTTCTGACTGATAGAAAAGATTAAGGTCTTACTGGAATGCATGCCAGGAAAATACACATGACCACAAAAACTCAAACAGGTTTCAGGACTTCAGCTACCCAATGTCTGGGGAGATCTGCAAGGTTCCCAACTGAGAACTACCATCAAATAGCACAATAAAAGTGTTTTATTCTTCCAGTTCTGCATGACACATGAATTCTCTTTTAACAGGTGTCCTTTGAAGACCAAGTAGTTCTTTTGATGTTTATTAACAGTCAGTCCAGCCTCCAAACGAAAATATTGTTGTTAAGATTAGTCTGTCATAAATCTTCAGGTAATAGTTGGGAGAATGAAATGCCAAACAAATATTGAAAAGGTCAAAAACCCAAACAGTTGAAGCATGCACATCACTTAGCTCTTGATTCACGCTGTCAGATTTACAGAGTAACTGTGTGTGTTGCTGCTATTAATGCTAAAGACAAACACTGAGTTTCAGTCTTCCCGTGTCTCACTTGTGAGACTCCATCTCCAGAACTGACATTCCAGGTATTTTTTTATTTCTTTAGCTTCATTACCACTTACTTACACTTTTTAGAAGTGCAATGAGTTGTTAGATACATAATCATGGATTGTTCAGAAGTCCAAGGATTTTCTTCATGAGGAAAAGGAAAATCTACAAAATATGTAATTGGGAAAAATCAGATGCTAACTAGTGACACAAATGCAAAAACACAGTGGGCACTCAGTCCAGAAAATGTGTGCAACAGATTTCCTTGAAAGAAAAGTGGTACTAGGATCAGTTCTACTTCAGTGCACAACTTTGTAAGCAGGCAGTTAAAAGCTGGCTCAGACACTTTATGAGAAAATCAATGTGTTACTGTACTCACTACAAACTTTATTTAGGAGAGAGATCGCATCCCAAGAAAGTGCTCTTGACACAGTTCTTCACAGTTCCCTTCTCATTTGCCTCTGCACAATATTGTTTAAATTGTCGTGTAACCTACATTCATTCTGCTCTGTGAAGAGACAGAGCACAGCAGTGCAGATACCATGACAGAGCAGAGCAGTGAAGCTGCTCTCTGTCATGCAGAACTATCACGGCTCCACCAGACATTTATCAAGGTGCTCAGTGTGCCATGTCTGAGAACCCTGCAAAGATTAGTGAAGTCTTTCAACACCTCTGATCAGGATTAGTCTCATTTTCTAAGTACAGATGCATCCAAAGAAAAGCAAATTGTTCACAAGTCAAAGAAGATTGTCAGAGGTGAAAACTGAGCACAGGTCCAACATGTGTTGCCTTGGTGATTAGTCTCCTGATTGCTGTTTCTCACAAGTACAGTCCTTTCCTCATCTCAACAGGAAGGAGTCTAAAACTTACAACTAAGAATATAAAGTAAAAATTAACACCTGCATTCCTCAAGCAGTAAGTTCTGCAACAGGATTAATACTACCACATGATAATGTACGGTTGTAGCATCTTTCTTCTTCTCAGTGCTGCGTGCTAACTCTAGCAATTATGTGGGTGGAAAATCACAGTGTAAAACCATTTTTTCTGTTTAGGATTGCCTTTCTCTTCTAGTCTTATCTGTTTTATAAGAATAAAAGGTCCAAAATAAAATATCTGTTTCAAGTACTACTGAAATAGGCACTAATTCAATTAAAATCAGTAAGTTACTGAGGATGGTCAAAGAGTCCTAAGGAGTCAAGATTATTAGTGAACCTGTGCTGTCACCTTTCCTCGTGAATTCTCAGAACTGCCAGTTTAAACCTTGCACTTCACTGAGAACTAACAGGCAGAAGGAACTTAAAGTGGTCAAGTAACAGGACACATGAAGCAACAGCCATGATCACAGAATCACAGAACCACAAAATCACAGAATCACAGAACATAAGGAATTGGAAGGGACCTCAAAAGATCACCTAGAGCAATGCCCCTGCCGCAGCAGGATCACCTGGATCAAGTCACACAGGAACATATCCAGACAGGTTTTAAATGTCTCCAGTGAAGGAGACTCCACAACCCACCACGGGCAGCCTGTTCCAGTGGTCCGTCACCCTCACGGTGAAGAAGTTCCTTCTGGTATTTATATGGAACCTCCTCTGTTCCAGCTTACACTCATTGCCCCTAGTCCTATCACTAGATGACACTGGGAAGAGCCTGGCTCCAACCTCCTGACACCCACCTTTCACATATTTATAGACATTAATGAGGTCACTCTTCAGTCTCCTTTATTCCAAGCTAAAGAGACTCAGCTCCCTCAGCCTTGATGCTAGGAATAGTAGAGAAACAGCTCTCTAAGAGAGCTCTAATTATGTCCAATGTGATTATATTTCTCCTAAAAGGCAGAAGAAGGCTCGAGCAACAAAAACCTAAGCTGTGCTTAGAAAAACTAACAATGAATAGAAAAGAATAACATTCCAAGCTATTAAATCTCATCACACATTTTCCAGAGCTGAATTTTTCAGGTAAATATCAAGACTGTATTTGCTGTGCTAGCTCTGTCACTGCAAGATTCCAACCAGCAGTCGCACACATTTGGGAGGAGCACACCTATATCACATGATGCCCTGCAACTAATCTAGGCTCTGTTTGCGACTAATGGAGAAAGAGATGGAGAAATTTATCGAATCCATAAAATGCATCTCAAAGAATATGGGAAAATGGTATTCCTTCTGAAAGTTTTGTGGGCTTTTTTTCTGTCTTCCAATTTGACCAAGTTGGAAGCATAAACAAACAGCTTAGACTGAGGCCTAACCTTGAGAGGCCAAAGTTAGGGATCATGATTCCAGTTCATAGTCTTGGTATTTTGGAGTTGCAGAAAAAAAAAAATAATAGAAAATTTAGAAAAAATAGCATCAAATTCTAATTTTCCAGGCCCAGCAGAAATTGGGTCAGGACTTTAGTACAGGATTTGGGCTGGTTGTGAGACACTGTGCAGCAGGGTGGAATGAACAACTTGGCCATGTTCATGGCACTGGATATTTTATGGTCAACTACAGAATCGCAGAATTATTGAGGTTGGAAAAGACCTCTAAGATCATCAGCCCAACAACCCATGACCTGACATCACAACATTGGCCAGACCAGGTCGTCTGGGAGCAACCCCCACCTAACTACAACATCCCTTGAGGGAGTTGTAGAGAGGGAGAAGGTTTCCCTTAAGTCTCCTTTTCTGCAGGCTAAACAACCCCAGTTCCCTCACCCTTTCCTCATCAGACTTTCCCTCCAGTCCCTTTCCCAGCCTCCTTGCTCAACTGGACTCACTCCAGAGATGAGGCCTCACCAGTGCTGAGTACAGGAAGAGAAGGACATCCCTCTGCAATTCTACATTAAATTAAACCTTAGTAAAATCTTCTACATTCATTCTATCTGCTACAAATGGCACAACTAGGACAGATTGCTGGAACTGACCTCTGACACATAATGTGGTAGGAATGGGGCCTGTTGTGTCCTGTCACAATAATATCACCATGTGTTCTAAGATGGCAAGAAAAATGACACTTCATTAGGAGTTAATTGTGTTAAAGATTTTGGTTCATAGAATCACAGAATCATAGAATCACTATGGATTGGAAGGGACCTCGAAAGATCATCTAGTCCAATCCGCCTGCAACAGCAGGATCACCTAAACCAAGTCACACAGGAACACATCCAGGTGGGTCTTGAATATCTCCAGTGAGGGAGACTCCACAACCCCCCTGGGCAGCCTGTTCCAGTGCTCTGTCACCCTCACTGGGAAGAAGTTCCTTCTCAGGTTGATGTGGAACCTCCTATGTTCCAGCTTACAACCATTGCCCCTTGTCCTATCACTACATGACACTGAGAATAGCCCAGCTCCATCCTCCCGACACCCACCCCTCAAATACTTACAGACATTAATTAGGTCACCCCTCAGTCTCCTCTTCTCCAAGCTAAAGAGACCCAGCTCCCTGAGCCTCTCCTCCTAAGGGAGGTGCTCCACCTCCTAAGGGATCATGTCCTTGTCCAGTTTCCATTCCTATAAATGTTTGTCTGTTCTTATCTCTCGTGCTCCTAGCATTTTAGGTGCTAAAACTGTTGAGTTTTACAGAACATGAATGGTAACCCCTTATCTGATAAGATGTACCTGCAATAATTTTAGTTTACTTCATTCAAGTTTTCCTGGGTTTGTTTTAAAACAAATACTGCATAGGACACACAACTACAGAATAGACCATCTGGTTCTAACCCTCCTGCTTTCTCTGCAGATGTTTGCTTTTCTGGGAATACAGAACAAACCATCCACCATTTTCTATTACTCTTTTAAAACTCAAATTTATTGACATGGTCTTACAAGACTAAAATAAATATACCTGAAAGTTGGGTTTTATAATCAGTTTCATCCTAGTGATGATGTTCTCTGGAATCCAATATGCTGTAAATTTTTAACAGATTACTTGTATGTTTTTAACACCACCAAGTTGTTTTTATTAAGTCATAAAATTGCACAATACATAAATAATAAGTTATTCATTCCGTCATTTCAAAGGAACAGAAGGAGGATATAATGTGCCTTACTGCACTTGTAATTGAGGCTGTCAATGTTTTCACATCTTTAAAAGAAGGCATACTGCTCACTAAAATTGTGCTTTCTTTTCAACCGGAAATTGAGGCGAAAAAGAAAAGCTGAATAACTTTGTGCTAGTGAAGAACTCCGTAACCATTTCAGGTTTCTTAATCTCTCACATCAGACCTTTGTTAAATCTTCCCTGTACCTGGTGTTTGGTACTTTCAGAAATGCAAGGATAACTAGAAATGCAACTTCATAACAGGGCACAAAAGTTAGATTTTATGTCTTAGCTGCCATTTGGGGAACGAATTCAGTGCTTGTGCAACGCCTGAGTTCACTGCGCTTTCTACAATAGACTTACAAAGGGAACAGTTTCATTTTTCCATCTCACCTTAAGATCAAAAAGTCTTCTCGTATGGCAGCAAGATGAAGAGATTATTTAAGAAGCTTTTTAAAAATACAAGATAGAACAAGCCTGCTGGCATATTTCACTCCCTTTCTGCAATTATAGCCAAGCACATACATAATCAGACTGAATGTGGCCATTAGAGCCCTAGTCTGGATGATGTGGTGATGTTAGGTCACAGGCTGGGCCGGATGACCTCAGAGGTCTTTTCCAGCCTCAATAGTTCTGTAATACTGTTAATCCCTTTTGCAAATAGAAGTTTATGAAATACTCTATTAACTAAATCAGGGTTTGGGACTAATAAATTAGTATTTTTGGCATTCCAGTCAGAAAGCTGTTCCTTTACTTTAATCTTCCCATTGCTACACATTGTCTTTGAATTTCAAGTTAAATTCACAGAATCACAGAATCACAGAACATCAGGAATTGGAAGGGACCTCAAAAGATCACCCAGCGCAATACCCCTGCCGCAGCAGGATCACCTGGATCAAGTCACACAGGAACATATCCAGACAGGTTTTAAATGTCTCCAGTGAAGGAGACTCCACAACCCACCATGGGCAGCCTGTTCCAGTGGTCTGTCACCCTCACTATGAAAAAGTTCCTTCTGATATTTATATGGAACCTCCTATGTTCCAGCTTACACCCATTGCTCCTTGTCCTATGACTAGATGACATTGAGAAGAGCCCAGCTCCATCCTCCAGACACCCATCCCTCACGTATTTATGAACATTGGTGAGGTCCCCCTCAGACTTCTCTAAGCTAAAGAGACCCTGCCCCCTCAGCATCTCCTCATAAGGGAGTTGCTCCATTTCCTTCATCATCTTTTTGGCTCTGCACTGGGCTCTCTCCAACAGCTCCGTGTCTTTCTCGAATTGAAGGGCCCACAACTGGACACAATGCTCCAGATGTGGTCTCACCAGGGCAGAGTAGTGGGGGAGAAGAACCTCTCTTGATCTGCTAACCACCCCTCTTCTGATCNACTTCTCTAAGCTAAAGAGACCCTGCCCCCTCAGCATCTCCTCATAAGGGAGTTGCTCCATTTCCTTCATCATCTTTTTGGCTCTGCACTGGGCTCTCTCCAACAGCTCCGTGTCTTTCTCGAATTGAAGGGCCCACAACTGGACACAATGCTCCAGATGTGGTCTCACCAGGGCAGAGTAGTGGGGGAGAAGAACCTCTCTTGATCTGCTAACCACTCCCATTCTCATCCACCTCAGGATGCTGTTGGCTCTCTTGGCCACAATGGCACATTGCTGGCTCATGGTCATCCTGCTGTCCACCAGGACCCCCCAGGTCCCTTTCTCCTACACTGCTCTCCAACAGGTCAGTCCACATTCTGTCCTGGTACCTGGGGTTGTTCTTGTCTAGATGCAAGACTCTACATTTGTCCTTGTTGTATTTAATTAAATTTCACCCTGCCCAGCTCTTCAGCCTGTCCAGGTCCTGCTGAATGGCAGCACAGTCTGCTGGGATGTCAGCCACACCTCCCAGCCTTGTGTTACCATCAGACTTGCTGACAGTGCACTCTAATCCCTCATCCAAGGCATTAATGAATAGACTGACTAGTACTGGTCCCAGTACCGACCCTTGGGGGACTCCACTAGATCCAGGCCTCTAAGTAGACTATGTACAATCTAAAAAGAGGTTGTAGAGAGGCTGGTACTGGTCTCTTCTCCCAAATTACTAAAAGATAGGATGAGATGAAATGGCCTCAAGTTGCATTAGGGGAGGTTTAGACTGGATATTAGAAAGAAATTCTTTGCTGAGAGAATGGCTGTGCACTGGAACAGGCTGCCCAGGGAGGTCTAGGTGATCCTGCAGTGGCAGGGGGATTGGACTGGATGATCTTTCGAGGTCCCTCCCANTAAGTAGACTATGTACAATCTAAAAAGAGGTTGTAGAGAGGCTGGTACTGGTCTCTTCTCCCAAATTACTAAAAGATAGGATGAGATGAAATGGCCTCAAGTTGCATTAGGGGAGGTTTAGACTGGATATTAGAAAGAAATTCTTTGCTGAGAGAATGGCTGTGCACTGGAACAGGCTGCCCAGGGAGGTCTAGGTGATCCTGCTGTGGCAGGGGGATTGGACTGGATGATCTTTCGAGGTCCCTCCCAATCCCTAATGATTCTATGATTCCATGAGGTGGTAGAGTCACCATCCCTAGAGGTGTTTAAAAGACGAGTAAATCTAGGACNTACTAAAAGATAGGATGAGATGAAATGGCCTCAAGTTGCATTAGGGGAGGTTTAGACTGGATATTAGAAAGAAATTCTTTGCTGAGAGAATGGCTGTGCACTGGAACAGGCTGCCCAGGGAGGTCTAGGTGATCCTGCTGTGGCAGGGGGATTGGACTGGATGATCTTTCGAGGTCCCTCCCAATCCCTAATGATTCTATGATTCCATGAGGTGGTAGAGTCACCATCCCTAGAGGTGTTTAAAAGACGAGTAAATCTAGGACCTAGGACTCAAGTTGGAGGCTAGGGGTCTAGGGGTTAAGGAGATATTGGGACGAGGGCTGGACTTGATGATCCTGGAGGTCCTTTCCAGGCATAATGTTTCTATGATTCTAGGATTATTTCGTGTGTGTTAACGCCAGTGAAAGCAAGAGCCTTGTTAATGTCTAAAACAGGTTGTCGTGGGGTGCTGTTAGCTAGCTAATGTTACATGCCCCTTAGGCTTGCTCGGGCCAGAAATCTGGGTCCAAGTTATCACATTTTACGCAAACGCTGTAGTCTCTAGGCTAGCAAATCTTCTGTGTCAGACATCCCCATCAACTAGCCCGAGTTCTAGTGCCACAGAATTCTTCCTTATACTCCCAAATATCTGTGCGGTTGAAAGTTTTGTCGAATCTGGTTTCTTCCAGAAAAAAATGCTGCGGTTCTGATGAAGTGTCACTTTACAACACACTTCTAAACCATTTCGCCAAATAATTCCTGACCACATTTATTACTTAACTAACATTTTAAAGGTACCTCAGAGGATAAGTGAAATTGTAACTCAGACCACTTATGCTTTCTGAAGTATCTTGTGTCTTTCCGATTTTACTGTGGTTATATTCCCAAGTAGAGTGTGGCAGCTATTTGCTTAGCAGCTGAAAGCCTTGTTGTTTACACTGCTATCTATTTTTAGCCAGTCCATATAAGCAAGTACAAACATTTCTGCCATTTTTTGATTTAAGTAGAATTAGATCCCTAACGGGCTGGGAAACTGAGAAATCCAAGCATGAGGCAAATGAAGATTGTTTATGCAAAGAAGAGAGCACTTGTCTTTGTAATAAGGATGAACCAGAAGACAGTAAAGACACCATTGTTTAACCAGATACTGAGTTGGGTCTGAATTTTCCTCATATCATGTTTAGTTGTCAATAAAATACCAAGAGTATCATGAAGATACACTCATCAGTGAGACTGGAATTTATAGACGAAGAGAAAAAAATCCTTCCTTTTTCTTTACTTTTCTCAAGGGTAAGAGTGGTGCGTGGGAAGAACCGTGACCCTGTGAGGTTAGCCCTAGGTCCCAGAAGCATAGTCCAAGCCCAAGAGGTCTGATGAGCTACAAGAGAAGTGATGATTAACGTCTGTGGAAGTTGCTAAGTCTTCAAGGATTGAGGATTATTTCCTCTCTGCTAACGGCCAGATTGTACACAACCTCTTCACAACGAGCTGCATTTAGTGCTTTGGGCAAGCGCAGCTCAAGTGCACTACAAGAGCAAACAGAAGTAGATACTTGGTGTGAACACTTCAGTGTGACAACAAGCAGCTTTCAGCTAAATAGTTGTGAAGTCCTTACGTAGCAATTGCCCTTTAAATAAGTTTACGCTATGATCAAGGAATGTCAAATTTGGGAGGAAGTTTATTCTTGCAAGCTGCTGAATATGATAGCATGTTATTCTTTAAATCATATTTGTGCTGACTTTTGTGGAAGCTTTTGGAAACTATGAAACACACAATTGTTTCAGTGAGAGGTTGGCTGGAAAATGCCTGATCATTATCTTTAAATTACAAGTTCACTAAATAAAAGAGAGGTTGAATAGCTGTTGGATAACTATTTAGCAGGGAAATACCTGGTTGAGTCCACATTGTCAATCTACACTTCCCGAATCTCTTCAAAGCTCAACATAAAAGGTTGCTACGGGTCTCAGTGAGCTACCTGGATATCAGTTAAGGGACTTAAAAGCAGAAAAAAAAGACTATCTCTGCAAGTGTGTGTAATCTCTGCAAGTACCAAGTTAAAATAAGCCCTTTTCCTTAAGTGAATGATAGCTTTGGCTCAACACTAGGTAAGTAATTTAGTGCTTCTTTCTGACTGCTAACATCCCTCAAGTGGTGACTGCAAGTCTGTCAGTGCCTTCACTATTTTGTACTTTACAGTGGTCTCAAATAAATGGAAAATGGGTTCTGACATGAGGAGAAAAGGATAGAGGGTCTTAATTGCATATAGAACAGTTTTTCGCCCTCATATTAGAGTTTTTCTCTTCAGTGGTACTGCCGGGTTGGTTTTCTCCTCAGGAATGAAATTTACCTCAGCAGAAAGAGTCAGTGCAAAAAAGATTAGTACAGCCTCCCAAATCTAGAAATGGTTAAATTTCATCTCATTCCTCATTCTTATTATTATCAATTAACCCAAAGAAATAACAATCACTGGTCTACCCTTCTCTGACGTTAGGATATACCAAGTGTAATGAGCTTTGTATTTGGCCACAGCTGCTGTAGGTTTATGCTGTTTTTCTGAAAGAGAAGCTAAAGTAAAAGGGAAAATGTGCACCTGCTAATAATCACCCCAAATGCAAAGAACCATTGTCAGAGGTCTCAGAATGGAAGGACAGTAAAGATAAGAAAGTGTTTTCTGATTTTGATCCACCTTCTTGAAAATGTGCTAAGGAGTCTAGGAAAAGCTGAGGAAAATACATGCTTGGACGTGGCACTTGGTGCCATGGTCTAGCCTTGAGCTCTGTGGTGACAGGTTGGACTTGATGATCTATGAGGTCTCTTCCAACCTTGATAATACTGTGTGATACTGTGTGTGTGTTATTTCTATTTTTTTTTCAGAGAGCAGTCAGGTTGGAAAACCAGTCTGTTCTCTTCAGAAAAAAAGCCAAACAACATGCTCAATTCTGATTTAAAAAATAAGTAGAAACTTGAATTCTATTTCAGAGTTTCCTTTTTTCTATACAGAGGAAGATAATGCTTAGCTGTAAATTAATCATGAAATAGAAATAACATAAGATAAAACTCATTAGGTTAAGCACATCAATTGCAGTTTCTATAGGACACAGCATGCAAGAGCCCGTATTAATATTGTCAAATATTATAGAATGGTTTGGGTTGGAAAGAACCTCAAAGATCATCTAGTTCCAATCCCCCTGCCATGGGCACAGACAGCTTCCGCTAGACCAGATTGCTCAAAATCCCATCATGTCTGATCAATTTCAAGCCTCCAGCCCAGAGTCTTTTGAGAAAGCTAGCAGTATCAGCCCAGGCCAAGGACAGAATGGATGCCTCAGGATTGAGAGGACAAGCCTTTGCCTGTTAGGCAATCACACTTTTGGCATTCAGTTAAATTGATGTGTAAATGAAGAAATTTTACTTGAGGAAAAGACTCAGGACAAATAATCATAGAATCATGAGGGATTGGAAGGGACCTCGAAAGATCATCTAGTCCAATCCCCCTGCCACAGCAGGATCACACAGACCAAGTCACATAGCATCTGTTATTTCTTAGATGACTCTTATTGTCAGTTATAAAACAAAAAAATATCTAGTGGCATTCCCAAGTGGCTTTTTATGAACTTTGATATATTATCTTTAGTGCAGGCCAGCAATGAATTTAAATTGAATGCATGTTCAATAAATAATTTTAAAATGTGACCAAACAATATATTATAGGTACTCCAGCTAGTTCCTATGGAGTGACCTAAAAACCTTTGCCCAAGATTTATAACTTCTACAGAGTCGCTGTGGTAGGAGTCAGCTGAAAAAGATGAAACAATTGAATGCTTTTCTTAAAAACATTTAACAGTATACTTTTCATTTCTTTTAAACAAACATGGCTATAAATTTCCTGCAGGAGACATCATTTCCCCTACAGAACAAAAATTACTTCTGGGATTTCATTTTACTCCAGACAAAGTAGTGTATGTGAATATCTGTGTGTGAGTGTTTAGCCTCTTGCAATTTGTGAATAGTAGACTCAAGGTCCCACTGCTTCACTGTAATGATAACTTTCTGAAGCTGGGATGTAAACCTATTTACAGAGTCGCAGAATTACTGAGGCTGGAAAAGACCTCTAAGATCAACCAGCCCAGCCTATGACCTAACATCACCTCATCAACTAGACCATGGCACTAAGGGCCACAGCCAGTCCGTCCTTAAACAGCTCCAGGGATGGCAACTCCCCCACTGTCCTAGGCAGTCCATTCCAGTGTCTGATCCCCCTTTCTGTCAGGAAGGGCTTCCTAAGATCCAACCTAACACTTACCTGCCCTCTCGTTCTGTTGCTAGCTGCCTGGGAGAAGAGCCCACCTGGCTACAACTTCCCTCCGAGTAGTTCTAGAGAGGGAAAAGTTTCCCCCTGAGTCTTCACTTCTCCAACTTAAACACTCCCAGCTCTCTCAGCCTCTCTGCATCAGACTTTCCCTCCAGTCCCTTCCCCAGCCTCATTGCTCTTCTGGACCCACTCCAGCCCCTCAATCTCTTTCTTGAAGTGAGGGACCCCGAAATGCCCCCAGTACTCAAGGGGAGGCCTCCCCAGTGCCCAGTACAGGGGGAGAATTACATCCCTGGTGCTGCTGGCCACACTATTGCGGATACAAGCCAGAATGCCATTGGCCTTTTGTGCTGCCTAGGCACACTGCTGGCTCCTGTTCGGCCCGTTGGCAACCAGTACTGTCAGACTCATCTTTGTCAGACTGCTCTCCAGCCACTTTTCCCTCAGTATAATGAGCAAGTTGTTCAGTATTTACTCCCTCTCACTCACTGCCACCTATGGCAAAGGTCTTTATTAAAACTTGGCACTGGGTCACAGGGTTCAGTTTCTGGCTCTGAAACATGGTTAATCAGTGACTTCAGTGTGTTTATCATAACTCCATTAGAAAAATGATGATGTTAACATTTCTTCCCTCTCGCTCTTTTTTGTTTAGATTGCCAGGTCTTCCCATCACACACACTGTCAGAAATATCCTTCTGTTAATATATCTAGAATTTCTTTTAAACTTCTGGTAGAAGTGAGGAAGAGCAGACGACAGAGTTAGGATGAAACACCTTGTAAATACAGAGAATTTTTCCTAACTATTATACTCAACAATCAGAACACACAAAATAACCATAAAATATCTGTGCAAACGCTGCTACTGATAATGTAATTATGGTGATATAAAAATGATTGCTTTCCCAGAGAGAAATTATTAAATAACTAAAAATAATGTGCCAATCCTAATATATTTTCATCCAAAAAAAGGTTTTAGGATCACAGAATGTTAGGGATTGGAAGGGAAGGGACCTGGAAAGATCATCTAGTCCAATCCCCGTGCCAGAGCAAGATCACCTAGATAAAGTTGCACAGGAACATGTCCAGGCAGGTTTTAAATGTCTCCAGAAAAGGAGATTCCACAACCCCCCTGGACAGCCCCTTCAAGTGCTCTGTCACCCTCACCTCTATGAAGTTCCTTCTCATATTTATGTGGAATCTCTTATGTTCCAGCTTACACCCATTGTCCCTTGTCCTGTTATTGGCTGCCACTGAGCAAAGCTTGGCTCCATCCTCCTGACACCTGCCCTTTCCATATTTATAAACATTCATGAAGTCACCTCTCCTTTATTCCAAGCTAAAATAGACTCAGCTCCCTTAGCCTTTCCTCATCAGGGAGATGTTCCACTCTATTCATCGTCTTCATGGCTCTGCGCTGGAGTCTCTCCAGCAGTTCTATGTCGTCCTTGAACTGAGGGGCCCAGAACTGGACACAATAGCCCAGATGTGGTCTCACCAGAAGAAAATAGGCCATTGTTAGAAGTAGCCATTGATAGAAGATGCTGGTTTGGTCAAACCTACTAATCTGTGGATATCGTCTGTGTGAAAACGTGAGGGAATGAGCCACTAACAGGGGGTGTGAAATACTGGCACTTTATTACAGTTTCTTGTTGTTCAAAACTCCTTTCTGGCTTTTCTAAAAAAAAACCAGGTGGTTTGATCTTGGCAATTTGTATTCTTTCTGTGCCACTACTATTTGAATTAGTATTATATTACCTACAGTGCTATGTTTAAAGAATAAATCGCAATGAAATGTAAAAACATTCAGACTTTTTGTCATTTTGGGAATATCTAAAATCATGCACTTTGAACCAGAAGTTCATTTTACTGACCAGCAGTATAATGTATGTTGCAGTTTGTAAATTACCAAAATTTCCAAACGCGTAGATTGATGTTTTCCTGAAGAAAAAGGTGCATTTTGCTTTAAGAGGACCTGTCCTGGGAGAGGGGGTGGGCTAGGGGAAAAAAGAGGGCTGAGGATCCCGCCCTGCCTGTTTCACTGGGAGATTTGCCCTAGCACACCAACACACAGCTTCAGCTCCGGCTTCCCCCACCACCTCCAGGTCAGGGGTGGGAAGATGGGACAGAGATGATGCAGCAGCTTGCCACGGCCCTGCTCCCCCTCGTCAGAGATAGTGGCAGGGTGGTGGCTCCACTGTCCTGGCCCCCCGTTTCTGCCTCAAGTAGTCAACCTGAGAGAACGGGCCCCACCCCGGCCCTGGCTCCAACCTGGCCCGTCCCTGCCTCCGACCCAGACCAGCCCAGTCCTGGCTCTGATCTGGCACCATGGACCAGAGAAGCAAGAACTTAGCGCCATCTTCCCCCCACCATGGGGCAACATCCAGCAACCGGTGGTGAGCTTAAGCACAGTCCCTTTTCCCCTGTAGCTGAGGCAGGAGGAG
Source organism: Rhinopomastus cyanomelas (assembly GCA_013400115.1). Lineage (NCBI taxonomy): Eukaryota > Metazoa > Chordata > Aves > Bucerotiformes > Rhinopomastidae > Rhinopomastus > Rhinopomastus cyanomelas. The sequence goes on from VXBP01004902.1 coordinate 191,539, forward strand.
AGGGAGAGGAGGACGGGAGGGGAGTGGTACTCTCTCACCCATGTTTGCAGCATGGAGGAGGTCCCTGCTGACATCAGCCATGTGGTCGGTTGCCATCTTGAGCTCTGTGCATTGCTGAGGCCATGCAGCTGGTCGCCACCATCTTAAAGCCACAGATCAGCAGGAAGAGAGACTGTTTGTCATTTCTTTCACTGAGAAAAGCTGGAGACGCTTGAGTATTGGGGAGAGAAGGAGTCTTGGGAGAGGCATCAGAGAATTCCTTCGTGCTTACCTGAACCGTTTGTTCTGAAGAAAGCAGGAGGACTCGAGAATCCTTCGACCTTGGGCAAGGAAGAGAAAAACTCAGTTCTTTTTGAAAGCATGTCCCCTGAATTGAGGAATGCAGTTCCAGGTACTGAGGAGTCAGGCCTGTCCGATCAGCATTTTGCTGGCGAAGGTACGCTGAAGAATTGAAGAGTTCGCTGGTCTGGATGGCCAACGGTTCAGTGTCTGCAGATGAGAGAAGACAACACAGAATAGTGCCCTGGAGGGTCTCTTCAAATAAATAGAAGAGAAGGTGGTTGTACCCCTCTCTGCTTGAATGACATGTTCTTTCCCCAGGTCTCTAATGTAAAAACCCAAGGACCAATACAATAGTAATTCCCATTGTATTTTTCTCAGAGTATGCGGTGGCATTTGTGACAGTTTCTAGTTTGTGTGTGCTCACTTGCTTAAATTTTTCTTCTTTTCTGTATACAGTTAATAGACTTAATAAACCCTTGTCCATTTTCCCTAAGCTATCCATTGTCTGGCAAATTCTATCAGAGATCTCATTGAGACCCAAATGCTTTGTTTTCTTTTCCTTTATCTTTAATTGTGGTCGTGAAACCACCACTACGTAATATTTTTGTGGGGACCATAAAATGGGAGAATCGCAGGAAGTCACAACAGACAAACTGAAAAGTGGGAAAAGATCAACAAAACAATGCACAAAAGGAATTGCAAAGAAAAGCTCTAATATAATGAGACACGCAAATTGCCTCTCACAAAATGCTTTATGCCTGGTGTGGAAATTACACAGCAGTGCAAGAAGATCCTTCAGTTTAGGTTCTTGGTAAAAAGCTCAAACATGTAGAAGGAAAAAACCAGCCTGCAAACCCTGAGGACCGCAAGCAGGCATTGCCATTTTTTCGCATTAGTGTGAAAACTGTCTTATCACCTACCCGAGTCAGATAAAAACTTTCCCAGGACATTTCACACACAGCCATAAATCCAAGTAAGGAAAAACATCATGTTCCGTTCTCATTGGCTAATAGAAACAACTGTTGAAACAGATGTAATGTAAACTGTACCTCTGTGACACATACTTTTAAGATGTGATGTCTTGGTCAAAGAAGGATACAGATTTATTTGTCTTAAAAAAGAGACAAGAACATTGACCTTGAAGATCAGATCAAGTATAAAGTGGCTTATAATAACAAATAAAATACACGAGATATCTATAACATTCACTCGTCAAGCCAATAAATGAAAATGAGAAACAATTCTGAAGAGGCAGAATCTATACAGAATGTGTGCTAAGGGAAGATGTAAGACTTACTGAGTCAAGAGTACAAAGTAAAAGAATCATAATGTCACTTGGGTTGGAAAAATCTTTCAAGATCATTGAGTTCAAACCTTAAACCAAGTCTACCTAAGCTCACCACTAAAGCATGTCCTCAAGCTCCATGTCTACACATCCAGGCATGACAACTCAACCACCTCCCTGGGCAGCCTCTTACAGTATCTGACAACCTTTTCAATAAAGCAGTTTTTCCTAATGACCATCCTAAACCTCCCCTGGGACAACTTGAGGCCATTTTCTCTTGTCACTTGTTACCTGTGAGAAAAGGCCAATCTTCACCTCTCTACAATCTCCTTTCATGTAGTTGTAAGCAGCAGTAAGGTCTCCTCTCAGTCTCCTTTTCATCTGATTTCGTCCCAGCTCTCGTCTGATTTTCATGAGACTTGTAGACCATCCTTTGGGTCCACTCCAGCATCACATTCCAACACTTCAATGTGCACTGTTCTCAACTTCATAACTGTTATCAAAGTTCAAAGACCTTTCCAATCAGCTATATTTGCTACAGAGTGTACTTTGAGTTCTGCAAATTTTATCCCCATAAAGGGAAATTTCCTATTTTCAAGGTTTATTAGGCATTTGCACAGTGATAAGATTTGTGCTAATCCACTGTGCAGGAGTGTATTTGACCCATGGTGAACCCAAGGGCATGTGTTATATTTCAGAACTTCCAAGTCTGTGGTAGATTCAATAAAAGGTCTTTTATCTCTTTTGAAATCAGTGACAACATAAGGAGAGATAGATGTGTATTTTTAATCAACATTTGATCACATTGCAGCAAAGAGAAGATAAATGATTTTGTTTTAATTGGAAATTCCTCAGTATGAATACGAGTGACATGACAAAGAAACAGACATGAAAAGATGCTGTGTGTGGCAAGATATCGAGAGCTGTAGATCAAGGAGTGCAAACTCTGTATCAATCACTCTGTAGCCTCTGACTCAAGTGATACTGAAACTTGTTGAATGTAGCTTTTCTGCTTCATATCTCCTGTACCATAAAAGTTCAGGGTATGGGAAGCAAATTAGACAAAGGAACAGTGTTCAAGGATTTCATTAATTTGATGTTGATTTGATTTACACAAGGAAATACAAAACCACAGGTACTGCTCATCATTGCACAAAGGAAATGAGCACTAAACCTGAACCACTGCTTTGTCAAAGACAGAAAAACTAGCTCACAAAAGCACAAGTTTGGAATGGAACTAGTAGATTTCTGAAGACCTTGTTTATTTGCTTCAGGTCATTCATATTCCAAATGGCAACTGTGCAGAAAGATTTACAATTTCTGTCTTCATGGATATCATACGATGAGACAGAAGCAACAGACCATAACATTTTATAGATTTCTGGGTCAGAATAATTGGTACAGAAATTATTACTAGGACCAGGATGGCAAACTGGATTGTTTGTCAACACAATCATGCCCCATTCATTCCCAAACAGCATAAAAATCTACCTAATGAAATAGTACTCTAAAAAGATCAAGTTTTAAAATGTAGGCTTTAATTTACTGACTATATCATCTATTTTAAAACAAAGGAAAGAGATGAAATGACTGTGATTGCTTGTGCTATTTTGTGTTAACATAGGATTCAGACTGATGCATTACACAGCACAAAGACTCGTGAAGTGCTCATAGTGATTTATCTACACAGTGAAATAACAATCACTACCTCTTATCTTCTTAGAATGAATAGTTCATTGTACACTCCATTCTAAACCAACACAAATGTCTATTGTGTTCAGCTGTAATAAAATGTCTAAAAAACACCGCAAATTTCAGGCAAAGATGTCAGCAGAACCACAGAGGTGTTATGTGCAGCAGATCTAAAATCAGGAGGACCAGGAGCAGAAAACAGGATCTTGCCCAGTTCTCCAGATCTATAAGCTGTGGACAAATGTAGACATAGCTAAAGACAGGGCTATGTAACTAACAAGAAGCAGGGGCTAAAGAGATCAAAATAGAGCCCAACAGTCTAACACAACTCTATTCAGCACTGGCAGCCTACAGGCTATTTCTCAGAAAAAAAATAGTAACAAATTATTGAAAAATATGCTGCCAGTTCGTCTAAATGCTGAAGGTTTCTACTTCCACCATCAATCTAAAATGTAAAGTTGACAAGTTGAAGAGGATTGAAAAACAACCAGCTCTTTTCTGACCTTAAAACTTAGCATGTTTTTTTAATTTTAGAACATTGATGCTCATCTTCACACAAAAGTTGAGGCCACCTTACTGAACTTATTGAATTTAACTTCCAGGTATTGCAAAAAAAGGTTTCATTTTTAGGAGTAGATGTGAAGCCCTGTATAATAGTGAGTTAAGATCTTTGAAGCATACAAAGATAAATTATTCACAATTATGAAGTTTATTGATGAGGAGAGAGACTTTTGGAATGAATCCTAGCCAGCTCGTGAAAAATACACTCATTGTACAATGCAACTCCTGATTGAAGGGACCTGGACTGAAGAATGTCCTGTTTATCTTCTCAGATGAGTGGAGACAATATGAACTGCTTACTAGGAAAAAGAAAGGGAAGGGTTGCAGTTCATTGTCAACTGTGATGATAAGTCTTGAAGATTTGTGCCTATTTAAACTTAGAGATGACTCCAAGGGCTGTATAGATCTACAGTTTTACAATATTAAGCCAAAAAATTTTTAAAATTGATAATTTACTCCTGATTCAACATTGCATAAGTTCATACAACAGTAACATGCACCCCATTTTAAAGTCCCTTTGGACCACCAAGACACAGCTGAAAGGACTAGAGGAAGAATCAAGCATCAAATATTATCTTGGATTTCACTAAGCGTGTAACTAGTCAATAGTATCATGCTCTGAAATGAAATGTGAAATAGTTAATGGAACACTTATGAACCTGGTTTAAAACAGCTTCTTCCAGTATCAAAACCAATGTAGCCCTGGGGCTGTAGAGCAAAGTTTTGTCAGCAGGTTATGCAGGATGTGGAGCACTCTTGAGTATCAGTCCCAAGTAATTTGATTTGAAGTCAGGTAAGTCTAAACAAGGCACATTTGTATCTGAGTACAGCACAGACCCAATTAGACGTATAGAAGTATATACACCTGTATGTTCAAAGAAACATGAAAATCTCAGGGGAATACATATGGGGTGTTAATGGTGGAAGAGATCGTTCAATGTAGAAGCTTCTAAAAGAAAACATGCAGGTCAAATATCAGAAAAACTTCTTTACCCTTGTTAGGCTCAAGGATAACTCCTCTAGCTCAAAGCCTCACTGAAATCTTGCATAAATTATATTGTTGAATTGAAATTAGTGCTGGACATGGTGGCCAGTTATTCCCTGGATTCCAAGTGGATTAATGTTTTCAAGTGAAACTGCTATTTCTACAAAAGAGATGCTAGAAATGTGCATTATGCATCTTTAATGTTATTGGAACCAATTCCAATAAAAACACTGTGCCCAGCTGATATTGGAGATAATTTGGCAAGTTACCAAAACATTTTACTCTATGCCCAAATTTATTACTGTTTATATCCCATACATCCCCTAAGCCAGAAGCTGTGTTAAATTACAACAAGTTTCTGTTTCACAGAGAATAAGAAGAGGTGACAAGGAAACAGATCATTTTTCAATATTGAAACATGTGAGGAGAAACTATTTTCTACCAGAATACAAATATTGGAAGGCTTTTGTGGTAAAGAACTTTTTGTTTTGGTAAGTTTTAAAGCATGTAGGTCATCTGGAGACTGTTTCCAGCTCAGGAAGTTTTTGAGCATGCGGTTAGACCACAAAGTGCTCTGAAATGCTTTAAGAAAATGTGGTTTCTTTTTCCTCTGAGATTTCTTGATGTCACATTTGTCAACAAACACGTCACTGGACAAATGGCATGTGATCCCACAGCCAACTGAGTTCAGGAGTTGAGATTCTGGCTGTCAAGCTCATCTAATACTCCCCTACACCATGTACTTTTCTAGATAGCAAACACATCCCTGATGATGAAGGTGCATGAGCTTCATTACTGCAGTGCACCAAAGCTGTGCTATTATCATGATGGCTGATGACATAAGGAAGGCAGGACATTGTTTCATTAAGCTCAAAATCAGTGGAAGATTCCTTAACTTCCACTAGAAGTGTGACAACCAGAACTGCTTCATGAATACAAGGACAAGTAGAATACTGGGTCCTGCAGACAGTGAGAGGATTTCTTGTAACCCTTGACTGAAACACCTGAACTCGTCTAGGGAAGAATGTCCGTGTGTTAAACGTTACAAGGAGTAGAAAAACAAGAAAGCCTTTCCAGTGTTCCCCAAACAACTGAGCCTTCAGGCACTATCCCTGGTGAAGACCCATTTTGCTAATCTCAACTCCAAAATTATAAGACTGAAAAAAATGGTAGGGCTGTAAGAAAAAACATAACTGAATACTGAGACCATTACTAGTGTTGAGATACTGCTTTCCATCTGAGGAAGGACAGGCGAGAGTGAAGGAGCACAGAGCTTCATCTTCTGAGACAAAATCTCTCCAGTTGGTTCCTCTAGTTTGAAAAAAGCCTTAGAAATCAAATTGGCATTGAATCCCAACACTAAAACTGGTGGTGCTATACTTCTAAGCATTACTAAAATGTCTTCCCATAACAGACAAACAGAACAATGTTATTTTTTGTTTGGATTTCTATTTATACACGAGGAGTTACGCTCTCGTGTCTCATAAGGTCCTAAATTAACAATAGACTTTTATAATAAAATGTCACCCAATCATGTACATAATAAAAATTTGGTTAAGATGATGTGCATTAGGAAACCAAGCTGTCCATACAATCCAAATATAAAGTATTCAAATTCTGATCATTTAAAACAAAGTGACAATAAAACACTGGCAATTCACAGAAACAGAAAATAGAGGCACTAAGTACACAAATGTACTTTACATCTAACCAGCTGTATAATAATTTGATGGATTCCAGATGTTACAGCAGAGCGCGGCATAACGATCAACTTATTTGAAGCAAATATATGTTATTTTAATTTATGCCTACAATAACACCGTGATGGACAAGGTATATTTTCAGACTTCTGGTGTGTTTACACTACAAGAAAAAATCTCTACTCATTTTCCTCCAAAATGCATCAATTCTAAAGAGTCCTGATGGAGGAGATGGACTCAGAAAGCTCTGAGAACTCTCACAGAGTGATCTTTGTTGTTGGAGCTGTGTAAACATGTAAAATCCAGAACCCACTTAAAACCTGACAGAGCTAAATAGCACAGCAAAATTATGAAAAACATCAGAGATTCATTCCCATCGAAAGGCTAAGCTAGCGGCGATAACGTAGGGCACAGTAAAAAGGGGAACACCAGAGGAATGGGGAAGATAGAACATCTGGCTTGTGAGAAGGAAAAGGCTTCAGGTTTTCTCAAGGGGACAAACGTGGAGACATCTGTCGTGTTCTCTGGCTACAGCATGAAGTGGAGTTTCAACGAAGACCATGATTTTCTGATATTTTATGCTTACATGAAGTCCTTTGTGCTGCAGGCTCTTTGCCTGTAGAGTGCTCTGCTATTTGCAAAGGTCAGCAACGTCAGAAGGAAGGGACAAAGGAGAGGGAAAAAGAGATTTTGTGCAAAATCTCTGCATGAAGTCCATTGCTTTAGTTTTTAAATAGTCGGAATAAAATCATACAGTTACAGGAAGTCTTGTTAAGTCTGTCATAAATTTTGTATACATCAGGGGTGACCTCATTAATGTCTATAAATATTTGAAGGGTGACTGTCAGGAGGATGGAGCCAGGCTCTTCTCAATGTCATCTAGTGATAGGGATAGAATGAGGGCCAGTGTTTGTAAGCTGGAACATAGGAGGTTCCACATAAATATCAGAAGGAACTGATCAAGAAGAGTGTCCAGCAGATCAAGGCAGGTTCTTCTCCCTGGCTACTCTGCCGTAGTGAGGCCATTATCTGGAGTATTACGTCCGGTTCTGAGAACCCCAGTTGAAGAGGGACAGAAATCTGATTGAGAGAGTTCAGCATGAGGGCCACAACAATGATTAGGGGACTGAAACCTTATGAGGAGAGACTGAGAGACCTGGGACTTTTCAGCTTGGAGAGAAGACTATGAGGGAACTGAATCACATTCTACGCATGAGGGCTGGGCGTCAAGAGGAAAGAGACAATCTCTTTTCACTTCCACCCCATGATAGGACAAGAGGCAATGGATGTGTTAGAGCACAGGGAGTTCCACCTCAACCTGAGGAAGGACTTCTCTACTGTAAGGGTTACAAGAGCACTGGAATGGGCTGTCCAGGGAGGTTGTGTATTCTTCTCTGGAGACTTTCAAGACCTGTCTGGATGTGATCCTATGTGAACTGCCCTAGGTTCTATGATACTAGTTGAGCACGGCTGTTGGACTTGACGGCCCCAATGATCTATGTGTCCTTAAGTATCTGTGTAACATGTGTGATGGGATTGGGAGGGGGCACAGTGGGGACAGATGATATCAATTCACCAGAGGGATATTCCATGCTTAGCAGTAAAAGCTGGGTTGGAAAAAATAAAAAGAGGGAGGTATTTGTGGATAGCAAAGGTCACTCCGATCTTCAAAAAGGTTAAGGAGGACTCAGGTAACTATAGACCAGTCAGCCTCACCTCCATCCCAGGAAAGGTGATGGAACAATTTGTTCTAGAGGCTGTCTCCAGGCAAATCAAAGACAGGAGGGTCTTAGGGACAGTCAGCATGGCTTTACAAAGGGAAAGTCATGGTTGACCAACCTGATAGCCTTTTATGAGGGCACAACCAGGTGGATAGATGATGGCAGAGTAGTGGATGTGGTCTATCTTGACTTGAGTAAGGCATTTGACACAGTCTCACATAGTGTCCTCATAGCCAAACTGGGGCAGTGTGGTCTAGACGATCGGGTAACAAGGAGGATCGTGAACTGGCTGAAGGATAGAAGTCAGAGAGTGGTGGTCAATGGGGCAGAGTCTAGTTAGAGGCCTGTATCTAGTGGAGTGCCCCAAAGGTCAGTACTGGGACCAGTCCTACTCAATCTATTCATTGATGACTTGGATGAGGGATTAGGGTGCACTGTCAGCAAGTTTGCTGATGACACAAAGCTGGGGGAGTGGCGAACACCCCAGCAGACTGTGCTGCCATTCAGCGAGACCCAGACAGGCTGGAGAGCTGGGAAGAGAGAAAAGTAATGAACTATAACAAGGGTAAGTGTAGAGTCTTGCATCTGGGCAAGAAAAACCCCAGGTAAAAAAGTGTCACATGAGAAGCTCCAGATATTCAAACAATCCATAACACACTCAGTCACTTGTCATCATGGTTCAGAGAAGATGGAAAGAGCAAGAGTGCTCCTCAGCAAGTTTTCACTAATTGTCCAAGCATCAGCTACTACTGCTCTGCAAATTGTTGCAAATCTCATCTTCCTAATGCTGGTCTCTTCTCACAGATTACTAGTGATAGAACGGGGGCAGATGGCCTCGGGTTGCATCAATGGGGTTTAGATTGGAATTTGAGAAGAAGTTCTTTATGGGAGAGAGGTTGGGCACTGGAGCGGGATGCCCAGGAAGGTGATGGAGTCACCATTCCTGGAGATGTCTATAAAACAAATAGATAGAGCACTAGAAGTCATGGTCTGGAGATTAGGGGGATGTTGGGATGAGGGCTACACTTGGTGATCCTGAAGGTCCTTTCTAGACATGATGATTCTATGATTCCTGTGATGCCTGGAGATCAATATCTCCCCCTGAACTCCATGTACCTTCCCAAGGGATGTTCAAACTGTGAGATGTCAACCAAGAAAGAAAAAATCGTACAAAATATAAGAATGAAAATAAAGGAACTTTAAAAATTAAATGCAATTGAAATATAAAAATTAAAAACATATAAAAATTACAGTGATTACTCATCATTGCTGCATTTTCTGTTTGACAGGGTTTGCTAGTTTACACATCTCTAGGCAGCTGCTCCTGTAGAATCATAGAATCATTACGGATTGGAAGGGACCGCGAAAGATCATCTAGTCTAATCCCCCTGCAACAGCAGCAGGATCACCTAGACTAGGTCACACAGGAACATGTCCAGGCGGGTCTTGAATAGCTCCAGTGAGGGAGACTCCACAACCCCCCTGGGCAGCCTGTTCCAGTGCTCTGTCACCCTCACCGTGAAGAAGTTCCTTCTCAGGTTGATGTGGAACATCCTATGTCCCAGTTTACAACCACTGCCCCTCATCCTATCACTACATGACACCGAGAACAGCCCAGTGCCATCCTCCCGACACCCACCCTTCAAATATTTGTAGACATTAATGAGGTCACCCCTCAGTCTCCTCGTGCCATCCTCCCGACACCCCCCCTTCAAATATTTGTAGACATTAATGAGGTCACCCCTCAGTCTCCTCCAAGCTGAAGAGACCCAGCTCCCTCAACCTCTCTTCATAAGGGAGGTGCTCCACCTCCTTCATCATCTTTGTTGCCCTACGCTGGACTCTCTCCAGCAGCTCCACATCCCTCTTGAACTGAGGAGCCCACAACTGGACACAATACTCTAGGTGTGGTCTCACCAGGGCAGAGTAGAGGGGGAGAAGAACCTCTCTTGATCTGCTAACCACTCCTCTTCTGATCCACCCCAGGATGCTGTTGGCCCTCTTAGCCACAAGAGCACATTGCTGGCTCATAGTCATCCTGCTGTCCACCAGGACCCTCAAGTCCCTTTCTCCTACACTACTCTCCAACAGGTCAGTCCCCAGCCTATACTGGTACCTAGGGTTGTTCTTTCCCAGATGTAAGACTCTGCACTTACTCTTGCTATAGCTCATTAGATTTTTCTCAGCCCAGCTCTCCAGCCTGAAGAAATACAAGACCTGCTCTAATTTATTCACTGCACAGACACTAAATTTGGTGTCTGGCAGTTTAGGAATATGGTGTGGGGCTTTGACAGTTTTCCTTACATCATGGCATGTCATTTTGTTCCATATACATGTAACTTTAAGGAGCTTTATTGTTGCAGAGTTGAATCTATAATATAAAGCACTGCTGGATTTTATGAGCCTGTCTGGACTATCTAAACAAAAAAATTCTTGTAGTAGGCAAGTTTAAGGTACTACTACTCCTGAATTTTAATGAATGTGCTAGCATACATATGTAGCACAGCCCTGTGCTGAACGGACTCATAAGTGTTTTAATGTGTTACCACTGGCTAAATTCTGAAGAAAAATGGAGTGGTTGAGACACGTGCTTTAGATCAAGACGATGTGCATTTTCTTCTCACGTCTACAGTAGCTTGTTCTGGCCACAGTATCATGTGTAGAATACAGAAAGGCAGGAAACCAAGACAGTCAAACACCTCACTAACTGTATCTATAGACTGTATTTCTTAGTCATTTTTGCTTCCTCTCCCCCCATTTTCTTAAATTCTAACTGGGCAATAACTGATGAAAATGTTGATTTTGGGTGCTACAGCCAAATGATCCCAAATGAAAACTAACATCTATGCATTGGATGTCCCATTCATCTGTCTATTTCTAATGCCATGTCATCTTTTGGTTCTTAGGTTCTTTCAACAGTAAAGTGCAAGCAAATAAAATAAGTTAAAATCACATTATTGTTTGTTTTGCAAGGTTTTTAAAAAGTACACAAGGACATATTTCTAGCAACTACAAGAATGCTGCTTGTTATATAGCCATGAAATACCGACCCCCAACTTTAAACAGCTACAAGCTTGTTATTGAAAAAGTGTTTTCTGCCTTCCTGAGCATCTCATTGTTTTCTTCTGTCTCTTGCTCTTCCTTCTCTATAAATGCTCATATAACACACCTGGTTCTGGATTACTAAACCTGTGCACATTTTCATTGTTCATAAAGGAAGTATTTCCTTTATAAGAGCAGGCCTGAGGATATTGTCTTTCACAGTTGACCCTGAGTCCTGACTGTTGTGGCTTTTACAGCATGGTCACCAGCCAAACTCAGAGCTCATTTTGCAATTTTATGAGGTTAAAGCTTTTTTTTTTCTTCTTGTTTGCAACTAGACATGTTCTCTGAAGTACAGAAAATGCTGTCTGTAGGTACACCTGAGGTGAAAATAGTGCCATCACTTTTTTTAAAGCCATAGGAAAGAAGCACTCTGTCACAATTTGCATGAAAGAATAGAAATCCAAATGTCTACAAGTATTTGGCCTGTTTTTTTCAGATTTCTCTAACTCATATAGCAAAATGCACAAACTCTGCTTTATTTCCTTTTGACCTGGGCCAAATCTATTTAAAAAAATCCACTTAATTCAGAACACATAGACTCCAGGTCCACAGCTGGATTAATCTGAGTGGTTTGTTCTAGGTCCAATACACCATACCTGTCTTTGGAGATGAATGAATGATCAAGAAACAAGCTGCTGGCTGAGGGCTGGAATTCAGGAGTCTTGCACTTCCTGGCTATGGTGAGGCTATGAACTAACTAGTCTAAGACAGATACAACCTCTGCAGAAAAGAATTCCATCTTCGTTCACTTGATGATCCCGAAGGTGCTTTCCAGCCATGATGATTCCATGATGCTCCATTGACTGGAACATCTCTGTTCTGTAGGAGAGCCGGCTTGTATTGCCAAACCACATAAACCAGGTGCTGTTTATGAGCAGTCTAAGCATGGTTTTGCCATGACAAAAGCAACACAGTTTGACAATCCATGCTCCCAGCTGTAAGGAGAAGTAGGCCATCAAGTGCTGGCAGGGCAGTCCTTGCCAGCCTACTGTCAGACTCTGCTGCACACCAGATACAGCCCTGGAGTGCAGTGATGGGACTTGTCAGGGGTTAACATCGTATCTTGCTTGTGAAATTCTCCTCCAGGTCACCTTCCACACAGATCAAGAAATACCTGTCTGTGGTCTTATTTCTATGAAGATCTGGGTATGCAGCTGAGAGCAGGTGGAAACCTGGCCACACCTCTGCAGATCCTGTGAAGGTGTGTCAAAAGCCTGTTGTACCAGAAACGGGCAAGGATTTTCCTCAACTAGCTGTTACTGAACTAACTTAGGTGTGGTTAGCAAGCTAGATGCAACATCACACAACTCAATATGAGTTTGTCTACCCTTGAATTTTATTCTTTTTATGCAGTTTCATCATTAACTAGTTTTGACTGTAAATTTTCTTGGAGCCTTACTTCCTCCTGAAAGCCACGTTAAATGCATATCTGACAAATAACTTTTGCTTGCCCAACCACAGAAGTAAGCTGTCATGGTAGGCATGTGAGTCAGGCTGAATATCCTAGGTGAGGGGATAGGACAGAGGATGCATATCTTATTAAGTAATCCACTGAACCCCAAGCACTGTATAATTACCCTACATGGGTCACTCTATCTCTCTGTGCCACTATCTGTCACATTAATTATGAGGAAAGACAGGAGAATGTATATGAAAGATGTCAGCAAAATGCATTTTTTGCCTGCAGTCAAGAGGGAGTCGAGCTTTAGAAAAACTTCAGGCGATATAGATCCAGCTCCCTGGACAAATTGCTCAAGGTTGCTAGGGAAATTAACAGAAAACAACCCAGGCACAGGCTTCACAAACTTGCCTTCATTTGGTGATTAGGTTATTTTAGATCTCTTGGGAGATTCCTTTTCACGGAAATACAGCATGATAAGACATGTTCAGCAGTACACTGAGAGCAGTCGTGTCCACAATAGCAAGTAATGTCCTCTTTCCTTTCCTTCCCAGTTTGAAATTTGTGATGCCCGTGAATTTCACTTGCTCTGTAGACAACAAAGGGGAAGAACAAGGCTGATGTGCAGTGTTTTTCCCTGAACAAGAGGATATGGGCTCTGGCAATGCTGAGAATTAAACAGGTGATTTTGCAAAAAGCCAGGTAGTAAGAGAAGTAACTTTCCAGGCAGTTAAAAGAGAGTAAAAAGAAATATTCACAGCAATCACTAGTCCTTCTTTACATGAACTTTCTAGCAGCTCATCTATCAGTGGTTACAGGTGACAGAGTCCAAACAGCTGCAGAAGGAGTGACTCTGCTCTTCTGGAAAAGACACTTAGCTGACAAGCAGTGGTGGCAGCTCCCACCAGTCCTAATGGTTACAACTGGAAGAGTGATTTTCTGGATATCACACTGGCTCTGTTCATGCTCCTTGAAAGTACGTCACTGGAAGCTGACCTCTGGATCCATTGCAGATTGCAGCTGCTGGTGTCACTTGTGGCAATCAATGCCTGGGAAAAGCTGGTTTAGGGGAAAAGTGTATTAGGTATCATTTGCAACTGAGTGTCCTGAATGCAGGGTACAGCAGCTATAGTCAGTCAGATAATGCTGTAGCACAGCAGAAGGGTAATGAAATGACCCAAGTAATTACTGTTGTTGGGATACAAAACTCCATTATGGAAGACAGAACAGAGCCAAACTTGGGAAGAGAAGGAATGAAAAGTGAGTTTATTTCCCTTTGTCTCTGGTAAAGAGCATATCAGACCAAAACTAGGCTAGAAAAACTATTTCAAATGGATGACAGGGTTTCTGACACTGAGCCTGTCACTGAAAGGGACTGCAGGGCATTACACAGGTACTGGAGCAGATTGTGTTAAGGAGATAACCATGATAGTTATAGCCAATATAGCTGGCTGATAGTAAATGAAACTTGATCATTAAACACTTTGCCCACTATGGGATAAGTACTTCAATATACAGAATAGCAGTGAAGAAAAAAAATGCAAGAAAGTACAAAGCAGTGACAGACACCAAACATAAACCTGGTCCAGACCACTACCATGGTGACCCAGCAGATAAATCTGCTCAGGTATCACAAGGGAAGGATGAGAGGTGAAACGCCCACTGAGCTTCACTGTAGATGGGTAACATATGGGTGTTGTGTTTTGAGAACTCAAAGGAAAAAAGCTATATCCAGTGGTAAGCACAGTGTGGGGACACGGTGAAGTACAGAAATACCTGAATGAACTTGACCCTGAACCACTGACTTTGATGGACTTGTGTCAGTGAACTGTGAGGCTTGCTCTGGGCAAGGAAAGACTGAATGAGATCCCTACACTGCCACTACCAGCCTCCCTCAAGAGTTACCAATGACCTTGATGTTGAAGAACAGAAACTTGGAACCAAGTCAGAATACTGGAGATGACCCACTGAGCAATGGGTTCTCCACCCTACTGGTGGAACTTCTTGGTCAAACAATTGCTGCCACTGCCTAATTCTCCATGTGCCCTTCTGGCTTGCAAGTAGTCCTTGTTGCACAACTGTTTGTTCGTTCTGTCGTTCTGTGGAAGTCACTACCCCAGCACCCTTAAAAAAAGGAACATGTAGAGAAGCTCTAATTCCTTGATTCTTCTCAGAAAAGGCTGCACTGCATCTTGTCTGCTGTAGGGCCTAGGAGTAAATCATTTTTACCCAATAGAAATGTGGGCAGCAACTACAAGATAAAACCTAAATCTCTTTCTTACAATGTCCAGCCAAACCTACTTCAGGTTGCTACTTCTTTAAAAAGAAATCTTTATTGATTAATCCTATATACCTCAGTATGACTAGTTACACAGGATGCAGGATCTAGTAGCTTAAGTTAACTACCAGCTTTTGTAAAGAAAGGCCATGGTAGGGAATCCAATCCATATTCACCCTTAACCAACTCACATTTTCTTTCCATGCTGCTGAACATTCACCATGTACTGAATTCAATTTCTGCACTGAATCAAGGCAATTAAAAATAGTTAACAACTGTGCTTATATGGAACAAGGATTGTAAGATATTTTTTCTGGAAGTTGAACCAAGAAAGCTGTCTAATTATCTTTAAACTTACTCACACTTTTCAGACTCAGATTGGAAAGGATTTGAGGCATTTCAGTTTCAGAAAATGGTCAAATACTCCAGCTTTAACATCAGTCTGAAAGTGCAATATCTGTCACAAGCCACTGTAATAATAATGATGGTGATAATAAAAATTTGATAGCAACCATCTGCCCATTCCAGACTGTTGAATCATTTCCAGTGCTCCCCAAGAGCCAGTGCTGACAGGGATTTTATACACAGACAGTATATGCAAAGTCTGCAGCTGAGACCTTTCTGTGATGACGTCAAAGAGGTCGAACAACCAGGTTTTAAAATTGCTGCAGGCTTGCCCTAATGACATTAGGATACAACAAATGAGGCAAGGAAGACATGTATATCAACGCTACGATAACAAGCAAGGACAGCACACTTAGCTCTGGAGGCAGCACTTCACTTACTCTCCGTAGAGCTGCTCTCTGAAGCTCATGTCAGTGGATGCGGTGGGGTGTGAGTTCCATGGTGAAGTGGCATAACTCAGCTGGAGGAATTTTTAGCGTGAAGTCTGGAAGAAAAATATAGCAAAAGGTACTGGAATTGTTGAGACAAAAAACTGTAAAGAGAAGAGATCTAGCAAGATCCAGGTGGCACAGAATGCCAATGGCATCCTGGATTTTATCAGCCACAGTGTGGCCAGCAGGACTAGGGATGCAATTCTTCCCCTGTACTCAGCACTGTCGAGGCCTCACCTTGAAAACTGGGGGCAGTTCTGGACCTCACATTTCAAGAGAGAGATTGAAGGGCTGGAGTAGGTCCAGAGGAGCAACAAGGCTGGGGAGGGGACTGGAAAGGAAGTCTGATGAGGAAAGGCTGAGGGAGCTGGTGTTGTTTAGCCTGGAAGGAGACAAGAGGGGGACCTTCTCCATCTCTTAAAACTCCCTGAAGGGAGGTTGTAGTCAGGTGGTGGTTGGGCTCTTCTCCCAGGCAACCAGTAGCAGGAAAAAAGGGCAGAGCCTGAAGCTGCACTGGGGAGGGTTAGGTTGGATATTAGGAAACCCTTCCTCACAGAAAAGGTTATCAGACACTGGAACAGCCTGCCCAGGGCAGTGGTGGAATTGTCATCCCTGCAGGTGCTTAAGGACAGACTGGACATGGCCCTTAGTGCCCTGGTCACAGGCTGGGCTGGATGATCTTAGAGGTCTTTCCCAGCCTCAATAATTCTGTGAAGATATTTCATAGAATCATCGAATCATAGAATCACCGAATCACCGAATCATTCCGTTGTCTGCTTGAAGAGGAAAGAGTCAAGTATGCTGTTAACAACAGTATATCTGACACAGTTAAGGAGTTTTATTTAAAAAATGCAAACCAGAAACCTCAATATAGAATAATGGGAAAAAATATCGAAGAACTCTCATAGGCTGCTGGCAGAGATGTAAAATGTGGCAGTTTTCTTCAGCCCCGGTGATAATCTACATAGAGTCACATCTATGGATGACCACACTTGGGCTGGATCTTTGCTGGTACATAGAAGAGGAGGATGGTAGCCAGCTTTTTTCCCTCTAGTATTCCCTAGAACTCTAAAAGCTGCATTTCTTCTCTGATGCACCTGGATTTGTCAGTCCTCTGGATAAGCTAGGAAGCTGACATCAGTTATTTATAAAAGGGAGGCAAGATGGCCTTTTTCTTGGGAGGAGGCAGAGAAACAGTAGAACATTATTCCAGTTGCAGGTTTTGTAGGAGTTAATTTGAACCAGGACAGTTTTTAGGAGCTTTTGACAGACAATTTTGTACTTTTGAAGTGCAAACTAGTAAATAGTTGGCAGACTTCTGACCACAAGCATATCTGTATGCTGTGAAGAGTGAACAAAACCAGACAAACTTGATGGATCTTTACTGGTACTTGTGAAATAAGGTGTAGATGAATTCCTAGTGCAAACAGGGGCTCCATTCACCACCTGGAAAGTTGCTCTTTACACTTAGCCAGTACTTATAGTCATGTACATGAGATTACTACTTGTATGAAATATGTTCACAAAGATCTGCTATTTTCTTTACTTCCAAAATATCCTACGAATGATTTAGCCATTCATGCTAATAGCATCATGTGGACATTCAGAGTTCCTTTATGTCCTCATTCTACTACTAAGTACTACTTAGCAATACTACTTAGCAAAGTAGTACTCCAGATGTGTCTCTCAAAATAGGAACACAGTTTGGCAAAATTACACTTACCTATAATTATAAATATTTGAAGTTTTATTCTCTGTACCTTTACATTTATCTTATTTTCTGGAAATCATTAAAAGACCACCAATGGAAAAACCTACTTACGAGTTAAGTTTAGAAATGCTTTCAATCCTTGCTTGTAATGGTATCCAACAGAATCATAAAACAGGCTTTCAAAAACGTTTTTACTTACAGTGGATTTTTAGTCTTGAAGGGACCATTTAAAGGTTCTGGACCTTTACATGTATGGAATGCAGAACAGAGGCATTACCACATTTGAAGCTATCAAGTACCTCCAGGCACTATATTTCAGTGTAAGATGAAATCATACACAATTTTCAGAGAAATACATAACTGTGAATATTTTGCTCAGAAGCATTTAAGAGAGAGAAAAATAAATCTATCAGTTTTGGGTAACAGTACAGATTGTCAGGGTACAGCATGGGCCAGCAGCTACCTGGAGGCTGGAGGCTGCAAGGGATCCCCAGGTCTAGAGTACAGCTTCAGCCCCAGGCAAGGGACATCAGCGTGGAGAGGGGTAGGGCAGGGCTCTGAGACGCTGAAGATAGGCTCTGCTGCAGTACTTTGGAGTAGGGGCTGACAGCCTCAGGGTCTGACACAGGGTCCTAGGCTACTAGTAGGGTGGAGGGATTGCCAAAAGATGGGATGGATCAGTCAGACCCCTCAGGCCTGTGACAGAAATAGTTAAATTATTTTGCATAGCTTTAGTTTTACAGAAACCAGATTCCATACCAGTTACTTTTCAGATATAGCATGCTACCAGAGAGCAGAAGTCTTGCTAAATAAGGCATGAACCCAACCAGCACTGTGCAAGCATTAACTAATAACTAACCCAAGTCAGCTCATGGTACAACATGATAATCTTCATGAAACTTGTACAGATTTCTCACCTACAAGTTCTGCAGTTTGGTCTTCACCTTTCCTTGCTGGAGCATCTCCTGTGTGCTTCCCCTGTAGGCTTTTCAACTTCTCATTTTATCATCCACAATAACCACGGTTGGGTTTGTTACTTTCAATCAAGCGTTGTGGTCACCTCTGATTTGTGCCACAGTAACAGCCATGTTACCTGATGGAAAGGTAATAGGAAAAGACCTGCAAAAATCAGCAACTAGATAAATAACCTTGCCTGGATCAAACTACTGCAAGCATCTTCCTGTCTCACTCTAGTTTAGTTATTGCCAACTGTTCTTCATCTATAAACTCATCTAACTCGAGCACTTCACCATCTTGGACTGGTGTTGTGTGACAGAAGACAAGCGACAAAATGTTTCTCTGGCGGTTGTGTTTTTTCTCTGTTTCCCTTGGTTTGGATTGCAGGATACACTAAGACAAACAACTCAGGAAAGCTATAGACAGCCCCCCCTCCACTCCCACCCCACTTCTCCCTTGCAGTGTCTTCTCTTTTTTGCAAGGCAGTAAACCTAAATTGATTTCTGAAATAAACTAGAACAAGAGAAAATTTTATGCTAAGCAATTATTCTGATGAAAAATAATCTTAAAAATCAGGCAAATATACAGAAGGAGACAAACTAAAAATATCAGACTTCAGGGTGATGGCTTGAAAACACGCATAATGTATAGGATTGGGATTTCTCAGACCATAGATGACCTTATTCAGCACATCAATATGAGCTAAGCAGATATTTTAATGTTCACATTTTTACTGTGTTCAGAATAGTGTACTTTCATTAAAAAATTCATGCTGAAAAGCACAACTTATTCCCCAGTTTCAGAAACTTAATTATCATCTTTCCACTATCCAGAAAAGTAATAAATATGAAAAATTAAACTCCTGTCATGTGGAGCAATGACAGTTCGAAGACTATAACCTATTTAGGAACTTACATAACTCTTTTTACATTTTTGCCAAAACAAAGAACTCACATGAACAAGGAAATAGAAGGATATGTTCAGTTAAGATGCTAAAAATAAAACAATGAATGAATTAAAAAAAAAAGTTTTCCATTCCCAGTTTCAAAATTTTAAAGAAGATACAGAGTAGGAAAAGCATCACCATCAACACTGTCATCAACTCAACCAGATGTAGGATGATGGAGTAAAAAATATTTTCAGAAAGTGTTAGCTTCTGAACTTCTGCCCGTAGGCTGGAGGAGGTCACAATTCAGAATGACAAACTGGCGAACTAAAGGTCTGAGAAAACATGATAATATTTCTCACCTTGTGTTGCAAATGTGAACAGGAGGAAGGAAAAACTGGGTTGAGTTCTGCAGAGAAAACAAAGGAACTGTCCTTGCCATTCAAGCTGCACATCAACAGGACCACGCTGCACGATGTGCACAAGCGAAGAAATCATAACACTGTAAATGAGTAAAATACAACACACGAGAGAAGGCTGAAGAAAATGATGTTGCTCAGTCTAAACCAGACAAATAAAAACCAAACAACCGTTTTCACAGCTCTGGTTGGTAGCGTTACATGAGAGAAGAAGAAAAGAAAGACCAAAATCCTGAGCAAAAATAGAGGAGAAAATCCCACTAAGTAGTGCTGTTTGTGGTTTCCAGTCTTTCAGCATCTTTAAAGAACTTAGACGATGTTGACAAGAGATGAATGAGACAATGTCTTAGGTCCATTAGGTCATAGAATCGTAGACTCATTATGGCTGGAAAGGACCTTCAGGATCAAGACTAGCTGTAATCTCAACATTTCCCTAACCCCTAGACCATGACCTCATTTAGATCCCTCTGTTTTTTATGAATTTATACTATCTAATAAGAGTATTAGAACTAAGACTAGCAGGGCTGGTAGAGTAAGGTCAACATAAGTCATTTCCCCACTCCCTCTGATGCTACTCACTGTACTGGGCAGTGTGACAAACCAGTTTTCATTAGGCATTGGTTGGGAGCTGGCAACATTGAGATGACTGAACAAAACTGCAGCTCCCAGGGCTCTCTTGTTAAGCCTATTTTCTAGTATTACAGGACTGGAATATATCATATTAAATTATTAAATGAGTGTAATTGATTTTAATATTTATTTCTTTATTTGTTTGTTTGTTTGTTTGCCGGAGTCAATCTGTAACTCATCCTTACCTCTTCACTAGCAATATATAAATAGTTGTTTCTGCAAATGCTTCAAAAGCTGAGTGTCAGAAAGAAAGGAATATTCTCTTTTCAATGGTGTCAGACAGGACAGGGGGTAATGGATCCAAGCTTGAACACAGGAAGTTTCACCTCAATATGAGGCAGTATTAAAGATTGGAAGGCGTTGCCCAGGGAAGGTGTGGAGTCTGCTCTGGAGAAGTTTGAGACCTGTCTGGCTGCAGTTTTGTGGAGCTGCTTTAGGCTTTTTAGGCTGTTATGCTTTTCAGTAATTTGTATCCTGCTTGAGCAAGGAGTTGGACCCGATGGCTTTGAAGGCCTCTTCCAACCCTAATAAACTGTGTAAACACCACTTAACATATTGGCTCATATTATGACAAAATCCAGATGTGTACCTGCTACTTCACACCACTTTTACTCTTGGGAAAAGAAGAGAGAAACAGAATAGATGTACACTACACTCCAGTCACTGTAGGAGGACCCCAGGACACACCATGAAGCACTCCCGAGGACATACGGCCACTTTTGGCATTTAAAGTGATGATTCTGAACTCCTACTCTTGTTATCACTGCCAGAGACTCAGTGCATCTGCATTGCATCTCTTTTCCACAAACTCACCTGAGGTATGCACACACATTTCTATTCTGTGGGATTATTTTAATGGATATTTTTGGTTTATGAATTTCCATGTTGTTTTGTTTACAAGCTCATACAAGCTAGGAAATAAACAAAGCAGAGAAACTATTAGCAAGACAGTTGTAGCAGATGTGCTTCACTGTAGACAAAAATAGATTTGCATAGCAACACCCTTCATTGTAGGAAACCTTATATCACATGATTCAAAATGAAAAAAGCTTAAAATCTACTTGTAAATTCAACTTCATTTCCTTCTGCAAAGACAAAAATGTATCAGAGTTGTGTCTTGGTGAACTTTCTAACTTCATAATTCCTTTCTTGCTTTCATATGGTTCAAATTCCATACTCTTTAAAGAAAAAACCCCACAAATTTGTAATTGGAATAAAAACCCTGACCCCATGTTTGCAAATATTTTCTGAGAAATCATAGGCCGTGTTATGGTAAAGAAACATAAAACAGACATCCAGTATGGCATTTTTTGGACTAACACAATTCACAGGAACTCTCAAAACACTTCAAAAATGAAGTTTCTGTGAAAAGAAATACTCTGTAGTGTTTCTCTGAGTGGCTACACTGTGATTTTTTTTCTCTCATTGTCATAAGAAATCACTAATATGAAATATCCATTTTTAAAAACACATCATTAAATTAGAAATCATTTAAAGTAGCTGGATTTTCTGTTTTTCATTAAGACTTATTAATGCAATAAAAATAAATTACAAGTTTCTGGAGCTGAATTATCAAGAATGAAACTGAGAGGACTACCCTTCTACAGAGATAATACTGATTTTTGGCAGTTTATGGCAGCATTATAGGCTCATTTTCTTTTATATAAAACTTTATTGAACCACTTGAACCATGCATGATATCTCATTATGGGAAACATCAATAAACTCTTAGGGAAATTTCATTTATGTGCCGTAGGTTATTGTAAGAACTCATGCTATTTAGCTTCTATGCAGATATAAAAAATACTTGCTAGCTTTAACACTTGCTACCTGTGTTAGTTAATCGTAGGTCAGGAAAGAGACCATTTTTCATCTACATTTTATAGACTGTATTTTAGAGGTTTTATGACCAAACTAATTGAGCAAGGTGAGATCAGCGGAATATGTTAGTTCACACTAGGATCCATGTTTAACGCTGAGGAGGACTCAGAATTCTCTGCAGGGGCAGTATTAATTGACAGGATTCTCAGAAATACTAAAATAATCTTTTTATCTGAAAGTATTGCATTTCACTAGTGCTTCCTCTCTCGCTGGAAGAACCTGAACATGAGGTCTCAAGCATGTCTGGCAAACAAAACAACGTTCGTAGCACAGGAGCTGCATTAACAAACAGACTGGAATCTTTTTTGATGACTTTGAACACCTGTAAAGTGTCTTCAGCAGTTGTAAGCAAAAGTATTTCACCCCAGCAGGAAACTACATGGCAGTTGTTACCCCACTGTGTCTGTACCTTCTAGTGACACCAGTGTCAGCAAAGCAGCAATGTGTCTAAAGAGTTAATTGAACCCTAGAAAGCCAGTGTCATTCCTTCTCTTTTCTCTTCCATTGTTAGCTCAACAAAAAAAGATGTCTGTCATCTTAGTCTCATGTTACCTGCTTTTCACATGTTCTTGCAATCTAGTTTCTGACTGCCCTGACAATCTCATCTTTCTTCTTCCAGACATCCTTCTCAACACCTTTCTCTTTCTGTTGATCCCTTCCTCTTTAGAAACAATCAAAGGCATTAAATGACAAATTAAACAATATTTGAATTAATACAATCTTTTCACATTATGAAGGGTTGATCCTGAAATTAAATCAATCAATTAATTTCATTAATGTGCTAATGAATAAAAAAACCCTTCTCCAAAATAACCCCCCAAAAAATGAAGTAACATTACACCTCATCCACCTCTTCATCCTGGCTGGGTGGTCTAAAACAGATTTCACTTTGTTGACCTTCCCTCTCATCGATATCTAACGATTCTATGATTCTATGATCCATAAGCACTTGACTATATCATTAGACTCATTGATATCTATCTACACAATGAAAATATCCCCTAATACAGAAAGCCTACCCCACATCCTCTCCTTTCTTGCCTGTCGTTTCTGAAGTGCTTCTAGCCATCCATTGCAGTGCTCCGGTCTGCCAGTCATCCCACTATCCCTCAGTGATGGCACCTATATCTTTGTTATCCTGTTGTACAATGGCTCCTAGGTCCTCCCGCTCGGTACTCATGCTACGTACATTGGTGTACTAGCAGTTTAAATGAGGTTGCTTTTGTAGAGCCCTTGAATTTAACAGAACTGAAGAAAGTCCTGGTGCCAAATGCACTATATTCAGTAAACATGATGAGGAAATAATTGAGACATCTATTTAGTGTGTACAACTAGAACACTCACAGAATTCTTTCAAAAGAAGTTACCAGTGAATTTGATTCATGACCATATTCCAAGAATAGACTGTGGGGGGTGGTGGCTGACACATTCATCTGTGACCATCATAGTACGGATTCCAGAGCATTATATGCAACTTCTGGTCAATGTTTCAGATGCACTACCTCTGAACTTGTTACAAATAATGTAGCTGAAATCAAAATAATCTAATGATTTCCTATAGGAACAGCAAAATAGAAAGTTGTCTTTATAAAAGACAGACCAAATAGCTGAGTTAAAAATTATTTCAGCTCTATTCAGTTACTCTGTTGGCCAACCTCTTCCCTTCCACCTAGCCAAGTACTCATGCCAAGCTCTGGATAGATCGTTGGCAGCCATTTTCATGACATGATTGGCTTGAAAAGTCATGGGAAGAATTCCAGCACTGAGAATTCAGCTGCAGGTGGAAGAGCACAATCTGGCACAGGCACTAGAAGTCATCTCCACACATTGGCATTTTTAATTTATCTTTTTGGCTCACGAAAATGTTGTGATTGTAAGCACTAAATTACTGCATGCAGGCACCTCTATCACTGCATGCACAGCAACATGATTGAAGCTGTTGGCTTGTCAGTGAAGTAAATCCTTTGAAATGACAAGCCCTTAATGAATTCATGTTTTGTTCAGTTGGTATCATCATTTCTCAAGAGAAAGGCCTCCCAATAGCATGTACAAATTCCTACCCAGAGACTCTTGCATTAAATGACTGAACTATTGAAGACCACCAATAAAAGGTGTCATCAAAATGTTCATTTCATATTTCCACTTGGATTTTGAGCTGTTGGTTACAACACTTTCAGTGTGACTGTCTAGCCAATTCCTTATCCACTGAGTGGTCCATCTGTCAAAGCCACCTCTGTCTATTTTAGAGAGAGGGATGTCATGCAGGGCAGTGACAAGTGCCTTGCACGGGTCCAGGTAGATGACATCAGTTGCTCTACCCTTATCCACCAATGTTGTTACCCTACCATAGGTCACCAGATTTGTCAGGCATGATCTGGCTTTAGTGAAGGTGTGTTGGCTGTCACCAATCACCTCCTTATTCAATGTGCACTAGCATAGTTTCCAGGAGGACCTGCTCTATGATCTTTTCAGACACAGAAGTGAGACTGACTAGCCTATGGTTCCCTGCTTTAGCTTTTCTTCCATTTTTAAAACAGGAGCTATGTTTCCCCTTTTCCAGTTGGTGGGAACTTCACCAGACTGCCATGATTTCTCAAACACAATGGATGATCACTTAGCATTAATAAAGCTATTAATTAAGATCATGCTAAGACAATAATGTCATTTCCTGGTTTACACCGACTAAAAAATGCCAGCAGTGCAAACATTTCAGAACCTTTAAGCTGTATTCTGGACCTTCTAAAGTTTCTCAACTTCATTGTCAAGGGACGTAGTTGCTATTTTAATATCTCAGGACAAGTGGGTTTTGCCATGGTCCTTTTGCTTCTGTCTGTTGGCATTTGATTGGCAATTAACTGTGAGACCCATTTTGGGGTTTTCTTTCGGGTATAGAAGTCAGCATCTTTCAATCTATGCAATCCTTGTTTCCCATAGCCTAAATGTTAATGTTCTGCTATACTGGCAGGTTGAGATGAAACCTCTGGTTTTGAAAGGCAGCACATGTCATCTCTGTGCGTATTCACGATGACTCAGTGATTAGACCCTTTTATCTGTAACCACAAGCATGAGGTGACACAGAAAGGCTTTGTCTTCATCTTCACCTCAAAACGCTTAAGTTAAACTGCCTAGCGACAGCGCACTGCTCAGCAGCAAAGGCAACGATGCTTCCTAACGTTCGTTCGTGAAATCGGAGTTTCCGGACAGCAAAAAATGGTGTAGGCAATAAAGCAGCCTTCAGCATGATTCTGATGTTCTCAGCAAGCCCAGAGTGACAGTTTAGTGGTAAGTATTTTGGCTGTATGGCCTTTTTTGTCTTGGATTACCTGTGTTTTTTGCCCTAAGGCAACAGGAGTGTCCTCTTGATTAAGATTCATACAATAGTGGCTGACTAAAGCCACACTCCTCAACATGTCCCCACCAATGTCATAGCAAGTTCTAGGTGAACTGTCACTCAGATCACGAATACAGGCTTTTTCACAGAACACTTTCCATATGTACTGAAGTTGAAGACTTCTTATTTCTGCAAGTCATCCACATTATTCCCATCACCTGGAATGTGAATGCTGAGTGCAACTAGCAGCAAATGAGCCTAAATATCTATCTGCAGCAACATAACCCACAACAGAGAGAAAGAGCCTGCCTGTAACTCCACAGAGTCATAGAATAATAGAATTGTTTTGGCTGGAAGAGATCTTTAAGATCATTAAGTCCAACAAGCACTGCCAAGCCACCACTAAGTCATGTCCCTCAGCACCACATATATATGTGTCTTAAATACCTCCAGGGATCATGGCTCTACCACGTCCGTGGTCACAATATTCCAATGACTGATAATAATCATTTTGGTGAAGAAATATTTCCTAATATCCAATATGAACACCCCTGGCACAACTTGCAGCCATGTCCTCTAGTCCCATTACTTGCTACTTGGGAGAACAGACCAACAGCCAAAACACTACAACCTCCTTTCACTTAGTTGTAGAGAGTGCTAATGTCTATCCTTAGCCTCCTTTCCTCCAGACTCAATAACCCCAGTTTCTTTAGCCGCTCCTCACAGCATTTGTTCTTCAGACCCTTTGCCAGCTTCATTGCCTTTCTTTGGACACACACATAGAAACACATAATAACTTGGGTTGGAAAAAACCTTCAAGATAATCAGCTTCAAACATCAAACAACAAGTCTATGAAGCCCACCACTAAACCATGTCCTGAAGCTCCATATCTACAGGACTTTTAAACACATCCAGGGATGACAATACAACCACCTCCCTGGGCAGCCTGTTCCAATGCCTGACAACCCTTTCAATAAAGCAGTTTTTCTTACTATGCAACCTAAACTTCCCCTGTTGCTACTTAAGGCCATTTCCTTTTGTCTTAACACTTGTTACTTATGAGAAGAGACCAACACCCACCTCTCTACAATCTCCTTCCAGGTAGTTGC
The DNA here is from genome assembly GCA_013400115.1 of Rhinopomastus cyanomelas. Classification (NCBI taxonomy): domain Eukaryota; kingdom Metazoa; phylum Chordata; class Aves; order Bucerotiformes; family Rhinopomastidae; genus Rhinopomastus; species Rhinopomastus cyanomelas. The sequence continues at coordinate 218,308 of VXBP01004902.1, forward strand.
AGACAGCAGTAAGGTCCCATCTCAGCCTCCTTTTCATCACACTAAATAGCCTCAGCTCTCTCTTCTGCCTGTCACAAAGCTTGTTTGCCAGACCCTTCACCAACCTTGTTACCCTTCTTTGGGACTGCTCCAGTGTGATTTTAAGTTAAGCATTAAGCACAGTATGCGTTATGGTCAGTTGCTGCAGTCAAGAGAAGAGCAAGTTTTAACTTCCTTGTTATTTCCAAAATAACATTACAACAGCCCTTCCTACTGTTCTAATAGTCTAAAAACACAGACAAAACCTTTTTATTAGTCTAGACATAAACCCAAGCATTTCTTTTTCTATACTAAAACTGTCACTGGTCCTGATACAAGCTCTGGTAATCTCAAGGCTCAATAAAGAAGATCCAAAGGCTTGGGGAGGCTTCAGTGTGCACAAGAGAGCACCCTGGCCTGTGTGTCAAGTGAATGTGCTAGGGAGGCAGACCTGTGCCCCCAGGATGCTCTACCTTGCACTGTGGAGAGTGCAGATCAGACCCACATCCTCCCACTGTCTGCACAGTAGCAGTAGTCATGAACTAGAAGGCTGCAGTGAGGTGGATACTGGTACCTTCTCTCAAATGAAGGAGAATTAAGAAGGCATATTAGTGTTATTAAATTAATTGCATTCTATTACTTATGCAAATTTGAGTTAACAATGAACAATTTTCCAGTCTTACTAGCATCTTAGTTCTTCAAAAGCCTTTAAAAAGAAAGTAACTTTAATTCCATTGGAAAACAAAACACACAGAAATTTGCTGCCACAATTTAAAAAGTAACTTCTAAGTTTTAAATTAAATTGCCAAGACATAGACATTATATAGCAAATACATTATATTTTTTGTGATATGAAGAGCAGTCAAAGAGAAGACATTTTGTATCATTTGTAACTGTAAGAAAAATAAATGGTACATGTGAGATGTTACAGTGATTTTTGCTAACAGACACCCTGCTCTGACACAAAATTATAAAAGCAGGCTGAAGTACCACTTACAAAATGAATTTCTGACTGCTAAAGAGTTTAGCTTTACAGCAGATACAACTCTATTTCACCTGTCTGAAACGGACTCTGACTTTAGCTCTTTGAATGCAATCTCTGATCCCTCTCTGCATTAGTGAGAAGAATTTATCCTCCTGTGAAAAACGCCTTCCTAGCATCATGCAACAGGGACCAAGGGATAGGTAGGATTCAGAAGGCAAGGCAAAGCCCCATGTCCTTTGTCTCAAACTGGGTCATCTATTTTTTGATTCATTATGAATGATACCATTTAAACACCACATGACTATATAAGAAATAAACTTGAGAAAATAGTTACGACAGACCAAAGCCAGAACTCCAAGTTGAAATTCCAAGATTATTCAGACTGCAGTCCCTGAATCGTAAACCAGATTCATGGTTTTGGCCATGGCCCCTATGCAAACAATGAAGAGGCCCCTCTTCCCGTGAGGTTTAACTACTGCCAAAATTTTTAAGGAACAGTCTGCCACTTTCCTGAAACTGAGATGAGTGATGGAATTTCACAAAGGAGCAAATGACCCACATTGCTCAAGATGACGACTGTCCCGGAAGACGAGCATAAAGAACACTTCCATGCTGATGAGAAGTCTCATAAAGAGGTTTATCAAGTGTCTTTGACTCAGAACCTGACCCTAGCCTTCACTTGTCTATCAAACACAGTTCTCACCAATGGCTAACCCAGACCTCTACACTGCCCACTGAGTCTACCTTTATTCAAACACTCTTCAGGTTAAGGATGTGGAAACACAAGCTGTGATATTTTCTTCTCTTGTACATAAGATAACAAATAAAGAGAATGAGAAGAAAGCAAGAAACATGTTCTGGCTATAAATAGACTTATGTAATTGCTAAACTTGCTTCAACTAATCCATTGCACAATTAAGGTTGACAGTTCTTCACTATGAAGAATCCTTCTTAGCTGCTGCTTCAGAACTACGATTTAAACAACGCAGCATTAAGAATTTCCATGTGTGGCAAAACACAACCAATTATAATCAACACTAGCAAATTCTAATTTGATATTAAACATAATTAACTACATTAAAAATTGCTCCTATAAAAATATTTAACAGAAAGCAGTGGCATCTTCGCTAACTCATGCTCAGTACTATGTGTAGTCACAAAGTTCCTGTAGGCTCAGCGATCAAATATCTAACACAAAGGTTGGAGGTCCAGCATCTATACCATAGAGATCTAGGATTTTTTTGGGCAGCTGTGATACAAAGTTCTTGCAATTTAAAGACTTCTTTTATCATCTCTTACTCCTGCAGTGAATTAAAAGATTCAGAAAAGGGAGCTGAACCCTGGGAGAAGACTGAAGAGTTTACACAGCTCAAAAAAGACCTCTCATTGTGGACTCACAAATGCCTGGTATAGAAGAGCAAGATTAACTCAAATATGCTCTTGAAATTCTGACAATCAGTGTAATATTAGAAATTAAATTTTCTTTTCAATGATGAAAATTAATCTGCAATTTTAAAACTGTCTTTTACTTCTTTCACCAACAAGAAAACAAGACCATCTTGTACTGGCTGCAGGATAGAAGCCAGAGAGTAGTGGTCAATAGGACAGAATCTAGTTGGAGCCCTGTATCTAGTGGAGTCCCCCAAGGTCAGTACTGTTCAATCTATTGAACAGTATTGAACACCAGTCGTGTTCAATCTATTCATTAATGACTTGAATGAGGGATTAGGGTGCACTGTCAGCAAGTTTGCTAATGACAAAAAGCTGGGTGGTGTAGCCGACACCCCACCAGCCTGTGCTGCCATTCAGCAGGACCTGGACAGGCTGGAGAGCTGTGTAGGAAGGAATGTAATGAACTGTAACAAGGGTAAGTGTAGATTCTTGTATCTCAGCAAGAACAACCCCAGGTACCAGTGCAGGTTAGGGACTGACATGTTGGAGACCTGGGGGTCCTGGTGGACAGCAGGATGACAGCAATATGCTCTTATGGCCAAGAGGGCCAACAGCATCCTGGGGTGGATCAGAAGTGAGTGGTTAGCAGAATGAGAGAGGTTCTGCTCCCCCTCTACTCTGCTCTGGTGAGATCACATCTGGAGTATTGTGTCCAGTTCTAAGCCCCTCAGTTCTGGAATGGAGCTGCTGGAGACTGACCAGCATAGAGCAACAACGATGATGAAGGAAGTGGAACACCTCCCTTATGAGGAAAGGCTTAGGGAGCTGGGTCTCTTTAGCTTGGAAAAGAGGAGACTGAGGGGGGACCTCATTAATGTCTATAAATATATGAGGGGTGGGTGTCAGGAGGATGGAGCCAGGCTCTTCTCGGTGTCATCTAGTGACAGGATGACTTACAATGGTTGTAAGCTGGAACACAGGAGGTTCCATATAAATGTCAGAAGGAACTTCTTCACAGTGAGGGTGATGGAGCACTGGAACAGGCTGCCCAGGGGAGCTGTGGAGTCTCCTTCACTGGAGACATTTTAAACTGCCTGGATGTGTTCCGGTGCAACTTGGTCTAGGTGATCCTGCTGTGTCAGGGGGATTGGACTAGATGATCTTTTGAGGTCCTTTTCAATCCCTAATGTTCTGTCATTCTGTGTCTTACTTCTTACAGAATGGTTTAGTCTCATGTCTCAGTGCTTGACGATACAAGGATATGATCACTCCGAGGTATCTTGCAATAGCAGCCTAACGAATGAAAGCTTCTCAGCTCTATATTGGCAAATTATAAGATTGATTTGATGGAGAAAAAGGTTTCTCCCACCCTTCAAATATTTGTAGACATTAATGAGGTCACCCCTCAGTCTCCCTTCTCCAAGCTAAAGAGACCCAGCTCCCTCAACCTCTCCTCATAAGGGAGGTGCTCCACTTCCTTCATCATCCTCGTTGCCCTTAGCTGGACTGTCTCCAGAAGCTCCACATCCCTCTTGAACTGAGGAGCCCAGAACTGGACACAATGCTCCAGGCATGGTCTCACCAGGGCAGAGTAGTCGGGGAGAAGAACCTCTCTTGATCTGCTAACCACCCCTCTTCTGATCCACCCCAGGATGCTGTTGGCCCTCTTGGCCACAAGAGCACACTCCTGGCTCAGAGCCATCCTGCTGTCTACCAGGACCCCCAGGTCCCTTTCTCCTAAACTACTCTCCAACAGGTCAGTCCCCAGTTTGTACTGGTACCTGGGGTTGTTCTTGCCCAGATGCAAGACTCTACACTTACCCTTGTTATAGCTCATTACATTTTTCTCAGCCCAGCTCTCCAGCCTGTCCAGATCTCGCTGAATGGCAGCACAGTCTGCTGGGGTGTCGGCGACACCACCCAGCTTTGTGTCATCAGCAAACTTGCTGACAGTGCATGCCAATCCCTCATCCAAGTCATCAATAGATTGAACAGGACCGGTCCCAGCACCGATCCCTGGGGCACTCCACTAGATACAGGCCTCCAACTAGACTCTGTCCCATTGACCACTACTCTCTGACTTCTACCCTGTAGCCAGTTTACAATCCACCTCACTACCCGAAAATCTAGCTCACACTGCCTCAGTTTTGCTGTGAGGATGCTGTGAGAGACTGTGTTAAATGATTTACTGAACTCAAGATGGACCACATCCACTGCTCTGCCATCATCTATCCACCTGGTTATGTCCCCATAAAAGGCTATCAGGTTTGTCTCTAAGACCAAGCCCAACCTATGACCTAACATCACAACATCAGCCAGACCAGGGCACTAAGAGCCACATCCATTCTGTCCTTAAACACCTCCAGTGATGGGGACTCCACCACTGCCCTGAGCAGTCCATTCCAATGTCTGATCACCTTTCCTGTGAGGAAAGGCTACCTGACACCCAGCCTAACGTTCCCCTGGTGCAGCTTCAGGCCCTGCCCTCTCATCCTGTCCTTACTTCTCTGGGAAAAGAGCCTGGCCCCACCTGACTACAATTTCTCTTCAGGGAGTGGCCGAGTCTCCTCTTCTCTAGAGTAAATAATCCCAGCTCCCTCAGGCTCTCCTCATCAGACTTTCTCTCTAGCCCCTTCACAAATCTCATAAGCCTTCAGAATAAAGTCTTGGCCCCAATAAGGTTAATTAAAGTTGAGCTGTTCAGTTTCAGAGACCCACAGTTCATATTTTATAATCTTCTCACTTTCTGTTATTGTGCATTCTTTGTCCAACTTCTCCTTTTCCATTTAAGTAGTGGTCTTAGGATAACAAAGCACACATCCAGAGGATATAGAAACCGGACAAGGATGAGCCTCTTTTTCTAAAAGCTAATCCAGACCACTAAATATTTCATTAATTAGTGTTTCTCAGAAAATTACTGATTAGCCTCCCAGCTTTTTCCAACACTTCAGTCGGAAACAGGCCAATACCTACAAAAACAAGTTTTCACTAATGGCTCACAGCTTTTAAGTTTTATGCAGGCCAAGATGACCAGAAATAAAGCATGAGTAACCACTGCAGCAACCACAGATTAGATAAAAACAAGACAAAAAATTTTAACTGCTGTAAAAATGTGCCCATCACTTCTTTAAGAAGGCTTTGTTATATTGACATTCCTTTTCCACCTAAGGTTAAAATAAAGTACCATGGGTATATATATACTTACAATAGCTGGAGAAGAGGAGGCTCCCAGGTGACCTTCTAACAGCTTTCCATTACCTAAAGGGAGCTACAAGAAAGCTGGGGCTGCACTGCGAGAGGACAAGAGGAAAGGGTTACAGACTTGTAGAGGAGAGATTTAGGTTAGACATGAGAAACAAATGCTTTTCTGCAAGGGTGGTGAGATGCTGGAACAGGTTGCCCAAGGAAGTGGTGGCTGCTCCACTCTATCCCTGGAAGTGTTGAAGGCCAGGTTTTATGGGGCCCTGGATAACCTGATCTTATGAAGGTGTCCCTGCCCATGCAGGAGGGTTGGAACTAGGTGATCTGTAATGTCCCTTCCAACCCTGGCCATTCTGTGATTCTGTAATACCTTCAGTGTTGCTACTGCAGATAAAATATACAATCTGAAAAGCACTGTGGACTCGGGACATGCATTTCACTAAGAACAAGTGTAGGAAAACAAAACACTGACAGAACCTGTAAAGAGATCTTGTGACATCACATTGCTCCTGTAGCATGAAATCTCGACACTAATTTTAAAATCATAGAATCATCATGGCTGGAAAGGATCTCCAGGATCAAGTCCAACCTTCATCCCAACCTCTCCCTAAGCCCTAGACCATGGCCTCAAGTGCTCTATCTACTAATTTTTTAAACACCTCCAGGGGATGGCAACTCCACCTCCCCCCTGGGCAGCCTGTTCCAGTGCCCAACCACTCTCTGAGGAAATAACTTCCTAATATCCAGTATAAACCTCCACTGACACAACTTGAGGCCATTTCCCCTCATCCTATCACTAGTACTCACATTATTCCTATTTTACAACAGGCTGTGGAGAAAATCTGTCACAAACTTGCCCATTTTCTGGCCCAAATATAAGGCCCATTTCCCTGGCCTTGTCTTCTTTATCAAATACATAGCAATATAACAAATTAACAGGACAGTTCACTGCACACTCTTACATAGCTGGGAAGAAGATGAGAGAACAAACAACATGTGACAGATGATAATCATACAGCTTAATGCACTACTGGAAGTGGGTCAGCAATAGCAATGAAGAACCCCCTATTGAAACCACAACAGGAAGGAACAGAATTAGAATAATTTATAAAGGCCTATAATAGGATTCAAATATGAATAATAAATTTGTTTTGTTACTGTTATGTGAGAAAGTTACTTCTGAACATGGGTATTTGGTGGAAGATAGACTCCTATCTAGCCAAATAATACCAGAATCAATATTTAGCTTTGGAGATGGCTATTAACTAGATGTATTATACATGGAGAAGTGATTAAAATCAATTAGACAGTGAAAATGAATAGGAGCTTAATTGATTTTCTTATTTGCATTTTTTCATAAAATGTATGGGCAGTTTCACAAAAGCATAAACCAAAACCAGGCAGTATCTTTTCAACAGTAAAAGGAAGACTTTAACGAAGATATAAAGATACATCCAACTTCTATGATTATTTACTTTTTACTTCTGTCCAGGTTCTGCACCATATGCAGCATTATGAATTATAAGAACTCACAACTTGCCTGAGTTATTTTTTTATTTAGAAAGATGGGTGATCATGAGTAAATATTTGAATCAGGATTGCATAGACAGGAATTCATTTTCACAACAAAAAGCCTCCTAAGCAGCTCTAAACCCCTCTGCTAAGTTATTAGCAAGACTGGATAGCAGGGAGGAATAGAAGGATGATGCTTTTACCTCAGCAATATTGACCAATGCATAACTCTAGTCAGCACATTTTTGCTTACCAATCTCATCCCTTCCTTCGCAGCTACATCTTTCAACATAACTTCAATTCACCAGAGGTTTCATTTTAACAGTCTTGAATTCTTCAGTTCAAGCTGCCTGTGAAAAATGTGGATATGTTTTTCTTCCTTACATCCATTTTCTGCCTTATATATATATATCTATATATCTGTTTTCCTCTCAAATGTGAATTAACCAAGGAAGAACTGCTTCTATGTATTAAAAAAAATTTATGTTATATTTCTTTAGACATAGAAGAACTAAATATATAGATATATGTATGTAGTTTTGACAGGAGCATTGGCTTTCTAAACTAATTAGGTCTGGCTGCAATTTGTTACTGTGTCTACAGAACTAAATTGACAAGACAGACATAAGTAAATCTATGGAAAATTAAATAAAGAAAATCCTCAATAGTTCTGAACTCTCCTTTAAACAAATAAAAGAAAAGCAATCACCAGGTTTACAGAAAAAAAAATAGCAGTCTAAACATCTCAGTTCAATAATACACTAGGAAAAGACAAATTCATAAGTTAGAAACTTAGAACATTGTTTTAGAACTGTTTTGATTGGAGCAATTGATCAATTGAAGGTTTTAAAAGTCCATATAAATTAAAAAAGCCAAACATTATATATGTATGGTATCCCCAACTATATATATATATAGTATCTCCCAGATATTATATATTATTCCTGAATTTATATATACATATATATACACACACACACACACATATGTAACCCTCTGTAACTGAAGGCAAAGATGAAGAATGCAGATGATAGTAGAGTTTATTGCATGAGAACGCATACACTAGCACTAAGCCTGAACCCCAAACCTCAGATGCGAATGGACCAAATTCCAGAGGGCAGGTATGAAATTTAAAACAAACTGTGTAGCCAGGCATAACAATGAACTTCAAAGAGAAGGATTTTTAATGATTCACAATGCCAAGTCTCTCATTTGCCAGTAACAGGGTGAAAGCAAGCTGTCAAGCGCCAGTCTTAGCAGCAGTGGGTTATTGAATTACTATAGTTAAAAATTTAAAATATTATTTGTCTCTCTTGAGGTTGTGTCAGAAGGTGTTTAGAATGTTTTGACTGGCACTCATTTGTTCTGCTTGTAGTCACACACCTACGTGAATACTAGAGAGAACACAGCTCCCGTGCAGACTTCACTGAATAAAAATCCCTGAGAAGACTGTCATTGCCACCAACAGTTTGCGTTAGGTTATGAGAAACGCTGAGCCGTGTCTGTCATGCACGTTTTCATTACTTTATGGGGGCAATCCCATAAATCTCTTTCTTTCAAAATACATTCAAAAGAAACCCCATGTGGGAGACTAACTGTGATTATAATTGCACTAGATGAGCAATTTGGTGGAAGAAGATGTAGCAGTGAGAGAAACATTCTAAGGGACCAAATTTCCACCTAAATTAAGTGCAAAAAAGGATCACCCAAGAAGAAATCAGTTATAACATTATTTCACTCAATGCCAAACAAGCAATCTGGGATGGAATCGAGTGGTTTTAGAAGACAATGAATATTTTTAGAGATTCAAATACTTTGATCAATAAACATACCATCTTCTGTCTTTTTAACCCTGGCATGCTAATGAGTTGTGTCGCTAGAGCTCTTCAGTTTCAGTCTCAGTGCTTGAGACTGTTTTCTGTCAACAGTCTCATCCAGCTCAAGCAACACTGCTTAGAAAACCGATACCACTAGAGGCTGGAGAGAACATCACGGATATAAGCTAGAAAACAGCTTCAAAACAATATATCTGAGGGTACAGCAGGTGATTTTTTTCATAGATCTTGACTACCTGTTTGCAACAAGAAATGAGAACTGATAAAGCAAAGGACAAATTGGACTGGGAATCATGAACCTGATTGTGAAAACACACAGTGGTTTTGCTGGAGAACAAATTTGCTCTGGTCTCAACAGAGAAAAAATTGTGGAAACAATGAAAATATGTTTTCATTGAACTTGCCAATTCATAAGAAACCATGAGAACCACAGTTTCTCGTTTTACATATTAACATGTCTTCAGCATTTCCCTTTTGTTTCAAAATATAATGTCAATTTACCTACTGCTTAATAATGAATCCCCCTTAGGTTAGCTTTTTTAGGTGTTGTGATAAATTCTCCTGCCATTCTCTTAAAATAGCATCCTCTTTCTTATTACATATGAAAATATTTGTTCTTAAGAATTGTTTTCCAATTCCCTCTCAAAAAAGAGAAAACTTTAAGAGAATTTTCTGCTGCTCAAGTAGATAAAATCACTGTAACTTTAAACAAACTAGCTCCAGTATTAAAAATATAAATACTTGGTAGAAAAGAATCATCTGTAGTGCCTGCACATTAATGGTCATCCACAATATTCAAAAGGAAGAACAATTAAGTATAAATGTAAAATAAGAAAGATAAAAATAAAGAAAAATTAAAGACAATTAAAGAAAAATAAGTGGATGAAGTAGCATGACATCAACTAATAAAATGCAGGCTTACCTTGATAGCCTAAAATAAAGACACATGTCCAAGTTTACTGAAGAGGCTGTTAGCCATCAAATCTGCTGCAAGTTCTTCTGTGTAGCCACTAGGATTTCATCTTTCTTCTTTGTACCTCTGTAGCTTAGTACCTCTGACAGCCCAAGACCACAGGATTTTGGAAAGAAAGATATGAGCATGGAACTTCTACACCATTCCATTTGTCTGACTTTAAAGAAACAATAGATGGGTTATACTCTGAGGCTGTCTAGTTTACATTGCCAGAAAATGAAGCTTCCACAAGTGTTCCTCATAAATCAAAACACCAGGGAAACAAAAAGAATTCTTCAGGAAAAATAGACAACTGGGTCCTCATCAGACTTGTGATCACTCTTAACCCTATCAGACCGCTTTCATACTCTCGATTCAGGTTTTTAACCAAAAAGATTGAGCGCAAAATATCACATTATAGCTGTAAAATCTGATTAAGAGTCCAAATTGTCCTAACCTCAATTACCTGACAGCAGCCAGTAGCTTCTGTAGAGACTGCTAATGTAAATAAACTTAAAATGCTCTTGAGTCACAGTTTACTTTTAATCCTATATAACTATTTGAGCAACGTATTCTGTACCTGTCAGTACCATTTACCTACTAATATTGTATGTTAATTCATGCAAAGCCCTTGTTTCAAGTTACTTCGCCAAATTCTTTAGATAAAATTAATCAGTCTACAGAAACACACAGCATTTTCACAGCTGAAGCTTCAAATGAAGTTCTAAATTTTGTATGAACTTTCTTCTATCTTCATATGTCCTTTCTGGGAAGATAACAGTAATTCTACATCCTGAAACAGAAAATTGGTGAAATGTCTGGAAATCCTGAAAGAAGCTGTTGTTCTGACAATTCTGTAACCCAGTCCAAGGAGCACAGCCATGAGCAAAATGCACAGTTTATTGTCAGTTCTTATATAGTGCACGGGTAAGTTTATATAACCCATCATCATCAAGATTATAGAAGAGAGAGATAAAGTAGAACACCTCTGACCAAAAGGTAACAAAAGGACTTTCCAAATCTATCACAGAAAATGTCCATTAAACTTACAATCCAGGTCATTATCTGAGCTAGGTCCATTGTCTGCAGCAGTCTGTCTGCAGCAAGGGAGAAGGAGAGTCCCACAAAGGTGGCACAACTCTATCTCCCCAGGGGGTCTCTGCAAGCAGCCTCCCTTCTATACTGTGGTACTATACCCACAACTTTCCCCCTCCGAAGCAGACCCCTGTCACCACCCAATCCCGACTCTCTTTCTCAAGGTTGCCTGCCTCTGGGAAAGCAAGCCAGGAGAGTATTTTTCTCCACACGCCCCCACGAGAATCTGTACATTGGTGGTCTCTCACAGGAAAAAGGAGTCATCCATATGTCAACCACAGGTCTCAGCACTTCAGCTGTCACTGTCAAAGAATGGTGTTAGCACCAACTGGAGTGCATAGTTCTGCCTGACACAACTTGAAATTTCGCTTGAGTCCCAACTTGCACAGTAGAATCCTGATTCAGTTTCCATATTGTCAGGTTAACCTTTGCTAAGAGGGAGACTTGTATCATTCTACCGGTTTCTGAAATTTATTGGATCTAGACCTGAGCTCTTTGGACAACAGAAAAGCTACCAGTAACATGCACCAAATGCTTATTCAAGGGAATAGTGCATCATTTCACTTTATATTTTTAAGCAACTCAAAACCAATACCACACCAGTTTAAACAGTTCTGTTTGGCCAACTCTGCTGCTGACTTTTTATCATGTATTCTGTGGGGAGACAACTTCATGGAGAAACTGACAGCGATAAGAATCATACAAGGGAAAAGCAAATGTCTAGACTTTGACCCCATTTATTTATTTAATTTTAGTATAGTTGTCGAGCAATGGCTTGCAAGTACCTTTTGAGTTCTCACAGCTCTAAGATTTATACAACCCTAGTTAGCTAGCATTCACAGGACACATAATGCTCATCAAAACTTATAATGATAAGAACAAAACATAATTTTGAAAGAAAAATTGCTGATGACTGGCAGACACTGTCCGATACTATTGATCAATATCACTGTGTTGATACATTCACACCCAATAAACTTGCAAACATTGCATAGGAAACTGCAGGTTTCTTTTTGCAGCAATGATAGCTTATGTAAAAAAAGCTTTTCTCTCAGAACTCACAAATGAGGTCCATTACCAAGTGGAGAGAAATATATAGTGATTGCAAAATGTCCTTCCCCTCCTTTTCAAAGAACTGGTTACTTTTCAATTAATTGAGAAATACCAAGTCTTCCTTTGGATGTTAGAGATGCAGTCTGTAGACCTAGTACTCTCAAAGGAGTTAGATATCTGAGAATTTTTCACTAAATCCCTCTGTGAGCTTGTATCTGAATGCCAGACAAGCTGTTCTGCAGATAAGACTGAAAGTAAACAACTTGAAACTTCTGGCACCAGTAATGGCAATATATGTTTAGTATGGCCTTGTGAAGACAAGAGTGTTTCTCCCTGTTGGGCTTATGATCAAATTCTGAAACCATTATAGGAGGTTCCACATCAACCTGAGAAGGAACTTCTTCACAGTGAGGGTGACGGAGCACTGGAACAGGCTGCCCAGGGGGGTTGTGCAGTCTCCCTCACTGGAGATATTCAAGACCCAACTGGACGTGTTCCTGTGTGACTTGGTTTAGGTGATCCTGCTGTTGCAGGCAGATTGGACTAGATGATCTTTTGAGGTCCCTTCCAATCCGTAGTGATTCTATGATTCTGTGATTCTATGTGAAAAATAAGCCCTTCAAACCTGTGACTTTAGACTAATTCTAGAAGATTCCAGCTTCTATGTCCATTTCTGACGTAATTTCTTGAGTTGAAATTCAGGGTGAAAGGGGCGTAATTAATATTAGAAAAGTTTAATATAGTTACAACGACATCTTTATCTGAGCTTAGGTGAGTTAATGGTAATAAAATAAAAATATTGCATGATAGGAAAGCTCTGTTATAATTTTTAAACAGTTTACACAGTTAATTAGGGTTGGAAGGGGCTTTCAAAAGCACTCAGGTCCAACCCTCCTGCTCAAGCAGGATACAAATTACTGAAAAGCCCAAATCAACTCCACAAAACTGCATCCAGGTGGGTCTGAAACATCTTCAGAGAAGGGGACTCCACAACCTCCCTGGGCAATCCATTCCAATATTTAATAACCCTGACTGTAAAGATGTTTTTCCTCAGATTGAGGTAAAACATCCTTTGCTCAAGCTTGCATCCATTACCCTCTGTCCTGTCTGACACCAATGAAATGAGAGTATTCCTTTCTTCTTGGCACCCAGCCCTCATATATTTATAGACAGGGATTAAATCCTCTCGTAGCCTTCTTTTGTCCAAACAAACAAGTCCAAATTCTCTCAATCTCTCTTCATAAGGCAGTGGTTCCAGACCCCAAATCATCCTTGTAGCTCTGTGTTGAACTCTCTCAATTAATTGACCAGAACTGGACACAGTATTCCAGGTGCGGCCTCACTAAATAAAGCAGAATAAAGGGGTAGAAGAACCTCCCTTGATCTGCTAGACACACTCCTCTTGATGCATCCCAACACCTTATTTGGTTCTTGACCACGAGTGCCCATTGCTGATCCATTTTTAGTTTGTTATCCACAAAAACTCAAAGATCCTGCTCCCCAGAGGTGCTCTCTAGCTGGTCACTACCCAATCTTTTGTTTTTAAGAAAACTAAAGTGGGGAAATCCAAGCTGTATCTCTCACAGCTGCAGAAACTCAGTTAGATCATACGTGTGATTACACTGCGTCTTGGACAGGGGAGCACAACTCTCACTGAAGCCAACTGTGCTAGATTTCCATCTCTGTCTGCGATAGGTCAGATACTCGACGGATATAAATCAATCGATTCCATTAAAGTCAGTGACAAGTTGGACTTATTTACACCAAGTGAATATTCAGTCTTATCTCTTTCCCATTTTGCAGTAATTGCATGGCTGACTTATAAAGGCTCTTGGAAACCAAGTGCCTTGATGTCTTCAGTTTCTAGGCACTTTGTAAAATTGGGGTCACGTTATCCCTCTGCCCGTACAGGTAACGGGGCAGTGTGTCTTCTTGCGAGAGGAATGCTATTTGTGGCCCAGGTCTTCTTGATTAGACCTAACAGAAAGACCTGTTCACCCATGGCAGTGGTAGGGACCGTGCTAAGTTTCCCTAGATGTAAAGAAACAGAACTATAAATCCCATTTTACTCTCTGCCTGATACTCCCAGATTGTCCATCCGGTCTGCAAGCTCTGCCCATGTTCCTACTAGCACTTTGTAAAGGAAAATACAGATCTGGTAGCTGTTGTTAGAGTAAATTGTATAGGGTAGGAGCTCCACATCAAAGAGCAAAGGCACTAGAGGATAAAGTAAATAAATATATTATATACTACACACTCTCTACAACTTTATTTTTATGGTATTCAGACAAAAAATAATTGTTGCAAGAAAAGTGAAGACATCTTTGCCTTTTAGAGTTTGCAGCTCCATAAATACAGTGTAGAGCCATTTCTAATGCACAAGCTCTTTTGGTTAATGAGTCATTAACTGACAAAGTAAACACTGCGTTATTGTAAGAATGCTGGAAATGTTTTTGTTCATATTCAGGATCCTTTGGGAACTACTTAGGACTGCATCTCAGGAGGAATTTTTTCCCCCTTCAAAAAAAATTGGAAATGAAGGAGGTGGAGCACCTCCCTTATGAGGAGAGGCTGAGGGAGCTGGGTCTCTTTAGCTTGGAGAAGAGGAGACTGAGGGGTGACCTCATCAATGTCTATAAATACTTGAGGGCTGGGTGTCAGGAGGATGGAGCCAGGCTCTGCTCAGTAGGATGAGGGGCAATGGTTGTAAGCTGGAACACAGGACATTCCACATCAATCTGAGAAGGAACTTCTTCACAGTGATGGTGACAGAGCACTGGAATGGACTGCCCAGGGGGGTTGTGGAGTCTCCTTCTCTGGAGATGTTTAAGACCTGCCTGGATGTCTTCCTATGTGACTTGGTGTAGGTGATCCTGCTGTTGCAGGGGGATTGGACTAGATGGTCTTCCGAGGTCCCTTCCAATCCCTAATGATTTTATGATTCTATGGTTTTATGAATGAATCATAGAATCATTTAGGTTGGAAAAGACCTTCAAGATCATCAAGTCCAGCCATTAACCTGATTGCATTAAGCCCATTGCTAAAGCATGTGCTTAAGCTCCATTTATCTGTTAAAACATTTAACCTGAACTACTGCTGCCACACTTCCATAACCTCCTCCTCAAAGATCATAAATTGTTTTCTATAATGTTTCTGATAGACACAATAGAAGGGTTGCACAGAAGCTCAAAGCAGTGTATGCATAAAAAAATATAGCCTGAGAAACTTATTAGAGCTGCTTCATCAGTGCTAACAAAGGGCAGGTTTCATATGTAACTATATGAAGTTCTAAACAGTGCTATCTGCTCCTCTGTGCAAACAGATAGTACACAGATCAGTACAAAGCACAAATTCAAGATGCTTCTTCAATGATAATAAAGTTGAAAATGATATATTGTTTGTTCTTTATATTGAGCATCAATAAAGCAAGAAGCAAATACCTAATACTCATAATTTTAGAGAGGTTATTAAGCTTCAGAATTAATGATTTCAGAGAAATATTGAAGAGCACTTTACAGTTCATCAAGATGCAGTTTCGGTGTCTTGGGATGGGTTTTTTTGTTTGTTTGGTGGTTTGGGGTTTTTTATGTATTGCTTGTTAGGATTTTTGGTTTTGTGAGAGTTTAAATTTTCCATTAAAAAGTTACCTAACAAATCAGCTATAGAGGATTGGCAGCTATATCATACAGAAAGCAATTACAGAAAGACCTTCATTATTGCTTCTTGTGTAATAAAAAACAGAAAGATGAAACTTTGGTAATAATATTTCCAAAATAATCAACTTAACAGAGCTCACCATCCATCTCTTGCTTAAGGACTGTTTAACACACACTCCAAAGATCAATCTGATATATTGAATCTCTGAAGGAAGAAAGGCTCGTCCACTCCAATGCCATCTGGAGCCCAAGTTTGGGTGGCTCTGTTCACTAGGGTATACCACTGCCATGTATACCCTGGAGCCATGCTATCAAAAAGTCTCACCTGACTTACCTTTCACAGGTATTTTCCTTGAGATTACTAAAGGAGGAATTATTTACTTCACTTCAAACCTGCCACAAGTCAGTAAAGGCTAATGCGACACTTCCCCTTCCTGGGGGGAAAGAAAATTATTTGGGATTACTTTTAATTCAGAAACATAAAGTTCTGGCAGAATAGGCTCCAAAAACAGGAGTTCTGCTTCTTCCTTTCAGTTTGTCTGGGGACCAGAAAACCTGTAACCAGTAACAATAATATGTCATTCCACCTTTCTGGAAAGCACAGCTATGCTTTGTAAAGGACTTGCCAGAATTCTGTCTTCAGAACACAATGAACAAAGTGCAGGCTCCATCTCTAGAACCTACCAGGTCAGAAGCATCTGCAATATGGCAGGTGTTTGAGAAGATTAGGGCAAGACACATTTTATGGAAACTCAGAAGCTTCTCTAAATCTGGTGAGATTGAGGAAGTAGAATCTTCTATTTCCTGACTTTTAGAGAAAACCTGTGCGAATAAGGATGCTCTCCCTCTGCCATGTGATAACAAAACTTTTATGTCTCAATCTGCAGAGGTGCCTAGAAGCTACATATTTTTTATCAGAGCGCCTCACTAATAGCACTTTTCATGCTCTAAGCAAGCAGCATAGCATCTCACTAAAATGTAGGAGATGCTACTTTATTCCTTGTGTGAAAACTAGAAGAGCTAGAAGGAGAGAGATACAGACTCTTGTTCCATCAGGTAATAGTAAACGAAATTTCTGCACTTGAATCGACATTCAACGGTTACAGGAATATAACGATATAAAACAATGACCAAGACATTTAAATAGTTTTACAACAGTAAAAATAGTTGTGGAAAGTACCAGATTGGTTAGCACCTGGCAATATTAAATTAGTGCTATTGTTTTAATTAATTTCTTTTTCAGTTCATCGCTTGATTTCAGAAAGACATTACTGTGTTTGAACAGCTCTCTGCAAGAGAAGCATAACGTTGAAAAATATCTTTTTCCTTTCTTCTCTTAAAAAAGATGGTTGTATTCATCTAGCTACAAACCAGCATATTAGTTTAAAAATAACTTAGGAAACTATGTCTTTCTGAATTGTGATTTTTGCCAACACAAAGAAATAGCTCATATATTTTTCTATCATTACAGCCTGGTTATGGGAACTAGAATAAGGAATGCAATGATAAGAACATTAACCTTTAACAATGGTTGAGCTATAACCCATTCTTGTTCCAAGACTCCAATTGCACACTGGGTCTCTTTACCATAGTTTGTAATTTCTGATAGCAGTGTTTATAGATTTAGAGATGACATCTTCTTTTCTATTTCTCAGGGCCCTGGTCTCTGCACAGGGAAAACTAGACAGAAGCAATCACTGTGACTATCAGGGAAACAAGCTGACCAGACGTTCTGTCAAGATTTCCACTGAGCAAATCAGTGTTCCCTGTCATCTACATTCTAAATCCAAACACTCACTGTAAGCGCTCAGAGCCACACAGCCAAATTTCTTGGGTCAAAAAGGAATTTTTAGGTGTTTTTCCATCTCACTGCCCATTACAATTTCCCCATTTAATTGTTCTTTGGACCTTTCACACTTTTAGCAGATCTCCCACTTCCTTTCCAGAATCCTTTACACTAAGAATTGACAGCAAGCTCTGGTTGGTCATCTTCGTACTACGTGCTCATTGCCACACATGGCAACACTGAACGGATGCTTTGAATAAACACTTAAAATGTATTTTTATAAAATACATACCTGAAATAATTCAGAAGAGTCTTCTGAGTAAAGCAGTTCACTGTGATTGATACAAATTAGTAAAACATCTTTTGAACTGTTTTAACAAGATACTAGGAAGTTGAATTTTACAGGCATAGCTAAGGTTTGGGAAAAGACCTTTAAAAAGATAATAAATGAAAGCAATATTTGTGGTTTGAGGTCATTTTTTTCAGGTTAGATCTCAGTACTGATACAGAATCACAGAATTATTGAGGCTAGAAAAGACTTCTAAGATCATCAAGCCCAGCCTATGACCTAACATCACCACAATCAAATAGACCAGGGCACGAAGTGCCACATCTAGTCTGTCCTTCAACACCTCCAGGGATGGCGACTCCCCTACTGCCCTGGGCAGCCCATTCCAGTGTCTGATCAACCTTTCCGTGAGGAAAGGCTTCCTGACATCCAACCTAACCCTCCCTTGGTGCAGCTTCAGGCCCTTCCCTCTTGTCCTGGTGCTAGTTGCCTGGGAGAAGAGCCTGACCTCCATGTGTCTACAACTTCCAGTACATATGAGTGCACCTTTCTATGTAAAGATATGTAAAAATCAGGCTATGAGTCATTAAACATTTTTCTTCCCTTCCATGACTATTGGGCAGCAGCAAAATTTCCTGCAAATTATGACACTCATTGTAGTAAAAGCACATAATTTCTAAATGCTGAGTTGTACCTATATCAGGAGAAAAAAGCCCTACCTTTTGTATTGTGAATTTCTGTGAATTTAAATGGAAGGGAGTATAGCCAAATGAAATAATTTTGGAGAAATGGCCTCAGGTTGTGTCAGGGGAGATTCAGACTGGATCTTGGAAAGAAATTCTTTTGTTAGAGAGTGGCTGGGCACTGGAACAGGCTGTCTAGGGAGATGGTGGAGTCAGCATCTCTGGAGGTGTTTAAAAAACCAAGTAGATAGAGCACCTGAGGCCATGGTCTAGGGGTCAGGGAGATGTTGGGATGAAGGTTGGACTTGATGATCCCAGAGAACCTTTCCAGCCATGATGATTCTATGATTTGCCTTCAACAAAAACAAAGCAAACAGTATTTTGAATACATGTAAACAATTTTGAATACATGTAAAGGTTTCACATTTAGACATGTTTACATTTTTGAACTTTTCTCAGTTACAGGAATTAGCTGAGAAAACCTGATTTACTTGAGTTCAGCATTAGACAGAATTTAGCTATCTAACACTTGAATCGACAAAATTAGATGCTGGGTTTTAAATCAATCTTGCAATATTACCTGCCAAAAACCCCCATATATTTATCACTTGTTTTACCTGGATAGTGAAGACAGGTATTCTTCTTTACCCAATTACCAATGCAAAGTTCAAGAAAGGAGAGAGGTGACACATAGATTTATGTGGTAGTTCAGAGCAGTTTTGAATTAAATTCTCCAGTTATCCTTACTCAATAAGTATTCGTTCTGGTCTCAAAGTGATTTCACTGCACAAGAACTACATTTCTTCAGAAGGAAACTGAACTTTGTTCCAGATGTGTACCAAATGTACTCCAATGCCTACCACCAACACATGCCTGAAGGACATCATCACTACAGGCAGCTTCAAACCACATGGATCCTGGTGACTTTCATTATAGGACCAGGCTAAATCGAGGCCAAGCAACCCCTATCTCAAAGCAAAGCTAGTGCAGCATCAGCACCACCTGCTTCAGTCTGCTCTCTGCTTCTGTTGCATCTAATGGCTTTCCAGTGTCAGCAGATAAACTGGATAGTCTGACAAAGACTAGGATTCAGATGCAGCTATTGCAAGAGCTAAAACAATGTATACAGAGAGATGCATTCTGAATCCTGTGCATATAGAGGAAGATACTGTTCCCAGCTTCTAATAACTTCTGTACCCAACATTAAGTAGAAATTCCAATCTTGTATTTTAAATATTTATTAAGATGCTCTTTATCCTTGATGTAGTTCCTGGTTATTTTCACCATGTGTTACCTTAAATCAGTTATGTCTTCCCTTCAAGCACTTAGTTCTGTGTTAGCTAGGAACTCAGTGCTGTTTAAAACACACTTGTATACTGCAGCATGTTCTCTAGTTTTCTGAGAACATCGAAAGACCTCTTCTTTAGCCCATTAGTTCTTGCTTACCCATTCCACTAGTTTGCACATCATGAGAGGAAACATCCACTGACTGATCTGGCAGAGGAAAGACCAATTGACTTACCAACTCAGAAAGCTGGGCTGCTTTCTGTGGAAAACTATAAGACATTTTTACTTCTTACAAATACAAACTTTCATACCACACAGTACCAATATGTGAGAGACTTTATGTTCCAGGGTAACTGTCTAACAGTTTGATTACAGACAGTTGTTGAGTTCTGTGCACACATATTACTGTTAATTGTAGACTTCTTTGCTAGCTTACAAAATTGAGTTATTAGAAAAAATAAACATGATTTTCATATATAATGCAGTACCTAATATTGCAGAACTAATTTACTGCAAATTTGGAGCATGGATAGGTATTTGCAAACCCAGAAAAAAAACACAATATCTTGGATCCGATCATGAATTTGTTTTACTTTTGTACTGAAGTCCCAAAGAAATGTCAAGATGAGACATAAATTCCCTTTAAATATCATAATGCTTTCACTGGTAATATCTCAAGGTACATTTAAGATCACAGAACATTAGGGATTGGAAGGGACCTTGAAAGATCATCCAGTCCAATCTCCCTGACACAGCAGGATCATCTAGATCAAGTTGCACAGAAACATATCTAGATGTGTTTTAAACATTTCCAGTGAAGGAGACTCCACAATTCCCCTGGGCAGCCCATTCCACTGCTTCATCACCCTCACTGCGAAGTTGTTCCTTCTTGTATGTATGTGGAACCTCCTATGTTCCAGCTTACACCCATTGCCCCTTGTCCCATCATTAGATGGCACTGAGAAGAGCCTGGCTCCATCCTCCTGACACCCACCCTTCACATATTTATAGACATTAATGAGATCACCCTCATTCAGCTCCCTCAGCCTTTCCTCATCAGGGAGATGTTCCACTCCCTTCACCATCTTTGCACTGGACTCTCTCAAGCAACTATAGACAATAAAATCTTGCTCTACTTCTACACAGCCCAAGGTCTCTGGCTCTCTTCAGGTTTCAGCTAGTAGGGCTTGGAATCTCTCACAGAAAATATGTCTTTGAAATAAATCACATCAAGTGTTTCTTGATTTTTTTTTTAATCGAGGGCCATTTTTTTAAGGAACTTTATCAAATATTGTCAGGAGAGATCTATCTACCCACTAGTATTTTACTTAATACTTTTTATTAGGATATATATTTGATCTGGATTGAAAGTGTGTCTATACTTCTAATATGACTGTAAAAAATAATTTGATAGCTCCATATATAACCTATCAAGGAATTCAAGACAAATCTTGTTCGGTAGCCAAGATGATTTCTGTCAGACTTATACACATTTCCTGAGATGAAAATAAACCAGAATTATCAGACACAATAACAATACTTACTAACAGAGAGTAAAACATTCACTGTGCCTGAAGTTTCTCTCTTCTTCGGGACACGCTGACATAGAAGTCACTCAAGTTGCCTGTTGACTGTTGGATTTATGCAGGCTGGAAGGTACTGTGGTATTAGCACAGCGTGAAACTATACAAACCAAAGCAGACAACATCAGAATCTTTCCTGCTGGTTGGTTACAAACATAATACATATATGTATATATTAAATCCATTGAAGTGATCAGAGTTAAACTGTTTAAGAAAATATTTGTTTTAAAGATCATGGTGTTTGGATTTATCATTTTATTTTAATATTAATAAACAGTCTTTAAGCAATACAGTGCTGGTGGTCAGCAACACTACAAAAGGTTACATAAGCTGAAGACCTTGCATTTTTTTTCCCTTCCAGTAGTGTTCTGGTCTACATTTTAATGTATAAATTCTAGTCCTGGGACAGACCAGGCTCTTAAATACATAATAAAACATCAAATAACTGTAAACCCTCTTTATTGTTGGTGCAAGCCAGTGCCAGCAAGTCCAGCACCTCTTAAAGCTAAAATGGGAGCATCTCTTAAAGCTAAAACGCATTTTTTTTAATTCATGAAAGCACAAATTCAGTTACTTGAGAGTCTGGGCAACTTTAAAACTATAACACCCTGAAAAGGCTTCCTCTGTTGTCAAGAGGCCCATAAGGTAGAATTTGGTGACTAGTACAGTATGGAGAAGGACCTCTGCAGCATTGTGCCAGGACGAAGGGTCCTGGATCTTCCAAAGCAGTTCTGGAAACACAGCAATTTTCTGTTTCTTTTTGAAGAATTACTAGACACTCTTTACTTGAACATTTAACTTTGAGGGAGGCTTAGAATATTTTTAAAACATAGATGCATTTTAGGAAATGAGAAAAAAAGTAAATAGGTTTCTCTTAAAAACTAACAGAGATTTTAAAAGAAACAACAAAACAAACCATGTGTGAGAAAACAGCAGGAAAAATCCTGCAGAGACCAGTTGTCTCTTTAAAAAAAAGCTGTGAATTTAATCCACCATCTGGCTTGGATGCAGTGAATTAGTTGTCTCAGTCGAGCTCTTGCAAACAAAGCCACAAGAACAATAGGACGGATTCTGCCCCAGTGAAGTCAACTAGAGACTTGCCTGTGATTAAATGGGAGTGGGATGAGACCTAACTGACATGGTTTAAGGTGCTTTCTGACAATTACCTCATACACGAAGAAAGGCAAGGAATGAATAGGTTACAGAGACTTCTCTGTCCGCTTGACAACCCAACGGTTTGGAGCAGCAAGGCAGACCCTTAAAAACGTGGCTATCTGAAAAGTCATGAGCAGCGCTCCGCTGGCAGAAAACAGGCCTTTAAAGCAGCATCAGCCTGCTCACAACAGACATACACTCCAATGCTCTTCCCACCATACCCAAATTGTCTCCAAAACTAGGGCTGAGAAATAAAACTGAGCTTGGTCCTATCATCAGGTTTCAGAGTGGCTGCTTCATATTGCCAGATGCCCTTTCAGAAAGGTCAGAGAACAAGAATTAAACTGATGAGGATCTTGTTGTTCATTGAAGACTTAGTTACAAACAGAAGTGTCAATCATTTTATACACTAATAATGTTAATAGCTAAAACTAATCTGATTATTTAGCAGGTCTATTCTGCATTGTCACCCTTTCTTACCATTTACCTCTGTAGAACTTGTTCACTATAACTCTTAGCACAGAAATTTTCTTTCTGAGAAGAAATGCTTCCATAATACTTACATAGCACTTACAGAAGTTTTTCTCAGTCTCACCATGATTCTCTAGCATTAACACACATCAGTGAACAATACTTATATAAAATATATCTTATGACTACACAGAAGCTTGATTTATGATAGATAGGTTACCTGTGTCACCAGCTGAGGATGCTTGTCCAGTACTGACTGTAACATCCAAGCTTCCTGAGTGGACGCATTCATAGTAGTTTCAGTTGAGGTCAGAATCAGGATATGCAGAGACAGATGTAAAACAATGGAGGAAAGAAATTTTTAAGGGAGGTATTTTTGTGATAGATGTCTGATACATAGCTCTGTTCAAGTTTCAAATGCAAAATGAACTCAAGCTTTTTTTTATTCTCAAAATAATTCTTCCAACAACCAGTTGGAAGACTCTTAGTTTTGCCAGTGCCTTAGTTCAAGATGAGTCACTACCTTCTCACCCCTGAAGTGAAAGAAAGCCATGCAGAAAAAAGTAAACCCATTCCAAGCATAAATAAACAACCAACCTGAGTTCCTCCTCACATGAGTCTAAATAAAGGATGTTATGATATTACAAGATGTTGCTGTGTGAGCCAGGAAAAAACTGAAATAGTGAAGAAAGAGTAGTGCCATCCATTACAGAAGCAGGCATGCAAAGGGAAACTTCTTGGTGCTAAATATTTCCCCAGTGAAACTAAGAGCAAGTCTAGTCTCAAAACTAGTGCCAGTCCTGGTGACAGCTGCTTTGACAAGGCTCCTGTTGTCCTGGTAATGTCAGTGGCAACTTGACAAATTTGGTTTGTAATATATTAAGCTGATCTTTTAGCTCCCATTCAGTCAGAGTGCTACTCATCACATAGCCTGTGACACAACCTCACCTTTCCTAGAAGATGCTTTCCAAAGTGATCTCTCAAGTTACTTTGTGGGAAGAATCGACACATAATCTGTCTGATGACCTGGGTGGGGAGAAAACATAGTTATTAATCCCCTGAAATACATTTCTGTTTCTGTTGCATGTAGTGGGTTTGATTCTTCCAATCATAAAATCATAGGATCATTATGGCTGTAAAGGACCTCCAGGATCACCAAGTTCAGCCTTAATCCTAACATCTCCCTAACCCCTTGACCATGGCCTCAGGTGCTCTATATGCTTGTTTTTTGAACACCTCCAGGGATGGTGACTCCACCAGCTCCCTGGGCAGCTTGTTCTGGTGTCCATGTTTAACCTCAAAGCTTCAGAGGAGTACCTGTCACTACACCTGGAAAATCAACACAGTTGTCAAATCACTGGTTTTACACTTTTGCATGGGGCATGAGAGGGCAGAGAAGAGAGTAGTGACTCTTCTGTCTGATGTTGCACAAACAGCTCAGGTGATTACTGGGTGGTGCTGCATATAGCACCACTCACCGAAATTCGAGGTGAGTCAGCACAGCCAGAGTAACATGCACCAAACAAAATAATTCATTTACTTCTGCACATGTTCCATGAGCAATAAGCTAATACCAGACAAACAGTTTTCATTTCCTCACACAATTATTGCTCAACTTCTTTCAATATAGTTAAAAAAACCATGTACAGTTCAGAAGGGCTCAGGATTTGCAGACTCTCCTATGTTTCTCTTCTTAAGAAATATCCATCTTAGCCACGTAAATCAAGTAGACCCCTATAAAAAGCTTCTACTGAGATGACACTGTCCCCATTAACACTTTATATGTCAGCATTGTCTTCCAGAGAAAATAGTCGAATCATGAACAATTACACAGACTTTTAATTCAAAGAGGTCCAAACTAGTGTTTTTTGACTGCCTTCAAGATTGTCCTCCTTATACACCAAAGATTTTCATGTTGGTTTATGCCTTATGTCCTGGGAGATAAAAACAATGACAGAAAAAAAGTGATGGTCAAGCAAAACCCCACTTTCTAAATCTCTCTTATTCTGTAAACTTTGAAAACACAGGAAAAAAAGCCAAACAAACAAAATCCTCCTAACGCCCCCCCAAAAGAAGAAACCCTAACCTAAACTGGTTATAGGCTCAAATATAACTATTCAAATTTTGTCAAAACTTTTTAACGTGAAAAATAAAAATCAAAAAAGCAGGGCATATTTAAAGGTTTAATCAGGCCAAGCAATAGCTATTTGTTGAGTTACATCAAAAACATTTGATGAGGACTTTCAGTGCACTGCTCAGTGCCACAAAAATTCAGTGAGTCAGAAAGCTCAGGAGGACTGCCTCAGTGCATTAAATGAAAATCAAATAGGATGAATTTCGGTCATATATGCACCAGTCAGACTAATTTGAGATCTATGAGACTGATGGATTTGGATGGGTTTCATCTGGATATTTGCATTATGATGTTTAGCCAAAAAAGCATGTTCCTTTTTCACAGTGGAGGTTGCACAATCCTTACAAGGATGGCTGGCTGCTTCTAAAACATGCTTTTCAAAAGAAACCTTGATCTCTTCTAGGCTCTTCAATGTGGTTGTCCTGATGGTATAACACTTGCCAAGACAACATGCTTGAAACACAAGTTTCTGGATTTGTTCACTGTAGGCTCCCACATAATAATACCCAGCCCACCCCACATGTTTGCGTACTTGATTGCCCGCTGCTGAGCAAGTAGTGTGCACTCCTCCCACTCGATTGTTCTGCAACTTACTCATACTTTCAAGGGCATGAACCCCAAAACTCTTTGTGATTGTGTTTGTGACTGACAGATACTGCATGAAGCTTTTGTTTCTCCTCGTTACTTATAGAGAAAAACCACTTCGCAGAGCTGAAGTCTAGACCCATGTGTGTCTTGCAAACAAGCCAAACACAAAGCTCAAGAATGGACTCTCGATCTTTGTGTAGGATGTTCTCAGAGAAAATAGCCATCACTTAAAATTATGGCAATGTAGATTTCATCGATAAAATGGTTTTCCCATTAGGGCATTCAAGACACAGAAAAGGCCTGAAGTAACAAAACAAGAGCTTAATAAAAAGCATCAACAAAATCAACAGGAATTCCGCTAGGCTGAACATTAGAATAGTGCCAAAACTATTGAAATGTCCGGAACCCAGACAGCGCCTAACAAGTTCACAAGTTCAGCCAGGGTATGGAAGGGGGGAAATGTGGTCAGACACTTCTGTCATTTTGAAGAATATCTGTGGGACTTTGACAAACAAGATGAATGTTCTCATTCAAACGCACCACCAGTTATTTAATTTACTTCCCCTGAATGTCTGGAATTCGGCTGCCTGAAAGACTGAAATATTTTGTCCCACAAACTTTGTTGGAGTATTGATTTATCTGCATTCAGCCCTGCCTACTTCTCAAAAAGAGATCTCTGTTTTGAGCATTCACATCTATAAGCGAAATACACTGTCAGATCACACTTTCTTCAGAGCCCTTGCTATCAGGCAATTCTCCTCCGTGACACAAACCCATTTCAGTCTTGTTCATAGGGGTGTTAATGCGCTTCATGGCCTTTGCTGAACAGCAGCCCAAGGAAAACTTCCTCTAGACTGCATCTTCTTTTTGCTTTAGTTGTTAAACTGCACTAAAGACATCTTAAAGGAACATGAGAGGATTCCTAATATTAATGTGTGATTCACTATCTTTTACTGGCATGAAGATACTGGGATGCAGAAAGGAAACAGGCTATATCCTATACTTTTTAAAAATAATAAATCATTATGATAACAACAAGAAATCCCTAACTTTTGAGGATATATGATGTTTGCATTCTAACCTAGTACCAGTTTTATTAATGCAAGGTTCTGGGCAGTGATAATTCAGATCCATTCTGCAATTCATCTTTCCCCTGAGAAGGACTGTTCTACTTTGATCTAGATTCAGGACTCTATTTTAAGCATCAGTCACATCCTCAAATCAGCAAATTCACATGGAAAGAAAGAAAGACTGTCAAGAAAAGTTATAACATTAACCCACCATGCACTTTGGTAGAAAACACTACTTAGTGATGGGACAGAAAACAGGCTCCCTGGTTTACCATAGCCATGAAGTTGGGTTTGGCACTGTAGAGCACACCCTCTGTTTTTAATCTCCACAGAGGAAAGCCAACACCATCTTTCACATGGGTTCAGTGTTGTGAGAGTTCTCTTTTTATAAATGCCCAGAGTCACTTCAGGGTTGGTACTAAATAAAGCAGGCAGCAAGAATGTAAACTAGTGGCTGATGTTTTGTTTTGCTGTATATAGCCACAAGAAAAAGCAAAGTATTTCAGAATTCCCAGAGTGTAAGTGGGAAAGAGTCTGCAGTATAGCTCTGTCTTCTTTCAGCTGGGCAACGAAAAGAAACACGAACCATTCTCAGACTACACATCAGCACTTCTTAGCCAGTAGCTATGTGACCTGGCATCAGTATAATCTCTGAACTCATGATGATGTACATCATTTTCCAGAGAACTGAGAGAACAGGAACAGCTCAGCTGAGGTATCACTCCATTTGCTGAAGAAAGCCATTACTTGTACTCATTCACTACAAGTCCTTCTTGAAAGAAATATTACAGCCAAAAATTTCTTTCAATTGCCTTCAAGCTATTACATGTGCCCAGCTTCTTCTCTTTCAGAAGCTGTGTTAGACAGCTAATAAAAAGTATGAGAGAAAAGAAATTTCCTGCTTTCCAAATCATCCATTAGCTACAGCAATCCTGGAGATCCAGTGACTTACAATCTTGCAATGCTGTTTCCAAGTAACAGCCCATCTTCCGTTTCTAGTGGTCTCCTTACACTCTTGTTTCATTACTTCTCCAACAGAGAGCAGTTCTCTCATTTGTTGCCACATTAATCAAAGAATCACAGAATTATTGAGGCTGAGAAAAGATCTCTGAGATCATCCAGCCCAGCCTATGGCCTAACATCATCCCAATCACCTAGACCAGGGCACTAACTGCCACATCCAGTCTGCCCTTAAACACCTCCAGGGATGGGGACTCCACGACTGACCTGGGCAGCCCATTCCAGGGTCTGATCACCCTTTCCATGAGGAAGAGCTTCTTAATATCCAAACTAATGCTCCTTTGGTGCAGTTTTAGGCTTTGCCCTCTTGTCCTGTTGCTTTTTGCCTGGGAGAAGAGCCTGACCACCACCTGACTACAACCTCCCTTCAGGAATTCATAGAGAGGAAGGAGGTCCCCTCCGAGTTTCTTCTTCATCAGCCCCAGCTCTCTCAGCCTCTCCTCAGCAGACTTTCCCTCCAGTCCCTTCCCCAGCCCCATTGTTTCTCTGGTCCCGTTTCAGCGGTCCTCTGGTCCCTCAATCTCTTTCTTGCATTGAGAGGCCGAGAACTGCCCCCAGGACTCGAGGGGAGGCATCATCAGTGCCCAGTACAGGGAGAGAATTACATCCCTGATGCTGCTGGCCACACTATTGCTAACGCAATCCAGGATGCTATTGGCCTTCTGGAGCACCTAGGCATGCTGCTGACTCCTGTTTAGCCAGTTGTCAACCAGTCCTGCCAGGTTCCTCTCTGCCAGGCCGCTCTCCAGGCACTCAGACTCCAGTCTGTAGTGCCCTGCAGTTACTCCATACATCTCCACAGTGTTCTGGTAAACTCCTACCATATTGACCAAGAAGGAAAAATGTCCTCTTGCAAATCTGGAAACACATGGAGAAACAGAGAATTAATTTTAGCCCCTATTCAGGTCAGTAGTAGTTCTTTTACTGTTTCCAAAAAACCACAGTTTGGTTCTCATGCACTGAAGTAGCCCAGTGCAAGTCAGTATGTGCCCATATAGGGGGAGGCAAAACCAACTTCTGCTTCCAGCTACTGCTGAACAGATCCCTTTATTTCAGTGTGATCATGGTCTCCATGATCCATTCTCAGGAAGTCTACTATGCAAGATTTTTACTATTAAAGCAGTGCTTAATGGGAACTTGTCTTCATAGAAAGGACAACAATCTCATCCATTTCAACATTCACTTAGGATATTTGATGTGAGGAAGGAAACAGTATTTTAAACAGTCATCCTCTCACCTCCTCTTTTCAGGTGTAAGCACTTGCAATAATGTATTTAACTTACTTCTGTGTTCTGTCCTTTATGGCAATGCTGTCAGCAGAATTACATAAGATTTTTATGCCATTTGGTATCAGGAGCTAGAAGAACACTAAAGGTATTGTATGAATAGTTTAGCAGTTATTAACTAGATTTAGACATTATTACTGAAGTATTTATTGGAGAAATTGACTCTCTCTCTCTTCGTCAAACCTCCCAAAATTGTTAGCTTTATGTTCCCTACAGTGTTCAGTCCTCAGTATGAAGCTAAAATTCATGTGGGTTCTGAAGTTTAACATTAACTGTTCAAATGGAACAGCAATTTTCAACTGTGCTAGGAAAAATTGGGTAAGATCATCTGGCTGAAAGTGCTCTGCTAGTCACTAACTAATTATCCTGTTTCTCTTGTTCCATTTGACAGCTGATCTTTCCGTGAAAGGAAATGAACTTTGAAGGAAAGTGAAAAAGTTAATTGTGCCATTTAGTGACTCTTGGTAAAAACTTAGTGGCAAATTATGAATAATACTGAGTTTCCAATCTCAAGAGCACGGTTAAAACCTCAGCGTGGTTTTGAATATTCTGTTAGATACACAAATATGTATTTGAGGATGTTGTAAATTTAAAAGCAGAAGATAACAACAAAGCATCTTTTGACTTTTCTATTCTATTGACACCTTCAGTTACACTGCGATCTGCATCGTGCTACTTCACCCGTGATCAGCATGAGGGATTAATGAGGCTGATGAAAGGACTGGAGAGAAAGTCTGATGAAGAGAGACTGAGGGAGCTGGGGGTGTTTAGCTTGGAGGAGACTCAGGATGGACCTTCTCCCTCTCTACAACTACCTGAAAAGAGGTTGTAGTCAGGAGGGGGTCAGGCTCTTCTCCCAGGCAATTAGCGATAGGACGAGAGGGCAGGGCCTAAAGCTGCATGAGGGGAGGGTTAGTTTGGATATTAGGAAGCCCTGCCTCATGGAAAGGGTGATCAGACACTGGAATGGACTGCCCAGGGCAGTGGTGGAGTCCCCATCCCTGGAGGTGTTTAAGGGCAGACTGGATGTGGCACTTAGTGCCCTGGTCTAGGTGATTGGGATGATGTTAGGCCATAGGCTGGGCTGGATGATCTCAGAGATCTTTTCTCAGCCTCAATAATTCTGTGATTCTTTGAGTAGAGCTCCCTCCTTGCCAGCACCAGGAACACTTATAAGAAAAGCAGACATCTCCTCTAGAGTGAGCACAAAATGGTTATAATGCCAAGGGGAAAAGTCAGTAATCTACTGCATTCAAGACTGACTTCAATCTACTCAGGGAAAAATTTGAATGCAATCACATTTTAAAAAGTCTTCTGTATTGTATCTGTTTTTCTCTACGTATCAGCTTGAATTTCAGAAAAATTTAGTAATGTTCTCAGAGGATGGGAAGCGATTGTTTTAGAAAGAGTCTTACGATGTGATTGTAGAGCCTCAGTTTACAACTAGTGGTTGTTTGGGGATGTGAACTTCTCTAGGCCTGAAATCCAGCCCCGAGTTCAGGTCAAGCACGTCATACAAGTTTCTTAGCATTAGTTTTACGTATTCAGCAGTGGATATTGAATGCAAAGATGCAATGTGAAGTGAGTTCTGTTCTAAGCATAAGAATATAGACATATGGAAATGGTCTAGTTGGGTTCGGCATTTTCAATACTGGAAAACATTGATGAAAGAAAGACTTTATCTGAAATCTCTTAAGACAATGCAAGTTGCATATCAATTGTAGTCCAATTTTATCAAACTCTGTGTTTTTATGTGTTGAGGGAGAATTCTGAGCAAAGAAAACATTCAAATTATGGAATGCAACTGTGAAATTATAGGATCAATATGCTGTCAAAGTTGATTCCATCAACAAGCGAGTGCACTGCATGGTGCATTAATTCTGAAGAATCTTTGTACTTTGCTGCTTTTCTGAGCAAAAATGCTCTTTCAGCTTCTACTTGATGATAATTAATACCTGCCATATATTTGGCAAACAAATCTTGATGATTTTTTCCTTCAGCAGTTCACAACCATCTCCCTTAGAGATGTGTATGTCAGCACGTTACCTAATTATAATCTGATAGCTGAATCTGCTGTTAAATAAGAAAAGATCTATTACATAATAAAATACCATTTTTTACATGCTTTTGTATCTTTAATTGTTACAGGGGGTGGATTTTAAATAAGTTCAAAACAAGGAGGAGCTAAAGAATGTTATGTCTTGACTGGAAATAAAAAGGACACAAAGTAGCGAATAATTAAATTAAACAACATGGGATGTGTCTCAACGGAAATAAGGAGCTCCAAACAGATGTGATGGCAAGTGGCAATGAGGCTACAATAAATTTCTGAAGAAATATTACTTATGGGCAGCAACCCATCAGAGCTGCTCTTACCATGTGGCTTGTTCTAATCAGCTTAGCTCTAGGTTGGGAATGTAAACATGGAGATGTCAGCAAAATTAAACTTGATTGCCACAATAGGCAATTGCAAATCAGTCACCTTTCCTGAATATCTAGTAATATTATAATTGGGAAATAAATTCTGATACACAGTGAAGCCTATCAGAAATCAACATTCCTGTTTTGGATCACAGTGCTGCCATTGATAGATACAGGCTCTTTAGGAATGACTAACTAGGAGAACAGTGAGAGTTCCTTCTGTATGAGAGACCAGTGGGAATGCAGGATGAATGATGAGCCAGCTGAGAAAGTGTTGGCAGACCATCATGGACGATACTGTGATGGATGTGTGGCAGCACAGACTGCCTGCCTGATCAGGAAGAAGAAGACAAAGAGTAGAATAAGACCTTTCTCAGACAACTGGAAGAAGTCTCATGTTCACAGGCCGTTAAGTGTCATCTTCAGGGTTCTGCCTGGGAGAATCTCAAGGAAGACAGTCCCAGAATGAAGAGAGCTGATCAATATTCAGAAATTACCTCCTTTAAACTCAAGCTTGGTTGGTCCTGGCAAGACAGAAATCAAGTAGAATTAAGATGAGGCCTGTCTACATGAACAAGGTTCTCCTGATTTAATTTAAACAAGAAAAGGAAACATGTAAGATGTGGCAGCAGGGAGATGTGGCTCAGAAAGTGTAAAGACACAGTGTTTGAGTCTGCAGGGATGGAGTGAAGAAAGTCAAAGAACACCTAGATTTAACTATGGTGAAGGACAAGAAGGGAAACAAGGATTTACCCAGATATATCAGCAGCCAAAGAAGGACTAAGAAAAACACGGGACCACTGCAGACTGTTTCAAAGGCTTGCTGACAGGAAGTACAGAAAAGACTGAGGACTTCAATGCCTTCTGTGTTTCCATTGTCTGGAAAGGCCTGGCTTCAGAAGTCACAAAACTCCTGAGATGCATAGAAAAGTCTAAAGGAAGAAAAACTTGCCTTCATTGGATGAAGATTAGGTTAAATATTGAAAAAAACCTGGATATATACAAGTAGAGGGAACTTGATGGAAGACATCTATGAGTGTTGAGGGAGCTAGCTGATGTAATTGCAAGGCCACTTTCAATTACATACATTCCAAAGGTCACGGCAACGACAGAAGTTTACGGAGGACTGGAAGGAAACCAAGAAATATATACTATCTTCAGAAAGGGGGAAACAGAGAACTACAGAGCAGCCAACCTTACCTAGGTCCACAGGGATATGATGGAGAAAACAGTTACAGAAGCCCTTCCTAAACTCATGAAGATTGAAAAGGTGATTAGTAATAGACATGATAGATTCATGGATGGGAGAGCATGCTTAACCATTTGGATAGCCTCCTACAACGACATGATTGGTTTTGTGGATGAGTGAAGTAGATAGTATTTAACTGGACCTTGGCAACCCTTTTTAACACTGTCTCCTATAGCACACTCTCATATACAAACTGAAGTAGTACCAGCTAGATAAGTGAATGTTGACATGGATTTCATAGAATCATCAAACTGTCTGACTTAAAGGGCTGAAAGAGTTGTGATCAGTGGCACAAAATGCAGCAGGAAACTAGTCTCTAGGGTTGTTGTTTTGGAGGCAAATATTATCGAATCACAGAATTGCCAGAGTTGGAAGTGATGTCTAGAGATCATAGAGTCCAAACCCCTTGCTAAAGCAGGATTGCCTAGAGGACATTACACAGGACTGCATCCAGGTGTGTTTTGAATATTTCCAGTGCAGAAGACTCCACAATCTCTCTGCAAAGTCTGTTCCAGCTTGTTCCGTATTGTTTAACATCATCAAGGGTTTTTATCCTGAGGCAAAATTAACCAAGTAATTTAGTGGGCTAATGAACCAAAGCAAAAACAGAACAAGGAAAGTTACAAAAACCTGCTTATAAATTACAGGAAAAATCCAAAACTGCTCAATTTGGGGAAAAACAGCAAGATACATTAAAATTACCACACATAAAAACCCAATATAAAGAATTCATCCCACAAAACAAACCTCACACAAAGACATACAGAGATGAATCGCATGCTCTCACATAACTGA
This sequence comes from Rhinopomastus cyanomelas, assembly GCA_013400115.1. Classification (NCBI taxonomy): domain Eukaryota; kingdom Metazoa; phylum Chordata; class Aves; order Bucerotiformes; family Rhinopomastidae; genus Rhinopomastus; species Rhinopomastus cyanomelas. Next base: position 251,824 of record VXBP01004902.1, read on the forward strand.
GCCATCTCCAGCTTCTCAAAGGGAAGAGGTTTCCAGCAGTTCTTGCTCCTTGTGGAAACATAGGGTCCACTCAACCCATGCACACATCCCTCTGCATCAGCCAGCATTTTTAAGTCCAGTTCTCTGTTCCATGCGCTTCCACACTAGTCCTCCATTTACAGTGCACTGATTCCTATGGCCAAAACAGAGGGAAGAACTCTTTCTATTTCAGCAAACAATGGAATTCAGATGAAACCTTCCTTCTGCTGATCGTTGAGGTACCACTCTTTCTCTCCATTCATCACATTCCCAAAGCAAGATGGCTACCATGTTCAGTACAGTGCCATGTGAGTCCCCTCCAAACACAGATGAAAACTGCAGTGACGTAGAAGTAGGGGCCAGAAATGCAAACCCAGAAGTTCCAATCTCTTTGGTTTTATCTGCAGAGTGGCAAAAAACTCAGCGTGGAATTGCAAGTCAAAACATCACAAGTTGCCACAGCAACCTCCCAACACCTCAGGCAAGAAATCTACAATTTCACAGTAGAACAAGCATTATCTCTAATGACCTGGACTATGGACAAACTGCACTCTCAATCAAATTAGCAGAGATTAAAAAAATTGGGAGAAGTTGATTCCTCTATATGACCTAAATATATTAGAGAAGAACTTAATGAAGTTCAATGGAGGGAAAATGCCAAGTTCTGCCTCAAGGAAGAATATCTCCTGGACATTCTGGAGGCTGACCAACTACAAAGCAACTTGGCAGAGAAACTGAGGATCCTGGCAGACAAAAATCTGAACACATTCCAGCAATGCAGCACAAGAACCCCAAAAATATTCTGGGTCACTGTTTAGGGTTCAGCTAGGATAGTGCTAATTTATACAGCCAGGATAGCCAGGCCAAATCAGCCAACCAAGTATTTGATATCGCGTGCAGAAAAACGTATTCAAAATCAACAAAATCAATAAACATTTAAAAATGATTCATGGACACTTGTTCTGATTTGAGGACCTTTATCTTCCCTTTTTGGGATGGGAGAGGGACTAACAGACAGGAAGTTGAGGAAAGAGAGAAGCCTGCCTTGGTTGATGAGGACTGGGTTAGGGATAAGTTGAGCAAGCTGGACATACACAAATCCATGGGCCCAAACAGGTGCACCCACGTGTACTAAGGGAGATGGCGGAAGTCATTGCTAAGCACCTCTCCATCATCTTTGCTTGGTCCTGAGGATCAGGAGAGGTGCCTAGGGACTGGAGGATAGCAAATGTTACCCCAATCTTTAAAAAAGGAAAGAAGGAAGACCCGGGTAACTATAGACCGGTCAGTCCTGTTCAATCTATTCATTGATGACTTGGATGAGGGATTGGCATGCACTGCCACCAAGTTTGCTGATGACACAAAGCTGGGTGGTGTCACCGACAGCCCCGCAGACTGTGCTGCCAGTGAGACTGGGACACGCTGGAGAGCTGGACAGAGAAAAATGTAATGAAGAATAACAAGGGCAAGTGTAGAGTCTTGCATCTGGGCAAGAACAACCCCAGGTACCAGTACAGGCTAGGGACTGGCCTGTTGGAGAGTAGTTTAAAAGAAAGGGACCTGGGGGTCCTGGTAGACAGCAGGATGGCTCTGAGCCAGGAGTGTGCTCTTGTGGCCAAGAGGGCCAACAGCATCCTGGGGTGGATTAGAAGTGGGGTGGTTAGCAGATCAAGAGAGGTTCTTCTCCCCCTCTGCTCTGCCCTGGTGAGACGACACCTGGAGTATTGTGTCCAGTTCTGGGCTCCTCCGTTCAGGAGGGATGTGGAGCTGCTGGAGAGTCCAGCTAAGGGCAACGAGGATGATGAAGGAGGTGAAGCATCTCCCTTATGAGGAAAGGCTGAGAGAGCTGGGTCTCTTTAGCCTCGAAAAAAGAACACCGAGGGATGACCTCATTAATGTCTACAAATATTTGAGGGATGGGTGTCAGAAAGATGGAGCTGGGCTCTTCTCGGTGTCATCTAGTGATAGAACGAGGGGCAATGGTTGTAAGCTGGCACATAGGATGTTCCACATCAATCTGAGAAGAGATTAGAAGGGAATGAGATAAGTCCAATTGCACAAAGCATGGTGGTATTCCAGGGACAACTCTGCAGATCCAAATTAGTCTCAATAAAAGAAAGAAATCAAAGGGCTGGAGTAGTGATGCACATCCTCTGGCACAAGAAATATTTCATAGAAAGTGTTTGTTTCTAATGTTGCCATTGAGAATGGACAGTGAGAGTATTACTCACCACACTGAGAAGAGCCCCAAGACACTAATCATCACTAGGAAAATCCAAGCTCTTGTCACCATCCAGAAAAGCGTGAAAAGAGCTTGCAGAAATATATTATGTAGCTAAACAAAACTTGGCCTGATGTGACATTAATCAACCAATGAATGGCACTGCAAAAAAAAAAAAAGCCAAGAAAAAAACACAACTAAAATGAGCTTGTTTGGCTGGTCTGAGGGTATTCCTTTATTCTTTCATTTCTGCATTTGCAGATTGTGCTTATTACAACAGTTTGTTTTACAGTTTACTTTCAAATCAGTGAGAAAACATGTTTTTTCATTCAGCCCTAATAATCCTGGATGCTTTCAAAAAAACACTGAAAAAAATTACAATCAGAAGATAAACTTATTTGATCTCCTATCACAGCACAGCTATTCCATTTCCTAGCGTGCATGCATCTACACCAATGCACTCAGCATGGGAAACAAGTAAGAGGAGCCGGAAGCCATTGTACAACAGGATAGCAATGATATAGGTACCATCACTGGATCATGGTGGATGACTCATGCCTGGAGCACTTGAAATGGATGGCTATAAGCTCTTCAGAAAGTATAGCCAAGGAAGGAGAGGCAACAGTGAGGTGTCTCTCTGTGTTAGGGAATATTTTGATTGAACTTAATGAGTCTACTGATAAGGTTGAGTATGGGTAATGATTAGAGGAAAGGTCAACAAGGCAGATATCTCAACCAAGACAAAGAGGTGAATGAAATGTTCTAAAGATGGTAAAGAAGTCTTGAAGTCTCTACCTCTTTGTTCTCATGGGGGAACTACAGCTTGCCTGACATCTCTTGGAAATGCAACACAGCAGAGAGTAAAAAGTCAAGGAGGTTCCTCAAATGCTGAGACACCGAGCAAGCTGAGACTGTTCTGCCTGGAGAAGACCTGAAAGCAGGTTGTACCAAGGCAGATGTTGGCCTCTTCTCACTATTGAGTACGATGGGCAAGAGGAAATGGGGTCAAGTTGTGCCAGGGGAGGTTCCTCCCTTCCTCACTTTCTTTCTTCTCCTTTTTCCTTTGTTCTTTACCTCATTAAAACTACTGCCATTCAAAAAAGATGGGAGTGTGTGTGGGGGAATTTCCTTTTTGTTTTTTGATTTATTGCAGGATGGTGCACACAAGTCCTTTTTTTGGTTATTCCATGGTGCATCTATCACATCTGCAGTGGGAGAGGGCTGAATTTGTTTTGCCAGTGGTTTATAGAGCTTTATTTTTAATTCACTTGTGGCCAAGACGGCCAACAGCATCCTAGGGTGAATCATCAGAAGTGGGGTGGTTAGCAGATCAAGAGAGGTTCTTCTCCCCCCCTCTACTCTGCCCTAGTGAATCCACATCTGGAGTATTGTGTCCAGTTCTGAGTCCCTCAGTTCAAGAGGGATGTGGAGCTGCTGGAGAGGGTCCAGTGTAGGGCAACAAGGATGATGGAGGTCGAGCACCTCCCTTATGAAAAGAGGCTGAGAGAGCTGGGTCTCTTTAGCCTAGAAATAAGAACACCAAAGGCTGACCTCATTAATGTCTATAAATATTTGAGGGNCCAAGACAAAGAGGTGAATGAAATGTTCTAAAGATGGTAAAGAAGTCTTGAAGTCTCTACCTCTTTGTTCTCATGGGGGAACTACAGCTTGCCTGACATCTCTTGGAAATGCAACACAGCAGAGAGTAAAAAGTCAAGGAGGTTCCTCAAATGCTGAGACACCGAGCAAGCTGAGACTGTTCTGCCTGGAGAAGACCTGAAAGCAGGTTGTACCAAGGCAGATGTTGGCCTCTTCTCACTATTGAGTACGATGGGCAAGAGGAAATGGGGTCAAGTTGTGCCAGGGGAGGTTCCTCCCTTCCTCACTTTCTTTCTTCTCCTTTTTCCTTTGTTCTTTACCTCATTAAAACTACTGCCATTCAAAAAAGATGGGAGTGTGTGTGGGGGAATTTCCTTTTTGTTTTTTGATTTATTGCAGGATGGTGCACACAAGTCCTTTTTTTGGTTATTCCATGGTGCATCTATCACATCTGCAGTGGGAGAGGGCTGAATTTGTTTTGCCAGTGGTTTATAGAGCTTTATTTTTAATTCACTTGTGGCCAAGACGGCCAACAGCATCCTAGGGTGAATCATCAGAAGTGGGGTGGTTAGCAGATCAAGAGAGGTTCTTCTCCCCCCCCCTACTCTGCCCTAGTGAATCCACATCTGGAGTATTGTGTCCAGTTCTGAGTCCCTCAGTTCAAGAGGGATGTGGAGCTGCTGGAGAGGGTCCAGTGTAGGGCAACAAGGATGATGGAGGTCGAGCACCTCCCTTATGAAAAGAGGCTGAGAGAGCTGGGTCTCTTTAGCCTAGAAATAAGAACACCAAAGGCTGACCTCATTAATGTCTATAAATATTTGAGGGGTGGGTGTCAGGAGGATGGAGCCAGGGCCTTCTCAATGTCATCTAGTGATAAGACAAGGTGCAATGGCTGTAAGCTGGAACATAGAAGGTTCCATATAAATACCAGAAGGAACTTCTTCACAGTGAGGGTGACAGAGCACTGGAACAGGCTGCCCAGGGGGGTTGTGGAGTCTCCTTCACTGGAGATGTTTAAAATCTGCCTGGATGTGTTCCTGTGTGACTTGGTGTAGGTGATCCTGCTGTGTCAGGAGGATTGGACTGGATGATCTTTTGAGGTCCCTTCCAATCCCAATCTATGATTTTATGATTGACCTTTTTTCTAACTGTTTCTTGTTCTTTGTTAATAAAACTTGTTATTTCTTCTTTCTTTTAATGTTGTCTGCACTTTTACTGCATTTTGAACCCTGGGAAATCAAAACCAGGACAATGGTTGGACTTCATTATATTGGAAGTCTCTTTCAATCTTAATGATTCTATATTCACAACAGTTATATAAAATACTAGCTAGATGCAATTTTCTTACAGCTAAAGTAGTTTGCCAGTAATAAATTTACTCTTTGGAAAACAACTTAGAAATGTCTTTTAATGGTTATTGCCTTCAGAAGCAAAAGGTACTGACCCGCCTACCTACGAAAGCTAGTATTAGGAAAACCTTTGAGACTTTGAAAAGTCATGTATTTGTCCTGAAATGGCTTAGAAAGTTAAACACTGTAAAACAATTATTCAGAACAAAACTCAAGACTTTAATGCTTCTAGCTGAAAATTAGAGCATCTCATACTGGAATAGACCCAAGTGGTTAGGACATTTGTCTAGATGGTAAGTTCTCATATGTGAGGTTAAAGGAGAAACGTCATTAAAAGTGTGACTATGCCACAGCGCTTTGGTGTTTTGCCTTCTTTCCAGAAGTGTGAGATGCCCAGGGATATAGAATTATCCATTGCTGTAAAATAAATTAGTTGAGATGTCTAGAATCTTCTGAATGGGGTTTAGTTTTTTTGAGTCCTCTGGGGAAAAAAAAATAATTGTTTTACCTTTTGATTATCTATTTGTAAGGATCACTAGACAAAAGTGGGTGAAGGGGGGAAAAAAAGCAGTGAAAAACTACAGAAATTCCATTATTTTATAAGCTATTCTGCCTTATTCATTACTGTGGTATTTGTCTGAAGCAGAAAAAATGAGGGGAAGATAAAGATAAATAAAACACCAGAGACTTCAGTGTAGGGGAAGAAGGTAGTGGTGGAACTCCTAACAAGAATAAAGGCCACAGTATGGGTGGTTTAACCATGCATATTCTGCTGCAATTAATGGAAAATTATACAGCAAAATCTTTTAGCTTTCATTCAAAACCTTCATTACTGCATAATGGCATACACATAATCATTTTCATTTGCCAGTTTATGCTTTGCAAAACATCTAGCCCTCATAAATTAGAAAGGTATTTATCTAGGCATGAAAACAGACTTAGAAGTTAGACTTAGTGAATTTATGCCTAGAAAAAAGTTCATGCGTTACTTTTATTAAAATACCAGTTTGTGCAAGTGTTGCAATGAACAAACATCACTTGTTCTTCCCCAGCTGTTGTAAATTTTCTGAATGAAAAATTGAGTGTATTGAGAAATGCTGCTCTGCTCAACATTATTTTATACTCAACAGTCTCTTTCTTAAGAGAATCTCAGGTGGCTTTACAAACTTGACTTACTGCTCTGTGAGCTACAGATTGGGTCAATTTGCCCAACAGTGAATACAGGAAAGTAAGTGCTAAGTTATTTAACAGCACGTGGCTAAATTTCACAAATCAAGAAGAATCTTGTTTAGAACTTAACGCAAGCATCAGAGACAATATGACTACTCTAGTGTAATATCTTGCAGTTTTCTTGCTAGTCAAGGAGGGGTTTTCCATCAGAACAAGACAACTCTACCTACAGCCTAATGCAGAGCCAGGCAGAAAATTCAGCTGAAAATTGAGAGCTCTCACCAAAAAACCTCACTAATCTCAGCTCATCCCAAAGTCTACATCTAGTGTTCACTTAAGTTGTCCAAGCATGGATGCCTACTCCCATCCATGACTACATCACATAGTGCTGGCAAATGTGTCACAGGCTCTCCTGGAGGCCAGGAACGGTGCTGCTGGTGTGCACACTGGCACTTGGCACCTCTGTAGGAAGCAGGGTTCCAGTGACTTGTCAACTTATTAGCTCTTTAGACTCTCCTGATGGCACTTATGAAATCTGAATTCACTAAAAATCAAACAAAATCTCCTAGCCCACATACCAACAACTTCATATTAAGGCACTCATATTTGCCACAGACTTAAAGTGAAACCCATCCTCTCATCCATGCAAGAGTTTTAGAGCATTGGTTTTCTGCCTATCTAGCTGTGCATAAACATTCTCATATCAAATTTTAATAGCTATTGTGCCATTTGGAACAGTGCTTGTGTCAGGCATAGAAGTAAGTAGTGCAAAAATCAATTTACCTTTTCTAAAGTACACTATCAGACAGAGTGCTAGCAAGGCTTCACTGAACCTGTAAGTGAGTATTTGTAAGGTCAAAAAGCAGCTGACTCACAATAAAAATTATACACAAAAAGCAAATTAAAAAGGCCCTGTTTTGTAAATTGATAAAATAAATGAGAGCAGATGCATTCCTGTAAATCTAGACTCCAAACCAACCCTTCACATCCATCGACACAGCTTAGAAGCCAATTAATCTAGCATTACCATTTCCATGCTCACAAAAATGCTTGAGGTTGGTGTCTACGTGACACCGAGTCAGGAACTACCTAGGGGGCCTTGTGCAGGCTGTGAGATACACAAAGCCCTTAGAGATTTCCTCATGAGAGGAAGATTGGAATGACAGTACAATACAACAAGAGGTGCTGCCATAAAAGGAAGGTTTGTCTCCTGGATCTCAGAACTACCATGCAAGGAAATAGGAGAAAAAACCCATTTCTTCTTCAGACAGGATCAGCATTTCAACAAGAGATGGAGGAGGTTGTGTTTTCCTATCCAACAGCCTCTCCCTCAAATGAGTTTTCTTAAGGAAAGTGCCAAATTCTCCCAAAAGGCAGAGAGCTCAGTCTGTGACAACAGACAAACTGCTTCTCTAGCCTCCCCAGACCAGCTCTTGAGCCTCTGTCCTGAAGAACGTCATGGTGAATTGCTGTGAAATTTGTGGAAAGCAAGGAGAGCCTTGCTGAATGCCTCCTCCCTTTGTAACTTCAGCCACAAGGGAACGCAGAGATGATTATTAATTACATTATATGTTGAAGGAAACCTTTCTATAACTCTTCCATAAGCACCATTTGCAGATGTGCAGGGACAAAACTCTGCCTTCCCACAGCGAGTTGTACTTTAGGTGGAGGAGAATTTCCCAGGCTCTGAATGAGTCAAGCAAAGAGCAAGGAAGAATCACACTGTGTGTATAGCTTGTACCTGCTGTGGGTTTATTGCCATTCAGAAAAAGATGCACATATTTTTGCATGCTGAGTAATTCTAAGGGGCCTAGTTCCCATACTCTTGTCCTTTCCCAGTATTCAGGAGGGGGATATACACAAGCACTGCCTTCACTCAATGCAATATTTACGCACATTACTGAGCATATGACTGTCTTCTTGCTTACAGCCATCAATGCTGAGCAAAATGAAGATGCTGTTTATCAGCTATTTATTCTTCTTGTTACACGCACTCAGAGAACTGCAGCACGACCACTAAATCTTCCTTTGGACACATGCACTGGATTGAGCCTTCCTAACCACAGCAAGAGGTCAATTTGTACCTTTAAAAAAACAGACCACCTTCCTTATCTTAGCTTGAATACCCTGCAGTATTACGAATGATCTTAATGACATAGTTCTCTTTGCATATTTTCATGAATAGGAAATACTCTGATTAAAGTAACTCTGAAATTCTATACACATTCATCTCTGGAGGTAGCTCCATTTGAGTTAATGGACTTGCAGTAGGGATCAGTTCTGCCTGCTGTGCCGAAGCACTGTCTCATGCACTGCGTACAACCAACAATTAGATGATGAAGTGGCATGGTAAAAAGGAGATTCAGCTTTCTGGGGTGAAACAGGGTGAGCATCATGTTACAACTACAAAAAGCCCTGCATGAATTAGCTTGAGGGAAAGTTAAACTGAAACAAAATAGCCTTGCTTTCATTAAGGCTGAAACTACAGATATTTTATGTTTCCTCCTTAACCCACTCAGTAATTACTGGGCACATCTCGCCAAAGCCAGCTATGACATTCCCAGTCACAGAGCAGAGCATGCCAGGAGCCCATCCGACATGGCACGAGGACTCTCTTGTGCAGTGAGTCATAGCCTGCTGCTTGCTACATCTGCTGCTTCTATTGTCCCAGAACAACCCTTGTGGTTGCTGGTATCACACCAGCCCTGCCCAATGCTGAAGCAAGCGAGAAGTAACACAGTGAATGTGGCAGATCACAACCTTTGCCTAAAAGGTAATGTTTTCAACACAAAGATGTTTAATCTCTTAATAGGTGACAAGTATAAGAACCATTCTGCCCACACGCTTCCAGGCAGCAGCCGTAGTGGAGCAAAGCAGGACTTAATGTGAGCTAGAGACAACTAAAATGTTCATGTGAAAAAGGACGGTAACAATCCAGACGATCACTTTTGGTGAGGACATATTCACAGTGAACATGACTCAAAATGGTCTAAGTCACAGCAACAAACGCAGAAGCACACGAGTGTGGGGAGAAGCCAACCTAACTAGGAACACAATATTCTTTTACTGAGCGACAGGAACAAATGTTCAAAGGACAAGCGTTAATCTTCCAGCAAATCTGGCAAGTTTGCTAAGTAGATTGTTATGACTTTTGCTTTTGGCAGCCAATGTTATCTGATTGTTACAGTAAGCCAGAGACCTCCCAAGTGCAACAGCTGAGCAAGAGATTAAATATTGAGGGGTTTTTTTCCTCAACCTAATCTTCCACACCAATCAATTTTATACTGTCTACTTTTAGTCTAGAGAGGAGAAGACTACAAGGGTACTTAATCACTGTCTATAAATCCATGAGGGCTGGGTGTCAAGAAGAAAAAGACAACCTCTCTTCATTTGCACCCTGTGATAGGACAAAGGGCAATGGGTGTAAGCTGGAGCACAGAAGTTCCACCTCAGCATGAGGAGAAACTTCTTTACTGTAAAGGTGACAGAGCAGTGAAATGGGCTGCCTGGGGAGGTTGTGGAGTCTGCTTCTTTGGAGACTTTTAAGACCTCTGTGGATGTGTTCCTGTGTGACCTGCTCTAGGTTCTATGGTCCTACTTGAGCATGAGGGTTGGTCTTGATGACCTCTAGAGGTCCCTTTGAACCCCTAATGATCTGTGTATCTATCTACTTCCAAAAATTGCTAGTACACCAGTAAGTCGGGGCTCCAACAGCAAGCTCAGCTCTGTGTATTGAGATGGTGAGTTTCTAATGTAAAAAATGAACCACTGGAAACTACGGACCAGGAAACCCTTCCGTCTAAGAAGAAACTTTTCCAAACATCAATTCCATGGAAGAATTATATTACATTCTTCTCAATTTATGTTATCCGTAAAAGCTACTTAACATTGTCCTAGTGGAAGACAGAGTTACGACAGTCTGTGTCTTAAAGAGAAAACAGGAAATAGACACGTGTTTGCACTGTTCCTGAATGTCAGCTGGCCTGAGAAAGCTGACACTCATCATGCTCTTCATGATATTTGTATGGCTTTTAACCTCTGGGCAAGCAATGAAACACGCTACTAAAGTAGACCCCAAATTGTTGGTAAGATAAGTCATCATTAGTTAGTTTCAGAGGACAGCACAACAAATTGTTACGAATTACTGTTTCCCTACTAGTTTACTATATAGCATAATGTGAATCATGTCCTAATTCAGCCAAAACTTTTATCTGTTTGGAGAAGAAAGAGAGAGGGAGAAAGACTGTGGTATGCATGACCTCAAGATTCTGACACTGCCATCCTTCTTAAATCAGAGCATTTCTGAAACGGACTGCTATTGTTCTGAACACATCCCCGTCTCCTTTCTGTGATGAGAAATATACTTGCACTTTGTATTTTCATAGCTGAGTGTGTCCCTTGGGGGCACTGATAACTTCCCTCTATTTGTTTGTATTTAAAACATGCACAAAATAGAAGTCTATAGTCTTATGACAGAATGATGATTAGCCGTAACATTACTGCCAAAGGTTCAGCTTTAGGTCTTATGAAGAGATTACTTTTTTACCAGCCTTGGAACCAATTGCTTGTTTACAAAGACAAAAAAATAAAATCTGCTCACAAAGGTTTAACAAAATGAAGCAAAACTAAGTAAAATATGATATGAATACACTAAGAGCACCCAAACTAACTTGCCATCCCCCTGGTGTTCTGAACATGGCTTCTTTGACAAAGATAGGATTAAGAAAGGTTCACTTTCACTTTACTTCCAGCTGTAGACCTTACTGCTGTCTACAACTACATGAAAGGAGGTTGTAGAGAGGCAAGTGTTGGTCTCTTCTCATAAGGAATAAATGACAGGACAAGAGGAAATGGCCTCCAGCTGCACCAGGGGAAATTTAGGTTAGAGGTTAGGAAGAACTTCTTTATTTAAAGGTTTGTCAGGCCTTGGTAGAGGCTGTCCAGGGACAGGGTTGACTCACCATCCCTGGATTAAATTATAAATCATGGAGTTCTGGAGCTTAGGGACAGGGTTTAGCGGTGGGCTTGGTGATCTTAGTTTAACTGTTGAACTCAATGATCTTAAAGGTCTTTTCCAACCTAAGTGTTTCTACGATTCTGTTACTCTAATAGGGCTGGGCGCCTTGTCATGTTGATGACAACCACTGATCCAAGAAGCTGCTCCCAACTGACTTGAGAAATCTCAGAAATATTTCCCATGGGGAAATCCTCAAATACTACATACTTGAGTAACAAACATCTGTCACCAGAGCAAGCAGAAACACAAGAAAGGCAAAGAGAAGAGCAAGAAACCGAGAAGTAAAGGGGTTCACAGTGTTTTGATGCAAGTCCAGCTCTGTCCCAATATTTAGAACTGGCAGAGGACTGGGATTTGTTACTAGCTTTGAGTCCCACGTAAAGTGAATAAATCAGTACCAGTACTCAAGCAACATATCCTTCTCAGGACTCCTTTGAAAGTCACATGCTTCTGTTCACTGTGCCTCACCAGCCTTACTATTGTCTTCTCTGCTCCCTCGTGTCACCTAGCGCCAAACTCTTTCCTGTGTCTTCATTACCACGTGTGTAACTGAGCAGCTTCTATCCATCTTCTGACTTATCGTCCAGCTACTATATGTCTCATTGTCATTTACAGAGCTGCAGACATTACTGGCAAATAAAGAACACGAAGCAGAAACTTGAGCTCTATGAAGGCCTGTTTGTTTTGGCTGTCACTGTAGGTTTTATTAATAAATGCCTCCTGGTAGACTAGACTCTATTTATCATGACATATGTTATCTAGCTTATGTTCTTATACACTATTTATTACAAAATTTATGTTGTGCACAAAACTGCTTGTCTCTCTTCCCAGGCAGTGAGAAGGGTGGTTATGTTACTTTTAATGAAGATGCTCATCTTATGTTATTACTGAAAAGCTTTGATTAAAGAAGCGACCCTTGTATTTCATTTTGAAAATGTGAATTTTTGGGGCTGCTGTGGTCCTTTCCCTTTGGAGAAGAATTTCTAATCCTTCTGCACGTTAATATTTCTCCAACTTGTTTTTTGTTCACATCTCCCCACTGTGACTTTTCCCCAGACCTCATCAGCTACTTCTCTTTCCATCTTTGCCTATCTGACGGGTTTGATGCTTGCTTTCACACACCACACAGTGTCGTCAAGCCCAGACTTCAGTAGTGGTTAAAATGAGTGAGAAGTACAAGCTTATTTTATGACCATCTAATGTTAGTATCACAGCAAAAATGCTAGTCTCAGAAGGACTTGCAGGTATAAGAACAGTAAAGTCAGATTTGGTCAGAATGAGCAAAGATTGTAGATGCTACATATAGAACACACAACGTTTCTTATGAGGAAGCTAAGCACTATCTTGTATTTTTCCTTTCTCATGAGAGCTTTAGTAAAAGTGTTGTGCAAAAAAATTTAGTAAGTTCTATTATGCTGAACCAGCTTGATAGTTGTAGTGTTTACTGTCACACTTCACAGGTCCTTACATTCACAGTGATTTACACAAAGAGTTCTGTTTTGTATCTCTCTCAAACTGTTTTAATACTGCACTAGGTAAACAGAATGTCATCAGGTTTTCAGTCCTTCCTGGGTAATTTTCCCCAGTTATGTAAATGTTTATCTTAATTCTACTTCTTCCTTTGCACTTTTTAAAAATGTTTTTGCTCCTTCTTTATGCAGAGCCAGTGTGATAACCGCCACACAGAATCGAGACAGAAGAATACCAGGGCTGGATGCCAAGGAACGAGGCTGGAAGTGCCAGGCCAACAGCACAGTCTTTGGTTGCCAGTTATCCAAGAAGGCGTAAAGAAGCTTCAAGATCCTGTTTAGCATTACTACCCCAAACCTACAAATACACCTAGCAGAAAGGTTTACTGTGGTAATCACAGAATTATTGAGGCTAGAAAAGACCTCTAAGATCATCCAGCCCAGCCTATAACCTAACATCACCACAATCAGCTAGGCCAGGGCACTGAGTGTCACATCCTGTGTGTCCTTAAACACCTCCAGGAATGGCGACTCCACCAGTGCCCTGGGCAGTCCATTCCAGTGTCTGATCACACTTTCAATGAGGAAGGGCTTCCTAACAACCAACCTAATCTTCCCGTGGCACAAATTCAGAGCCTGCCCTATAATCATTTTGCTAGTTGCCTGGGATAAGAGCTCAACTCCCACCTGTCTAACAACCTACCTCCCTAAACAATTCCGGCTCCCTCAGCCTCTCCTCAGCAGACGTTCCCTCCAGTCCCTTCCCCAACCTCACTGCTTCTCTGGACCCACTCCAGCCCTTCAATTTCTTTCTTGAAGGGAGGGGCCCAGATCTGCCCCCAGTACTCAAGAGGAGGTCTCACCAGTGCCCAGTACAGGGGGAGAATGAAGTCCCTGGTGCCGCTGGCCACATTATTGCTGATACAAGCCAGGATGTCATTGGCCTTTCATCAGCAGTGTTTACATAGTAAAAGTAGTTGCTTCTGTAAACGTGTCCACAGGTACTTCAGTGCCAGACACGTACATAGCAGTAGGAGTTTAGATCAAGACTTGATTCCCGTGATTATTTTTCCCACCATCTAACTTGTGTTGTATTTGGCAAACAAGCTTCTGGGGAAAAGGAACAGCATGCAAAGTGCTGGCAACAACATTCTGTTTGATATACTTACGTTAATTAATAGAAAACAGCTCATGTCAACAATGTTTACATTTCTCATGCTTTCTCTCTTTAACCACTTGAGCTGAACTATATAAAACCCACTTTAGAATCTACTGCTTGTATAAAAAATATATTCTGTTTCAAATACATTTAAGTCTGTCAATGTATAAAGTTGTTAATAGGTTAGGGATCATTTCCATAGCCAAATAGAAATGATCCATAGCCTCACTCAGGAGAAGACACTGAAATCTCAGTACAAGCTTCCCTCCAGAGAAGTTCAATTTCTTGTTAAAAAAAAAAAGAATAAGATATAGGACCAGATAACTATGAAAATATACAAATTTCAGTGTACATAATTCTGAAGATAATCTTATTTCAGCAGATTTTGAAAATAAAAACCAAACCACTGAACAAAAAATTCGGCTTGTAAGAAGTCAACACATTCATTGCTCTGCTTGGAAAACTGAAATTCTACTTACTCCACTATACATGACCCTGGCATCATCCCTTTGTTTGGACACCCATCTCCCACCAGTTTCAAACTCAGTTAGCAGAATGCATTTAGCTACATAAACATGTGTTCCTGTAGCACAGACAAATTCCTCCTTAATTGCACACACCTCCTGTGTTCAGTCTGTAATTATGGATCTGTAAGCCAGAAGCCTACTCTGATTTGAAAGGATTTGACGATTTGTTTCTTCAAACAGTCTTGCAAAGTGTGGCTCTTTACTTCTCTCCTATGACTACATATGGAGTACAAAGGAAAAGGACAAATTCCTAAGGTAAGCTTCTACACAGTTAAGATGTTTTAATTTAATTTTGTGAATATCCAAACTCACTTATCATCCAAAAGTCAGAGTAGGTCCCAAAGCACTCGATACTGCCTCATGAATCAGGAGCTGCTTGAGACAACACAGTGCTGTATTTACCATGTGAGTCTGGGACTCTCTGTATATGACTTATGCTAATGTAAAGCAAATGAACCGCTCAGTCTGGATGAACTTAACATCCCTGTGGTTTAGTTTACACAGAGGTAAACCAGAAATAACAGTCAAGCAGAGCCAAGTCAGGCTGCAAGGCTTCGGGGGCCAGTCTGATGCACAGATATTCCTGACTGAGAGGTGGTATAGGTGCCATGTCCCTCTCTCAAGACTGTGCTACACCTGGACCAGCATGTGTTTCTCCACAATGAGTGTTCCTCAGTAATGCAGTCATGCACAACAAGAAGTAACTATAACCCACAATTAGAGAGGACATTTGTCTCTGCAGTCTCCCTGCACTTCTTGGTGCTCCAGCACTTTTGTAGTCCCACTGGATTTACTGGAGTTTTTTTGTCTTCTACTAGTAACAGCCATAGAAAATGGGAAATAGGGTACGTAGTTTACCTTTCCAGGTAAAATAGCATCTGAGGCAGAAGCCAAGGGTTGTTTATGATGTCCTTCATAAGGCAAAGAAGTGGTTTCCAAAAAAAGGCAGGACAGAAGTTCATTTATGTTTTGATTCCTCCAGCTGCAAGATGACTGCTATGGTTTTGTTGTGATACAGGCTCTGGCCAGGGAAGAAATGGCAAGAAGAACTGGCAAAGGCAAGGACAGAGACATAGAAGGAGACAGATTTAATTTCACACCCGCTTATTTCCACAAATTGTAGAAACAGTAAAGAAAACATGAACGGTATTTCCACTGAGTATGATATAGAATTTTTTAGATCTCTTCGAAGGAAAAATATCCAAAACATCTTTAGAGCTGAGATGAACAAGTTCATTAAAAGTTAATGGGACTCATTTTCCTAAGCCTGCATGGCACTTAAGAACAAAAACATGTTCTTACAATATGTGTGCTTTCTGCCTGCTGCCAAAAGGAATCAGCTGCTTCTAAAGACCAAGAATACAGAATAAAAGATGACTTAGTTTTCAATTTCATCCTGCCTGCTGCTTCTCCTGCACTTGGCAGAGCCGCTCATTTTCAGGAAAAGTAGGTTTAACGTCTTTGTGTTTTATACAGTATCACCTTGATCTCATGGGCACAAAGGTAGCGTGAAAGGGCTTGAAAAGAATAGAGCTGGCAGCTGGGTCTTGCCTTTCCGTTCTTCCCACAGAAGCAATTAGAGCCTCTCTGGCTCATGTAAGTCTCACGTAGACACACGCACACTATATATAGACCTCATACGCGGTGTACTTCTGCCATGCCATAAAAAACACAGACCTACCTGAAGCCTTCAGTTAGAACTAGATGCCACAGCCACTGCAGTCATTGAAGCCACCTGAAATAAACGCAGGATGGCGCTATCTCGCCCTCACAGGCAGCACAATCTTTTCTGCTGCTGGAGAAGGGAAAAGAAGATGAAACAGATACCATGTCAGGCAGGTAAATTAAAGAAATGCATTCAAAAAACCATTGAGTGCAGCAACACAGAATGGAGTGGGATTGAGCCCTATGATTGAGGTAAACCTCATTAGGTTAGGAGGCTACCCTCTCCTCAAAGGGAAGATGCATTGCAATACTCTGCACAATAAAATAAAATTGGTACGTTTTGGCTGGGTTTACGTGCATAAAGTATATGGGTGAACATCACCAAGAGTATGCCTTTTTCTCCCCAAGAAGTCTAATTTCTGCATCAAACGCACCTGGGATTATGCTCTGAAGAAAATGACCAAGAAGAATTTCTCTCTCAATGTTCCTGCAATACAAAGTACAAATGGCACTTGAGGAAACATGCAGTCATGAACAGCACTAGTCAAAAACAGATCAGCAACCAATAGTTTTTCCATTATTGCTTTTCCCAACAAAATCAGAAGGATTAGCACGATCACTCCTCATTTAAAGAAAAAATTCATTCATTCCATTTATTATGAGAACTCGTTTTGCTCAGCGTCAGTGCAATGCTGGAAATGTCCAGCCTAGTTCAGTGTTCAAAAGGGTGGGGGAGAGAGAGCAATAATGTTTATCTGGAACTCTGCCACCTCTTCTTCCCTACTTGCTCAAGTGGTCAACCCCCAGGGAATGATCTAAGGCCAAGGAGTTTATCACCTAAATGGAGGGACTTGATGCATTTGTGAGGTAGGTGCTTCCACTACAAGTGTTTGTAAGTGGCCTACTGGAAACTACTGTTCTTCCACACATACAAGGAAAAGCAGTATAAATAAACTAAAACCGAAATAAAATACCCTAATACATGGGTATGTATTCACTTGATTTCAAAACACAGTGTGTTTTCTGAAATAGCCACATGTTTTCCTTCATTAAAAAGCCAAATCACCCTCAGTCAGTTTGCTGAAGACACCAAACCATGTGGTGAAGTCAACACGCTGCAGGAAAGGGAGTCTATGCAGAGAGACCTTACCAGGCTTCGGAACTACATGAAGTTCAACAAGGGCAAGGGCAAGGTTCTGCACCTGGGTCAAGGCAATCCCATGTATGAATACAGATTAGGAGGAGAAAGGATTGAGGACAGCCATGATGAGAAGGAATTGGGGATGGTGGTGAACCAGAAGCTGACCAGGAGCCATCAGCCATCAGGAGCCTGCAGCCCAGAAAGCCAAACATGTCCTGGGCTGCATCAAAAGAAGCAGTGACAGTTGATCCAGGGAGATGATTTTCCCCCTCTGCTTTGGACTTCCGAGACCCTACCTGGAGTACCGGGTCCAGTTATGAAGTCCCCAACACAAGAAGGACATAGAGCTTCTGCAGTGTGTCCAGAAGAGAGCAACTCTAATGATCAACCTCCCCTATGAGGACAGGCTGAGCAAGTAGGGGTTGTTCAGCTTGGAGAAGAGAAGGCTCTCACCTGACCTTCTAGTAGCTTTCCAATATCTGAAGGGGGCTACAAGAACACTGAGGAAGGGGTTTTTACACAGATATGTAGTGAGAGAACAAGAGGAAAGGGTTCCAGACTTGAAGAGGGGAGATGGAGGTTGGACATAAGGAACAAATTCTTTCCTGTGAGGGTGCTGAGATGCTGGAAGAGGTTGCCCAAGATAACTATAGACCAGTCAGCCTCACCTCCATCCCCGGAAAAGTGATTTATCCTTGACATTGTCTCCAGGCAAATCAAGGAGAGGAGGATCATTAGGGACAGTCAGCATAGCTTCACCAAGTGGAAGTCATGCTTGACAAACCTGATAGCCTTTTATGAGGGCATAACCATGTGGATAGATGATGGCAGAGCAGTGGATGTGGTCGATCTTGACTTGAGTAAGGCATTTGACATGGCCTCCCACAGCATCCCCACAGCCAAACTGAGGTGGTGTGGACTACACGATCGGGTAGCAAGATGAATCAAGAATTGGCTCCAGGATAGAAGCCAGAGAGTGGTGGTCAGTGGGACAGAGTCTAGTTGGAGGCCTGTATCTAGTGGAGTCCCCAAAGGGTCGGTACTGGGACCAGTCCTGTTCAATCTACTCATTAATAACTTACATGAGGGATTGGCATGCACTGTCAGCAAGTTTGTTGATGACACAAAGCTGGGTGGTGTTGCTGACAACCCAGAAGACTGTGTTGCCATTCAGCAAGACCTGGACAGGCTTAAGAGCTGGGCAGGGAGAAATTTAATGAAGTATAACAAAGGCAAGTGTAGAGTCTTGTATCTGGGCAAGAACAACCCCAGGTTCCAGTACAGCCTAGGGACTGACCTGTTGGAGAGCAGTGTAGGAGAAATGGACCTGGGGGTCCTGGTGGACAGCAGGATGACTATGAGCCAGCAATGTGCCGTTGTGGCCAAGAAGGCCAACAGCATCCTGGGGTGGATCAGAATGGGAGTGGTTAGCAGATCAAGAGAGGTTCTTCTCCCCCTCTACTCTGCCCTGGTGAGCTCACATCTGGAGTATTATGTCCAGTTCTGGGACTTTCAGTTCAAGAGGGATGTGGAGCTGCTGCAGGTTGTCCAGCGCAGAGCAACAAGGATGATGAAGGAAGTGGAGCAACACCCTTAAGAAGAGAGGCTGAGAGCTGGGTCTCTTTAGTTTGGAGAAGAGGAGACTGAGAGATGACCTCATTAATGTCTATAAATATTTGAAGGGTGGGTGTCAGGAGGGTGGAGCTAGGCACTTCTCAATGTCATCTAGTGATAGGACGAGGGACAATGGGCGTGAGCTGGAATATAGGAGGTTCTACATAAATGTCAGAAGGAATTTCTTCACAGTGAAGGTGACAGAGCACTGAAACAGGCTGCCCAGGGCAGTTGTGGAGTCTCCTTCACTGGAGACATTTAAAACCCACCTGGATGTGTTCCTGTGTGACTTGGTGTAGGTGATCCTACTGTGGCAATGGGATTGGACTGGATGATCTTTCGAGGTCCCTTCCAATCCCTAATGTTCTGTGATTCTGTAACATGGCCAGAGCATTGCTCTATTTCAGCTATGCTTGGCCACCATAAGAACCTCTCAGGGCCATAAGAAGTGTAATGTAATGCTATTCTGAATTTATATCCCAGGCTGGACTAGTGAAAGTTTTTAGGA
This sequence comes from Rhinopomastus cyanomelas, assembly GCA_013400115.1. Classification (NCBI taxonomy): domain Eukaryota; kingdom Metazoa; phylum Chordata; class Aves; order Bucerotiformes; family Rhinopomastidae; genus Rhinopomastus; species Rhinopomastus cyanomelas. The sequence goes on from VXBP01004902.1 coordinate 271,281, forward strand.
CTCCCATTGTGTTTTCATTTGTGTTTCCTGCGGAGGGAAAAGGGAAGGGAAAGCAAAATACAGTCTAAAGAGTTAAATTGATTTCACCTAAAGACAGCAGAGAATATGGATTCCCACCACAGCAGCATGTTTAAAGACTGATTTTCATTAGGATGCCTTTGCTTTAAAAGGAAATTTCAGCATAGTGTGAAGGGTGCACAGTTAAGGTGCTGCAAACTCTGCCCACTTTACTTGTTCTACCCAGTAGCAATGGTTTTCACCTTGCAGAAGACCACGGCCTCTTCATGTGCTGCCCACACCACAGCTGATCACAGAATCATAGAATCATCATGGCTGGAAAGGACTTCCATGGTCATCGAGTCCAACCTTTTCTCTTAGTATCTAACCACTAGACCATATCCCTAAGCGCCGCGACCACTCGTTCCTTAAACACCTCCAGGGATGGTGATACCACCACCTCCCTGGGCAATCCATTCCAGTACCTAACCACCCAACTACCCAGACAGAGCTTCAGGGGAGACATGCGGCCACCCAGGCATCAGGCTGCAGGGTGTGCTCGGCTATGACACCAGTGCAGCAGGGCAGCACAGAGCTCGCCTGTGGGGAAGATGCCTAAGTAGATGAGCTCCTCTGTTGCTGGCAGAACTCCAAGAGGAGGTGAGGAGGCTGAGGAGCTTCAGTGAGTGTGAGACAAACATAAACCACTGGAGCTTAACCCTACTTTCCCCAAAACAGGCTCAATGGTCAGATGGAGCTCAGAATGAGGAGAAATGGAAACACATCACTGCTAGGGGCAGCAGATGACTCCTCTCACAGCATTCCACACACTCCCAGCTGCCCTGACAGGTATGGGACCCTGGAATCTGAGGGACAGCCAAATATGGACAAAGTTGAAGATCCACTCAAGGAGCAGCCAAGGGTAGGGCAGTCAGCACTGTGCATTACAACTGCCTCTACCAAGACAGAACTATTTGTCATAGGTGATTCCCTTCTGAAAGAGACACAGGGCCCAGTTTGACTACCTGACCCACCTCACAGGGAGGTCTGCTGCTTTCCTGAGGCCTGGATTAGGGGCACTTCAAGGAAATTCTCTGGTCTCATACCAGTCTCTGATTATTACCCTCTACTGGTCATATAAGCTGGAAATTAAGAGGTATCACAGTATTACCAAGGTCGGAAGAGACCTCATGTTGGTCTGCAAAAGATCCAACAGCACTGCTGAGCTGATGTCTGATGATGAAATGATGACTGGAAATATGTTACCGCTCCTGGGCCGAAAGCCGTGGGCTACATCCTGCTGAAGCTAAACTCTTTAGCTAACAGCAGGAACAAGATACTTGGAGGTCCCCCGGAGCAGCAAGGACTGATAAAGACAATGCTCCAGCAGGTAACACTCTCCGTCCATTGTGTGCTTTGATATGTAGCTTGCTTAGGTGATTATCGTAGCTGGTTAGCATGAGATAGTGTTTACTGGAACTGTTAGCTGACCACTGCTATTGTAGAGCATGTATGGAATCGTATAGAAGAAACTCCTGTATGTCTAATAAACAGAGGAACATGTTGCTTGCATCAAGCAGNTCAAGCGGAGAAGCACTGAATCAATAAAAAGGGACTTCAGGGTACTAGAGCAACATCTTAAGGGATCTGGAGAACAGGTGCTACTTTCTTCAATCCCCTCAGTGGCAGGGCCGAATGCTGTGTGTCTGCCTGAGGGTAGGAAAGCTCTACAGAAAGACCTGGACAGGCTGGATCAATGGGCTGAGGTCAGCTCTATGGGGTTGAACAAGACCAACTGCCTGGTCCTACTCTTTGGTCACACCAATCCCATGCAGTGCTACAGGTTTGGAGAAGGGTGGCTGGAGAACTGCTCAGTGGAAAAGGACTTGAAGATGCTGATTGACTGAACATGAGCCAGTAGTGTGCCCAGGTGGCCATGAAGTCCAGCGGCCAACAGGACTAGAAAAGTAATTTTCTCCATGGTGTTGTTTAGCCTAGAGAAAAGGAGACTGAGAAGAAACATCGTCCTCTACAAATACTGGGAAGGAGGTTGTAGAAAGGTGGGTGTCAGCCTCTTCTCCCAAGTCACTAGTGATAGGTCAAGAGGAAATGGCATCAAGCTGTGTCAGGGTAGGTTTAGGCTGAACATCAGGAAAAATGTCTTCCCTGAAAGGGTGGTCAGGGATTGGAACACACTGTCCAAGGAGGCAGTGGAGTCACCATCACTGGAGTTGTTCAAATAATCACAGAATCACAGAATGTTAGAGGTTGGAAGGGACCTCGAAAGATCATCTAAGTCCAACCCCCCTGCTGGAGCAGGGTAAGCCTACAGTACTGTCTCAAGATGTCCTACATGGGGCTTTAACCCATGACCCCAGGAATTCTGAGTCCCATGCTCTACCAACTGAGCCAACCAGGTGCCCCCTGGTCAGTGGTGGTCAGCTGACAGTTGGAGTTGATGATCTTGGAGGTCTCTTCCAACCTTCGTGGTTCTGTGAATTCTGTGAAGATACTTCACTCCAACCTTCTTGCTTCTTCTTCTGAATTAGTCAATAAATAACACCCAAGACAAGATGGAAGTTGAAAAGTCACTGAGGATGAGCTACAGCAACACCAAACAAATGAAATTATGTCTATTGAACAAGATTAGCTCAAATGTAAGTTGATTAAATGAATCTCCCTACAGCTCTAAATGCAAAAGCATTAAACTCAAGCAACTCTTTGCTCACAGCATGCTACCTAAAAAGGTTAATTGTGAGAAAATCTTATCTATGACCAACAGGCATTTATTCTATCAACAAGCCCAGGTGGGTTGTGGAGTCTCCTTCGCCAGAGACATTTAAAACCAGCCTAGATGTGTTCCTGGGCAACTTGGTCAAGGTGGTCCTGCTGTGGCGGGGGGATTGGACTAGATGATCTTTTGAGGTCCCTTCCAATCTCTAATGTTCTGTGATTCCATGATTTATGCTGTTTAAGTCAACAATATTGGGTTCAAGTTAAACTGGAATCTGGAGAATCCCTACAGAAACACAGTTTCACTCTGGGGATTTCTCTTTAAATTGCCCTTGATCAGGCTTTGAAAAGTGGATAATCACAACTTACTTGGACAGGCTGACATGTGCCAGGATTTACACAGTGTTAAAAGAGAAACTAGAGATGTATGTGTAATAACATAATGAAGTTTGAAATATATTGTAACTTTAATATCGAAGGATTTAAAGAGCAATTACATTGCTTTAAAATAGCAGAAAGTTTATGGGAATGCAATATGGATTGAAACAAACAAACCTAAATCAACACTGGTTTGGAAGTCTAGCAAGGACAAGAACTATGGGAGGTAATTCAGGAACAGATGCATCAAATTAATTCCAGTAATACTGGAGTGTTAAAAATGGCAACAGAAGCCAGCTTTGTTCAACAGAATGGAAAAATAATCATCCATTCTTTCCCTTTCTGCCTCCAAGGAGTTGGGTTTTCCTGGCACAGCCATTCACTGGTGGCAATAGATGCACCAAGATGTCTGGCACCAAGAAACTGAAGACTAATAGAAAACATAGGGAAACAGCAGGGAAAAACCACCACAGCACAAACCCAAAGCATAAAAAAACCTACAAAGCATAAAAAACTCTCCATGTAATGCAGAGAGGTGAGGCTGCCTTTCATGTTTTACCCTTAAGCCTTAAAACAGATAACACGCTTGGAACGGTGAAGTAATGGTCAGTACAACACAGCAAACATAGTGAAGGTTAGGAATAAAGCACCTCTGATGGTGGAAGCATTTTAGCTTATCTCAAAAACATTGCATTTTAGTTACTGTGTGTTCCTAGTACCCAAAATTAGTTCTGCAGATGTGAGTCCTTACTACCACTGGCTTCTCTCTGCCACACTCAGTTCTCAGGCACAGACAGTGCTGTGAAGCACCTGATGATCTCACATACTGGGGATACTCTATTCGCAGCTCATATATTTTACAGTTTATTAGGGTCAGAAGAGGCCTTCAAAGGCCATCAGGTCCAACCCTCTTGCTCAAGCAGGATACAAATTACTGAAAAGCATAACCTCCTAAAAAGCCTAAATCACCTCCACAAAACTGCAACCAGATGGGTCTGAAACATCTTCAGAGAAGGAGACTCCACAGCCTCCCTGGGCAACCTATTCTAATGTTTAATAACCTTGACTGTAACCAAGTTTTTCCTCAGATTGAAGTGAAACTTCTTGTGTTCAAGCTTGCACCCACTACCCCTTGTCCTGTCTGATGCCATTGAAAAGGGAGGATTCCACTCTTCTCAGTACCCAGCCCTCATGGATTTAAAGACTGGGATTAAATCTTCCCATAGCCTTCTGTTGTTCGAACTAACAAGTCCCAATTTTCTCAGGCTCTCATTTGGTTTGATGAAAGCTAGGTTTTTGGGTAAGAGTAGATGGAGACTGCTAAAGACTGGAATTTTTAATGCAACCTTTCATCTAAAGGTCTCCAGGTCCTTGAGTTCCTTGCAAGCTACACTGAAACTGCTTCTTGGGTGATTCATTCACACCACAGCAGTAAGCACGCGGAGTTGCACAACCAAACAATGAAGCAGGTTAGGAGGAAATGAAAAAAGAGGTTTGCATGGAAAGTACACAAGTTACTCATAGTAACTTCTCATCACAACTGGAAATGTATCAGCAAGTCACAATTTGTTCAGCAAATTTATCACTTTTCTCAAGAATTGTCTGTGAACAGACTGTGACTTTTCTTCATTTGCCTCCAGTTGGCAAGGACACACCAAATATTTTACACTAATGAATCCTGGCCAACAGATTGCTCACAGGGTTATGTGTGTTCTAATTGCTTCAATATTCCTGCTTTGACATACAAGCTAAGGAGGCTCAGATCAAGCCCTACTTACAACAGACAGCTTCATTCCTGAAGTAATAAGAAATATACCTTTTAAACAGAAGATAACCATAGAAGTCTTCCCCTCATTGAAAACAAAGCGTAGAAAATGAGAAACAGATCTCTGGCACTGACAGAAAGGCAGGGAGGAAATAGGGAGAATATTGATTAATGAAATTTCTTTGTGCTGTGGATGGTGATCAAAGGGGAGAGAACGCAATGCATAGCACTCGCCACACTCACCATTGCTTTTAAAACCCAAATTCCTTTGATGTGCAGCACAGCATCCAGCCACTATGGGAATTAAAAGAAAAAGGCATCAGAACATTTATTAATAAACATTTAAACTGAACAGCTTCAGCCACTAGGCACATAATATTAATAGTTTTGCTTTTTAAGCAACCAGCTAGTAAATAATTATTATAAATTCTGTTTAACTATTTGGTTTGGTGAACAAAACTTCTTGATGCTAACAGTAGTGTAGTTTCCATATAGAGCTGGCTGCGTATTTGCAGCCTCAATAATCACTACAGCACAAAGAAAAACACCTCCAGAACAAAGGAAAAGCCCAATTAGAGCGGAGTGGCTGTGGGGACTGTGGCCAGCAGTGAGAGAGTGGAGCTACATCCCACTCAGCAAGGAAGCAGAAGTGTCACACCACTATGTCTGCAAGGAGGATTTACAGGTTTGCACCCTCCTCTCCCTCCTCACACATCCTCTGCTTCATTCCTTCTTCATGTGAAACTTCCCTGTGGAGGCTGCCCAGCCTATCAAAACCAGCTCCAGTCCCCACTGGTGCCACTTAATGTGTTCCGTTGCAGCCAATGCTGGCAAGAGCTCAGGACCCTCAGCCCAGAAAGGGACACTTCACAGAGTCATAGAATTATTGAGGCTGGAAAAGATCTCTGAGATCATAACTACTCCAGTTTTTTCACTTTTTCTGGGTCTCTGAAAGTTTTCTTCACAGCCAAGGTGAGGCTTCTTATCAGTTTGTACAGAACAAAGTTTTGCCAAGGCTCAGCTTGGACAAAGCTGTTTCTGCCATGAGAAAAGGCAAGAAGCCAAAGGGAGACCTCCAGAGGGTTTGGCTGGCAGCAGATTTGCTACCTGGAAAGGCAGGAAAAGGCAGCAGCTTCAGGAAGGAGCTCCCACTTTGGGTATTGACACAGTTCTAAGAGCAATAGAATACTGACTCTGCCATCGACGATCCTAACTCAATCCCATTATTCAACAGAGAAGTTTGTACCAATTTAATTTGCCACAGAACAATCTGAGCCAGGTAGGGACTTGCTTTAACACAACTCAATGAGCAAATTAAGCCCAACATGAATACACTGAGTTAAGTTTCTTTCTTGTAAGTTTTGCAGTATATGAGAAAAGGCCACACAGACAGAGTGCTTCTTTCTCATGAAGCGATGGTGCACGCGTGAGCACAATACCCTAAATCCCCAAAGCAATCAAGCAACTTTCTTTCTTCCCTTCACCAGCTTGCAGCGTGTCACTAATGCATTGCTGAGGAGCAGGTTGCTGCCTCCTTAGGGACTACTTTTATGTTTGCCATCCCTCAGCAGCCTGAGCAAGCAGAAAAGGTCCCAGATCGTATCACTTTTTTTGAGAGCGCCTGGGGATGGAGCAGGAAATTACACACACATTAAGCTGAAGTTGATTCTAAAACAAAGCAAGTTATTTGAACAGTTTGATTAATGATGGCAAACCAGGCTTCAGGAAAAGGAGTTCAGATGTTGCTAACTTGCTGGAGTTCTCACAGAAGATGTGGGCCAGGGTACACATACAGTGGGGCATAGCACAGAGAGCATTTCCTGAGATACTCAGAAAACATTTAACAGACTTCACCGGAGATGAACGTTTCAGATCCAATAAAATGTGTTAAACAGTGGGTACAAGATAAAGAAGTTTTGTCTCCATTAACTGAAAATTGGCTGTGGAACAAAAAAGAGCCAACGTAAGGCAGATTGTTACTGGTTGACAAGAAGGTACTTGAGGCAGCGTAGCTGGTTGCAGCAGGACAGCGATTTCATTAGTCTCACTGGAATTCCTTTCAAAACAGCTGATAGCCATTACTGCCAGAGATAGTTGTGGAAAAGGTCAGTGTGTTGATCTTTGATTATTTCAGTCCAGGAACACTTAATTATTCTTAAAATTGTGGCATATTCCTCCTCCCACCATCACCCTGGAGAGAACCAAAGGAGAAAACTGCTTAAGAGCTAGGCATAGAGAGCAATGCAGAAAAGGCAAAATATCCTATCTGGAGACTTGTGAGACCAAGGGGAAAGAAAGACCAGCAGAAGAGACAACAGCCTAACTGTCTGGCTGAAAATTATCAATCAGATGTTTGTAAGTTTACAGAAAGTGGGACTAACTTGCTTTTGTATGAAGAATGTCTACTGGCATTTAAGGTTTGATTCACAATCACTTGAAACTGAGGGTCTGACTCCATTATCCACCAACTCACTGTTCTAAACGTAACACTATTACATTTTAATGACTGCAAAATCTGTGTCTGTCAGAGTTCCGCGGAGACACCCCAGTGAAACATTTTCTAACTAGAAATGCTGGTTTGTTCACCTGTCACTGTCACTTAAGAGTTTTTCAGTTTTCTGATCTCAGAGTTACTGTTCATTACGTTTGCTTTTTCTTCTAATTGTACTTTCTGTTTTTCATTAGATATTTACAGCTTTATATTTGTTCAAGCTGCCAAATTATTAAATTAATTAGCCGTAGCAACCATAACAAATGGTCAGCCTCAATGTGAAGTGAGCAAAGCAACAATTTATTACCCAGTGCCAGCTCTGTGCATTTCCCGGCTGATCACAACCCGCGCAGCAGACGTTCTGCAAGGCCAGCTGATTCTCATTGCCAAATCTGCATAGAAAGATGGTGAAAGGTGTTGACTTTCTTTTCAAATAATGTGAAGTTAAAGCAACTTCAGTTGTCTCAGTCTGTTTTCAGAGTGAATACTGAATTCTTTCTTACCTTGCTCAGATCACTTTTCTTCGTTACTACTACATAGAAATAAGCAGACTAAAGCCTCAGATTGGGAGAACTGCAAACTGAAGACCAAAATCTGATCCACGTTTTGCAAGAGATCTCTCTGTCATTGAGGGAGAGTCCTAAATATAAATTCTGACATTCCTCAGCTTCATGGTCTTTGCCACGAGAACTCAGGAGGTAGAAAGCCCCTGTAGGGGTCTGGGCACATGACTTTCTGCCTCTGCTGGGGTTTCAGCAAGGCACCAGCAATCCAGGTTGTTTTTGGGTTGCATTGATGACAACTTCCTCCTCCAAATGGTGGAGGAACCAACCAGAAAAGGTGCTATGCTGGACCTCGTTCTCACCAACAGGGAAGGGCTGGTGACAAATGCGAGGCTCAGGGACAGCCTTGGCTGCAGTGACCATGAAGCCATTGAATTTCAGATCCTCAGGGCAACCAGGAGGAAGGTTTCTAAGCTTACGACCCTGGACTTTGGGCATGCAGACTTTGATCTCTTCAGGGATCTGCTGGCCAAAGTATCATGGGATGAAGCCCTCAAGGGAAAGAGTGGCCCAGGACAGCTGGTTAGTATTCAAGGATCACCTCCTCTGTGTCCAGGAGCAATGTATACCAACAAAGAGGAAAGCAGGGAAGAATGCTAGGAGGCCAGCTTGGCTGAGCAAGGAGCTCCTGGACACGCTGTCACACAAAAAGAAACTCTACAAGGAGTGGACGGGAGGACAGCTAGAATGGGGGGTGTATAAAGAAGCTGCCCGAACAGCTAGAAATCTGGTCAGAAAGGCCAAGGCACAGTTTGAATTGAACCTGGCCAGGGAGGTCAAAGGGCACACCAAGAATTTCTCCAGGTATATGAATGGTAAGAAGAAGTCTAGGGAAGGTGTGGGCCCCCTCAGAAAGGAAACAGGTGATGTGGTCACAAGTGCCATGGAAAAGGCTGAGGTTCTCAATGACTTCTTTACCTCAGTCTTCATTGTAAAGGCCTCCAGCCACACTCCTGGAGACATTGAAAATAATGGCAGGGACTGCAAGGAAGAACTGCCCATCATAAGGGAAGATCTGGTTTGTGATCACCTGAAGGACCTGAAAGTGTTCAAGTCCACGGGACCAGATGGGATACACCCGAGGATCCTGAGAGAACTGGCAGGTGAGGTTGCTAAACCCCTCTCTGTTATATGCCAAAAGTCATGGCATTCTGGTGAAGGGAAAAGGGGACTGGAAAGAGGGAAACATCATTCTTATTTTCAAGAAGGGTAGGAAGGAGGAGCCAGGGAACTACAGGCCAGTCAGTCTCACCTCTGTGCCCGGTAAGATCATGGAGCAGATCCTCCTGGAGGCACTGCTGAGACAGGAGAATAGTGAGGAGGTGATTGCGCACAATCAGCATGGCTTCACCAAGGGCAAGTCCTGCCTGACAAACCTGGTGGCCTTCTATGAACAGGTCACAGCATTAATGGATGAGGGGCGAG
>VXBP01004902.1:280875-346677 GCA_013400115.1 Rhinopomastus cyanomelas
ATGGGTAAGGAACTGGCTTGATGGCCATACCCAGAGAGTGGTTGTTGATGGATCCATGTGCTGGGACCAGTCTTGTTCAACATCTTTGTAGGTGACATGGACAAGGGCACCCTCAGCAAGTTTGCTGACATTACCAAGCATATGGTGCAGCAGACATGCTGGAGGGCAGGGATGCCATCCAGAGGGACCTGGATAGGCTGGAAAGGTGGGCAAAGGCCAACCTCATGATGTTCAACAAGACTAAGTGTAAGGTCCTGCATCTGGGTCGAGTATGCTGAGTACAAATACAGGCTGGGCAGTGACTGGCTGCAGAGTAGCCTTGGGGAGAGGGACTTGGGGGTGCTTGTGGATGAGAGGCTCAACATAAGCAGCCAGTGTGCACTTGCGGCCCAGAAGGCAAACCAGATCCTGGGCTGCATCAGGAGAAGTGTGGCCAGCAGGTCGAGGGAGGTGATTCTCCCCCTCTACTCCGCTCTGGTGAGACCCCACCTGGAGTACTGCATCCAGTTCTGGAGCCCTTATTACAAGAAGGACGTGGACGTGCTGGAGTGAGTGCAGAGGAGGGCCACGAGGATGATCAGAGGGCTGGAGCAGCTCTCCTATGAGGACAGATTGAAAGAATTGGGGCTGTTCAGTCTGGAGAAGAGGAGGCTCTGAGGTGACCTAATTGTGGCCTTTCAGTATCTGAAGAGGGCCTAAAAAAAGGCTGGGGAGGGACTACTTAGGATGGTGCGTAGTGACAGGACTAGGGGGAATGGAGTAAAGCTGGAGATGGGTAGACTTAGACTGGATGTGAGGAGGAAGTTCTTCACCATGAGAGTGGTCAGAGCCTGGAATGGGTTGCGCAGGGAGGTGGTTGGAGCCCCATCCCTGGAGGTGTTTAAGGCCAGGCTGGATGGAGCTCTGGCCAGCCCGGTCTAGGGTGGGGTGTCCCTGCCTGTGCTGGGGGGGTTGGAACTGGATTATAATTCCTTCCAACCCTGAGTGATTCTGATTCCATGGCTTCTCCAGTGAGGTGAGCCTGCTCTGGCAGGGGGATTGGACTAGATGATCTTTCAAGGACCCTTCCAATCCCTGATGATTCTATGATTCACAACTACCCAGTTTGACCCCAAGGAAGGAGTAGCATTCAAAAAAACTTGCAGGCAAATGAGTCGCAAGGGGAAGCAGCAACACAATTTATCCTGTGGGCAACCTACAGCTACACTTTAATGATACCCACCTCGGCATAAAACCGCGAGGTAAAGCACCAGCTCAAGAACTGTTTACCCACTTCAGCAGTTCCAGGAAAACATAGTTCAATGACCAAGTCAAATCCAGCTTGAATGCATTGAATTGAGTTTCCTTTTTGTCAGGTTTGCTGCATATGGGATTAGAAAAAACAATTTGCATCATAACTTTCATTTGAGACTAAGCCAGTTTGTAAATGAGAATTGAAGGCATGTGTAATCTGCTTTCTCCTTCTCTCCATTCCTTGTCCCTACCTCCAATCATATGATTTTTCATGTGCTTTCAGGCACTTCTTTTGTTCTATTACAATAACAGCCCCAAACAATTCCCAGGTCAGATGTGTTCTGTCTTTCTTATATTAATGTAACAGCTGGTGCTTGCCTCTTAAAATTCCTCTACCATCAGCTAATGCATACCATCCCTTCTGAAGAATATCCAGTAAGAATTTCAGTTGCAGTCCTTTACCATTTTCCTGCCTTACTTGAAAGATTAGACAGATGGGTTCACACTAGAGATTCAAATATGATGGTCAAACATAGAAAGAAGCATCGTTAGATTCCTCCCCCAATGGGTGAAAGGAAAACATGAATTTGAGCAAGTAAATGAATGCTTACAGTTTCTTGCAGAAGATAGATCATGACTTCTATCTCACTTTTCCAGCAGAAACTCCACTTTGCTCAAAAAAGTACCATCAAAAAACCCCACAGCATCCTACCATGATGCTGATATATATACTACTTCTGTATATTCCAGATGCAGCAAAGCACTTGAACTCATGCCGATCCTTCAGAAGAGGAGGCTGAAAGGAGATCTCAGCACTCTGTACAACTGCCTGAAAGGACATTGTGGAGACATTGGTGCTGCTGTCTTCTCACAAGCAATTAGGGATAAAACAAGAGGGAATGGATTCAAACAACAACAGGGGAAATTTAGACTTGAAATTAGGAAAAATGTTTTCATAGAAAAAGTGGTCAAGCACTGGAACAGGCTGCCAAGGGAGGGTGTTGAGTCACCATCCCTGAATATATTCAAAGATTGTTTAGATGTGGTGTTAAGGGATATGGTTTAAGGGTGAACTTTGTAGAATAGGGTTGATGGTTGGACTTGATGATCCCATGGGTCTTTTCCAATCAGAGTCATTCTCTGATTCAGCAGGTAAGTAATAGTACTTGATAACTGCTAAACGCCTCTCAGAAGACAGAGACAAACTACTTCTGATGTTTTTGAAACAGCTTATTATTTGCTGAAAAGACTGTGTTCAGCATGGGTCATACTTTTTAGCAGGATGTCCAAGGAAGGCAAAACAAAGGGAAACAAGTACTGAGAACAAGTAAATCTATCAAGTTGAGACAAAGAAGCTACAAGTGACTGTTAAAAAGCTTTTGACATGGACTGCAAAACAGCAAAGGACATGTCAGTGACATGTCAGTTTTGACATGACAGTGGTCATTTATTTTTAAATATTAAAACTCTGGTAATTTTACAGAGAAAAGTTAATCTTAACAGGTGCCAAGCATCCCAGGGACTAATTTCTTTACTGACCTTCTGGGAGGTGGAGCACAGTACCTACAGTCAAGTAGGTACCTCTCAAGTCATCTTTCTGAGCTGTCTCAGGGTATATTCAGCTGGGATAAAGATCCAGAAGATCCAAAGCTGTTACTGACCATGGGTTAACCCAAAACCCACTGAGACACGTGGAGTAGCAGAATTCACTGACTTGGGTGAACTTTGGATCAGGATCTACACACCTCTTTAATTATATTTTTCTATTTCAAAGTATTACAGCTATTTCAGTAGACTCCAAGCATCTGTGAGCTTGATGGGGTGCTAATCCTATTACAAGGTGATGATTGGAAGCCTATAGCTTGTACTTCCAGATGGTTTTAGGAATCAGAGACCACATATGCTCAAAGAAGAGAGAAGGAATGTTTAGAGAGCTATCTGCATGTGAGAGTTTCATAAGGTATTTGCAGAGTTTTGAGAATTTCCGGATAGCTAGGAACCACAAACCATACGTACATTAAACAGTCAAAGTTCACAGCACTCTTCAAAGTTTGAAGACTTTGCCCAGCAACATGCGGACCTGTTAATATTCCCACTGGAATGTGTCAGAGATCCCAGCAATTCTTGGCATGGTACACTTGGCAATCAGCCACTCAGGCTTCTTTGCTTCTAGGAAAGTATGGAGGCCTTGCACTCATTTTTCCAGTCTTTTATCAGAGTGAAAGGTTCCGGTGGCTTCACTCGTTCTGTGCTGGCACTGTAGATGTAATGATCTGTTTGGGTCACATAAGGATCTCACTAATTTTCTGGTCTTGTGGAACTAGAATGTTTTGTTTATAATGCACACTGACTTCCAAAGACTGCACAACTTCATAGCTGCACATTCCCACAAAATATTCCTAAGAGAAGAAAGGAAAGATAGTTGATAACCGTTGCTACATGTTGTGAAGTCTCACAAGATCTGAAAATTGCCAAAGCTCCAGCTGCTACAATCTTAGCTTCACTTGCAATAAGTGCTAGTCTCCAGAAGCGAGGAAAAGGTGTGAACTGAAAAATCAAAATACATCCCAAATGAAATGAATTCAGAATGAAAACATTTACAAACAGTGGGTACATAGACTACAGAACAAAGCTTGTTTGCTCACATGTGCGCAATCTTTTGTAATCCTGCAAGCTAGCAAAGACAGAGCAAAGCAAACACAGTATTTGCACAGGTTATCAGTAGATTTACCCATATCTATCAGTCACACCTCTTTTACCATGCGTCACTGTTTCACTGTTCCTTTTAAAAGATCCCTTTAAATTTTGGGCCAACAATAACCAAACACTTCTCTAGTAACTGCCATTTTCGAAGATATTTGTGATATAAAAACCCCAACACCCATCAGCCCAGCTCTGTCTGTAATCACAGTGCGAGGCTGCCATACATAGTCACAGCGTTGTATAATTAAGTGTTGTTTAACTAACTTGCTATGTTTGTTTACATACCTACCTTTTGCCTCCATACATACCTTTTATCTCCACACACAGACTTGAAGAACTCTCCAAGATTCACCAGTTACAGCACAGGATTATAGTCCTGGGAAAATCTCTGATCTTTGACAGTATAGGTTACCCTCCTGTAAACACATGGCCAAACAAAGCCTTTGTTATAAAGGTACAGTCTCTGAAGCAATGAGGTTCTGCAAAGAGTTTATACAAAACATCCCTGAGATAATCTCAGACAGAACAAATTCTCATAATTAAACACTTGGTCTGAATCTTTCTCAGTAGATCCATCATTTCAACTGTTAAGATAACTTTGCTAATGGAAGCCTTGCAACTCTTACTTTCTAATAAGTATGCAAAATTGATTTGCATGGACATCTGGGAAAGAAAATCCACTTGCTGCACGGAAGTCACAGGAAGTTTTGAGAGTTTTAACAGAGTCTTGCAGGCACTAATTGAATTTAGAATGTGTTTTCCAGAACTGTATGTTTTTTCAAGCAGTGACAGACAAGTATGAATCCTAGGCATCAGTTATCCTTCTTTAAATTCTGAAAGCAGAACCTAGTTGAAGGATACAGAGACCTCAGTACCAGAAAAATTACTTTAAAACAAAATGCAGAAATTGAGGTTGGAGGTTAAGTTTGCAAAACACCTCTAGTGAGGATGTTCATTCATATTTGTCAACAGCACCTGGTGGAGACTTACATATTCCTGACTGGAAGCTTCTAGCCACTATCACATTGCATGCATTACAACAGGATGAAATGTAATGGTATTCTTACTTAAACTGAAAATATAGATCTTACTGTATAAGCCATCACAACTTAGGATGTAATTTATGATTCACCAAATAACTACAGTCCTGTATTTCTACACATGAATTCAGAGGATATGGAACCAGTCTCCTGGGAAAGCCGTGCTTAAGAATAAAGGTAGTTGCCACAGACTGTAAGTGACCTCATCAACAGTTGGATGCATCACTATTCCCACATTTTTCAAATTACCTCCAGGGGTCAGCAAGTCCAACTGCTCTGTTCAAGCAGGATCATACAAACTAAGAGGGTTACACAGACACACATCCAGATGGGTCTTAGAAGTCTCGAGAGAAGGAGACTCCACCGTCTCCCTGGGCAGCCCGTTCCAGTGCTCAGTCACCCTTACAGTAAAGTTCTTCCTCATATTGAGATGGAACTTCTTATGCTCCAGCTTACACCCATTGCCCCTTGTCATGTCACAGGGCACAAGTGACAAGAGATTGTCTCTTTTTCATGGCACCCAGCCCTCATGTATTTGTAGACAGTGATTAAGTCCTTATGGCCTTCTACTGAAATCTCTCAGTCAAGTGTCTATTCCTCTTCAACAAGGGAGCTCAGAACTGGAAGCAATATTCCTGATGTTGTCTCACCACGGCAGAGCAGAGACAGAGAAGAACCTCCCAGCCCAGATCTGGTGTACACACTTTTCTTGATCCATCCCAGGATTCTGTTGGCCTTCTTGGCCACAAGAGCACATTGCTATTCCATAGACAACTTGTCCATAAGAACTCCAAGATCCCTCTCCATGGAAGTGCTCTCCAGTAGATCTCCAGTTCTGCAAGACCAAGAACACGTTACACTTCTTTAGTTTCCAGGATAATTGTGATAATTGTGGATACTGGTTAAGGATTTCTGTTACGTAATGCTCATTTTGGGAGAGGACTGCCATTTACAGGAAACACGAGAGGTATTTCCTCCAGGGAGATGCAGCGTTTGGCTTCACTTTCATTTGCTTTGCTACCAGCAGTTTCATATTCAGCAGTGTCATGCGGTTTATGACAAAACAAATTAAAGAAAGTTCCATACTACTCCAAATTATTGGGATGTCAAAATATTGAGCCATGACCATTGCATTTGCAGATGGATTATTAAATCTCGTTGGTTTAATACAACCGCCAAGTGCTACAAGGAACTGAGGAAAAGACTAGGTTCTCATCATAAACAGTCTTTCACTGCCTATCATGGCTTCTAAACTGTACCGGTCCATGAACATGTGCAAGGAAAAAAAGCTTTCCCACTTTAATAATTTGAAAGTTGCTCTGAAATTTTAAAGGAAAATCTAAATAAACACCTGGTGTCAGATTTCTTACTCCAGAAGTACAGCTTTTTTTCATCACTCACGTGTTATCTTCGTCCTGGTATTTTTCTTCTTTTCCCAGACGACTTCACTATTGCTTTCTGGCTGGTAGACATTCATCGGAGGCTGGATCAATATACTGTGTTATACAATCTCATAAGCTTTGCTAGTTTTCTGAACAACTTATCAGTCCACAGTACAAAACTGAGATTTTTCCTAAATCATTAGACACTGTTACTAGTGATCAAGAGTTATTGATGTTCATAAGTAGAGTCACAGTTTTACATGAAGACAGATCACTCTCTAAGACCATTCGTTAAGAGTTGGAAATTTGTCACAGTTTAGCACCCGGTTAGCCCACAAAATCATAATCTGCTTAACTGTGCAGACGGAAATGTCCTCCCACCCCAGGAGGGGGAGAAAAGAGGTAAAGTAAACACACGTCCGGAAACTGGAATTAGAAATATTCAATTTGGTTTAACTTTATTAAAGATTTTATTAAGTAGGAAAAAACCTCCAAAAATAAAAGGGAAAAAAGGAAAAGGGAAAAAAAGTATGTTCTTCCTCAGTTCAAGTCCACCCCTCCCCCCCCGGCCAGACCTGATGGCCTCTGATCCTAAAAGCCACGGATGAGGGGGAAGTAAAAAGGACAGACTGGAAAAATCTCCTAAGCAAAACTTAAACATTCAATTTAAGTAGTTTCCTAGGCAGCAGTCCAAAATTTGTGGGAGAGGATGGAGATTAAAGGAAGATAAAAACAAGGAGAAAAAGAGAAAGAGGAAAAAGGGCGGGAGCAGCAAAGCAGAAGAGGGACAGAGACCCACAGAACAACAGACAGGCCCCAGTGTGCTACCGGCCAAAACACAACTGAAACCACACTCCCGAGACACACAAACAGGGAGGGGGTACCAAAACAAGGGGAAAAGGAATACCCTGTCCCCAATTAAGGACCCCCAACATCTGTCTGGCCCACTCCACCTGCTCAACCTGTCCCCTGCAGCAGCCACCTCTCCCCTTCACTTCCGCACCCCTGACCTCCGCCCCTCCACACACAGCCTGAAGGAGGGAAAAGTAAGCATCCCCGAGACAAGTTAACTCCTTGCATGCTAGAAGAGAGTTCGATGCAGAAACACCATAAGCGAACACGATTTCACCAAAGCCAGAACAAAATTATATCCGTAACTATTTCTGTTAGAAGTCACTTTAGTCTTAGTGGAGACCATCCAGATCTGAATACATCTTGCTCTTAAATCTCTTAGCTATAAACAACCCATTTGATAAGAAAACACTGCAATAAGAGCTTTGAAACACATTGGCAAGATGGTTCGGAGCACCTGGAAGACTGTACAGTGTTTATCTAATACCTTTCAGAAATGCACTGAGAGAACAGGTGGTGCAAAACAAGAGTATTAATGAAAAGTTCACGATAGCAGCTCTGCAGAGTCATTAACACACACAGAAACTAACAGTGTGGATGGGGTTTGTGTTTCAGGCCTGGCTTTTCTAATGGGGTTTGTATTTCAAGTCTGACTCTTAGGCCAGTAACTCTAATGGAAGGGACCTTTGCAACAGACAGAAAGCAAAATAGAATAGCAGGTTCTTCTGGAGAGTAAAGAGGTAGGCATTGATATCATTATAAACAGCCACACAAGGCAACAGAAAACGTGATGAAAGCAAGTCTCTCTCAATACGTGGTATGGCCATGGAGGAGTTCACAATCAGAGAAAAGCCAAACGGAGGGACTGATTTGGGATCCCAAGCAGTATACATAAAAAGATTGGTTGTACACTCCTGAACACTTTCAGACCACATAGGCTGAGAAATCATGGCTGGACATTCTCTTAAATGGTACTGAATTTAATGGTCAAAAAAGCAGCTGCAAAACTAGACAGCAAACTAGACAGCACTGAATTTTATGGCAGAGAAAACAAAGTACTCTATATCACACTAATTATAAAAGCAAGAAAACTGTGAAGAGAGGAAATTATATCAACGTAACAGGAAAAGCAGAGACAATCTGATGAAGGAAGTGGAGCACCTCCCTTACAAGGAAAGGCTGAGGGAGCTGGGTCTCTTTACCTTGGAAAAGAGGAGACTGAGGAGTAACCTCACTAACGCCTATAAATATGTGAAGGGTGGGTGTCAGGAGGATGGAGCCAGACTCTTCTCAATGTCATCTAGTGATAGGACAAGAGGCAATGGGTGTAAGCTGAAACATAGTAGGTTCCACATCTATGAGAAGGAACTTCGACTCACAGTGAGGGTGACGGAGCACTGGAACAGGCTGCCATGGACAGTTGTGGAGTTTCCTTCACTGGAAAAGTTTAAAGCCCACCTGGATGTGCTCCTGTGTGACTTGGTCTAGGTGATCCTGCTGTGGCAGGGGGATTGGACTAGATGATTTTTCAAGGTCCATTCCAATCCCTAAAGATTCTATGATTCTATGATAATAGCATGATCTTTTACACAAATCCACTTACATCCTTCAGTTCCGATGGTTCAGGCTCCCTATAGACAATCATTCACATTTCTACTTTTAGTGCTCACCAGCTGATAACAATAGGAGTGGATTCTACAGTTGAGATCTGACTCTCCGATAAAGTTTGTTGAGTCTTCTATTTTTATCCAAATTTATCCTCTTAGTAATCAGTGAAGAAAGTACACATATCCGTACAATAATGTTTTATAAAGGCCTAAACATCACTTGTTTGACTGCAGGCATCAGAATTTGTACCATTTCAGTCTGGATATCATGAAAGGTAAAAGGATCATTCTTAGAGGTAAGAGGCAGAGAAAAATGGCACCAAGGGACTCAAAGAAGTGAAGTCACTTGTAGGAAGATATGGGAAGAGTTTTGAGGCTAGAACACAAAACCACAATAAAGCTCTCTCCTAACAGCATTAGTTAATGTTGTTTCCTACAAACAGATAAGAAAACTTTAATTCAAGATGAAGCTTCCTTTAAAAAAAGGGGCAGTATTCTTGTTGGGACAGTAATACTGATGACTTTCATGAACTGCTCCAAGATCAGCAGATAAATGAGAGTACCTATACAGCAAACTACTACCAACAATTAATCACAGTCGTTGTTGCAGCCTGACAGCTGATAGTTTTAGAATCCAACATCAGCTACATTTTTAAGAATCCGATCCACACAATAACATGCAAAATAATTACTGAGGTATATTTCAGGAATGTGTCAGGTTCCTAAATATAGGTCTTCACTTGCTATCTCAGCATGTACGATAGCCTCCCCATGCATTCTTTAGCTCCCCTATCATGTTCCATCTTTTTCATATGGTCAAAGATTTCACCTCTTCTCAGGGGTGCCTAATAGATTTCTGTTTATTTCCATCCTCGGTCCTTCTACCACAACCACATCAGCTTACCAGGGTTAAAAAGAGTCTCAAGATACTTTACAAACAGAGAATGCTGTAAAGAATTTTCCTGAACTCCAGTTTGCTAAAGACTACAATTTGCAAAGGCTTTTTCAGGCAACTTCAAACTCTCGTGTATTTTAGGACTACTTTATAAAAATCTTCTTTATCTCCCTAAAATTCCAATAGGCTATTTTCAGTGTAAATATCTCACACTGTATGTTACAGTATGAACTCTTCCTTCTAAATAGATGTTCATAACTCAGATCATGCGTTTTGTGATGACTTTTCACAGGATCACAGAACATTAGGGATTGGAAGGGACCTCAAAAGATCATCAAGTCCACAGGATCCCCTACATCAAGTCGCACATGAACACATCCAGGTGGGTTTTAAACATCTTCAGAGAAGAAAACTCCACAACCCCCCTGGGCAGCCTCTTCCATTGCTCTGTCACCCTCACTGTGAAGAAGTTCCTTCTCATATTCATGTGGAACTTCCTCTGCTCCAGCTTGCACCCGCTGCCCTTCATTGGATGACAATGAGAAGAGCCTGGCTCCATCTTCATGACAACCACCCTTTCCATATTTAAAACATTAATGAGATTACCCCTCAGTCTCCTTTCCTCCAAACTAAACCGACCCATCTCCCTCAGCCTTTCCTCATCAGGGACAAGTTCTATTCCCTTCATCATCTTTGTGGCTCTGCACTGGACTTTCTCCAGCAGTTCTGTGTCCTTCTTGAACTGAGGGGCCCAGAACCGGACACAATATTCCAGATGCAGTCTCACCAGGGCAGAGTAGAGGGGGAGGAGAACCTCTCATGATCTACTAATCACACTCCTTCTAAACTACTCCATGCTCATCACAGTCGATTCATAATTGAACATTTTTAGTAACCAGAAATTAATAGAATGAAAGGGCCTGATTGGCAGCTGCAGTGACCCATATTCTTTATTATTTGCATGATTAAAGGGATTGTGTAACACCTGTAAAAGCTTGTCTGACACTAGGAAATGGTTCTAACTAATAAGCAGGCCCACAATATGGATGCCTTCACACTATTTCATCTGTAACCGAAAGTAGCATGAGCTAAAGTGTAAGATAAGCATCTATGTGAAAGTTACGGCATGATAGTGATTCTGACCCAAGATCACACCTTGACTATTTTAACAGATTATTTCCTCCAAAGAAAAGCCCTAATACAAGACCCATCCTTCCATTTTCCAATTGAGACCAAGCCAAACCAGCTGCAGAACCAAAAGAGGAATTCAGCCTCAAAAGCTCATTAGGTGCCTGTGCTGAAAATGCCAGCAATTGAGCTGATTCCCTTCCCCTGCCTGAATCTCCCCAGATTCTGATGAGCCCTCCTGATTGCAAAGACCCACCTATAGTCCACAGTGAATTCAAGGTAAAATATAAAGAGCAGTGCATCTACAGTTCAGACCCAAGCAGGGCAAAGATCCCTGTATCACCCAACCATTGCTGTCAGGAGGCAGGACGTGGGCAGAACCTTGGCTGTGCTTCATAGCCTGCATCAGTCTGCAGACCTGGCCCCACAAAATCATCTTCTTCTCAGTACAGATTACTCCACAGGAACCAAGGTCTTTTTCAGTGCAATACTTCAGGTCACTACTGAGGAGATGCCTTACACTGCAGTCTGTGCAACAGCACCCATTTCTTCAAACTGAATCAGAAGTAACAGAAGTTCAGGGCAGGATTTCTGTAATGCAGAGCAGTGGGACTACAGAACTCTTTTTGCCTACCTCTATGCAGGTGTGGGGAACATGGTGCTGTTTTAAAAAGCAAGCCTTCCAGGTAAGTCTCCACTCCTGGTAATATTTTTTGGTGACTACTTGATGTAATGTTTCGTTATCTGTTTGCCTGGCAGCACTTTAAAAATAAAGCAAAGTCTAAAGGAAACAAAGCAAAAAAAAAAACCCCAAAGAAACCCTAAAATCCAAACCAAACACACAACCTCTGGTAAATACAGAGAGATAGTATGTTCTCATAAATAGTTTTCTCTTCATATATCAGTGTAATGAATATGCACAAAGAGTTGGCATATCTATGTCCTCCTTTTTAAGTCACAAGGCACCGGTATGTTCAGATGTAATTAGAAGAAATGTTGTGGTTCAATATCCATGACACCAGCTAGACCCACAGGAAGATCATCTATCCACTGCTTTCACAAATTGCCAGAACATTTCACGACGTAAGATCAATGAGCAGAACAAAAAAAGTTCATCCAAGAAAATGTCCTTGATGTGTCTTTGATGCTATTTGCACTGTATTATTTGGATAATTGGAATATTTTTTCACAAATACAACTGTAATAGTAGAAATAACTTCTCTATGCACAGGAACATATTTTTTATATATATATATTTGCTAAACAAAATCAAAGATGAAAAGAGATGTGTCTGAAACTGCAGGGAGGTAGGACTTCTAAGTTAAAACTGCTGTCTCAATAACAACCCTGTGCAAGTTGGGGTTATTCAGTCTGGAGAAGAGGAAGTTCACAAGTGACCTTCTAGTAGCTTTCCGATATCTGAAGCTGGGGGAGGGCTTTTTACACATGGGTGTAGTGATAGCACAGACTTGAAGAGGGGAGATTGAGGTTGGACATTGAGGAACAAGTGAGGATGGTGAGCTGCTGGAACAGGTTGCCCAAGAAAGTTGTGGCTGCCCCACACCTGGAAGTGTTGAAGGCCAGGTTGGCTGGGGCCCTAAGTAACCTGATTTAGTGAAAGTGTCCCTGTCTCTGCAGGGGTGTTAGAACTAGATGATCTTTAAGGTCCCTTCCAACTCTAGCTAGTGTATGATTCTATGATTTAAACAAGCTGTATAGCCTCACAACATGTTAAAATAAACACCATCCTTTGAAAGCTCAGGTCATAGCAGTTCATGAGCCAAATACACTCTTTCAAATATTATTTAAACCAAGTAGATTTGATATCCTATTCACAACAGTTAATCAACCTTTATTTCATTATATTGCACACTTGCACAGCCATAATAATAACATTTTTAAAAGCCAATAAAATTATGATTAATTAACAAAATAGTAACCTAGAATGCAGCAAATAACATTATAAAGAGATGCGACAAAACAATTAAACCTAACAAAGACATTCCAAGCCATTAGGTTGGAGAAGCTTTAAGAGCATCAAATCCAACCATTAACCCTGGTCTACCAATCCCACTGCTAAACCATGTCTTTGAGCACCATATCTATTTAACTTTTAAACACAGCCAAGGATGTTGATTCAACCTCCTCCCTGGGCAGCCTGTTACAATGCTTGGTGACCCTCTCAGTAAAGAAGTTTTTCCTAATGTCTAACCTGTCCAAGTCACATGTGAAATGTGTGTCTATTATCACACCTAATCACGGGAGTCGCTCTTTGTCTGTAATATTAGCATGGCTTTGCTCCATCAAAACCAACAGTGCATTCCAAACTCATGGAGTGCAAGGCTGGGAAATATGGAAACTAGTTCATATCTTAAGCCTCAGACTTCTTAGATGACCCTCATAACAAGTCAAGTCCTTCTGACTGCACTACTGCAAATCACTAAGAACTACATCCCATGGATATTTACAGCCTTGCAGTGGAAGAATCTTCACTACTTATTTGGTGTTTAAGGAACCTTTGCATTTTTGCTCTTAACACATGCATTCCATAACCAATTTAAATCGAGCTTTTTGCTTCTTTTCAATCTTCTGATAACTTTGCCTGCCAAGTTGAAGAACGCATGACAACCTTCCTGCCATACAAGCACTCAGAACAAGAACAAGCCGTTTCTCTTTCACAAGTTACCAATACCTTCATTTTTTTACTGCAAAGCAAAGCATGAGTCATCAGTGTGGTCTTCACATCTCTATTTTTTATACTGCACTAACTTGTCCAGACAGTAATACTTTGCATATAACAGGAATATCGTAGAGAAAGCAAAACAGACTGTAACTTTCCAGTTTCAGGGATAATTTTTTACAAGTAAAACCCTTCTTTTCCCTCCATCTAACTATTCAGATAAATATGAATTTGTGATTCTGTGCTCCAGTATTAAAACTCAGCTGAGAGAAACGTGTTAGTACTAGTTGTCAGCAGCTACTCAAACCAAAAATACATATTGCCACGGCTTGATAAGATCTGAAGTGAGATTAGCCAATTAATTCAGTTAAAGGGCTAATGTGTGCAGTAACAAACCAAGGAGGGCTCAAAGCCACTTATAAAAGTTGCAGGAAAAACCAAAGACTATCTTAATTTGGGGAAAAATTAGGCATATTTAATCACATGCCATAAAAACCCCAGCAGAAAGACATGCAGAAATTAATCACATGTTCTGACACAACCGGACCAAACTACCACCTCCACCCACTCCAGATGAAGAAACTTCCAGCAGTTCTTTCACTTGGGGGAATTTATTTTCTTTCAGTCTGAATATACATCCCTCAGACCCAGTGGGTCTTCTAAGGACAAGTTCCCTGTCCATGTGCTTCCAACCAGTCTGCCATTTCCAGCACGCCAATTCCTATGGAGCACAAAACTGGAGGGAAAAATTCTCTCCAATTCAGCAGAAAATGGGTTGCGGGTGAAACCTTTCCTCCACTGATCTCTAGGAGTATTTGGGATTTTGCTTCTCTGTTGAGATTAGATGCTTATGTTCAGATTTTTGACAGTCTACCAATGAGTCTGTCCAAATGATACACCATTCTCCACTAATATTTTCCCCCTTTATTTCCTCCATACTCAATAAAGAAGCATAAATAAAGAGCAAGACAAGTTATCCGCTCGATCTTGTAGGTATTTGTCACTGGTTGTATGAAGATAACACATGCAAACTTTCACAGAATCGCAGAACATTAGGAATTGGAAGGGACTTCAAAAGACCATCCAGTCCAATCCCTCCACCACAGCAGGATCACCTAGATCAAGTTGCATAGGAACATGTCCTGGTGGGTTTTAAATTTCTTCAGAGAAGAAGACTCCACAACCCCCCTGGGCAGCCTGTTCCAGTGCTCTGTCACCCTAATTGTGAAGTTCTTTCTCCTATTCATGTGGAACCTTCTGTGTTCCAGCTTATGCCCATCTTTGTGGCTCTGCGTTGGACTCTCTCCAACAGTTTGGTGTCCTTCCTGAACTGAGGGGCCCAGAACAGGACACAATATTCCTGATACGGTCTCACCAGGGCAGAGTAGAGGGGGAGGAGAACCCCTTGTGATCTACTAAACACACCCCTTCTGATCCACCCCAGGATGCCATTGGCCTTCTCGGCCACAAGGGCACATTGCTGGCTCATAGTCATCCTCCTATCCACCAGGATCCCCAGGTCCCTTTCTCCTACACTGCTTTCCAAGAGGTCAGTCCTCCAGCTATACTGGTGCCTGGGGTTGTTCTTGCCCAGATGCAGGACTCTACACTTGCCCTTGTTATATTTCATTACACTTCCCCCGTCCAACTCTCCAGCCTGTATTGTGTTTCCTCCAATTGACTGCCTCCCTCTTTAATTTTTTTAACCAACAGTAAAATAGTTTTTGTGGCCATTTAAAACAGGTATCACATTTATTCCAGATGAGATGATTTGTTAATTTCCAGACCAACTGATTCATACTACCTTCATTTGCAGGCAGATGTGAGCACATCTGTCATTTTCTTCAAAGTATTTCTTCCAACCAAATTACTAAAGACTTTCAGACACCAAGGCTGGAGGTGGGGAAAGGAGGGGTGGGGAGGCAGGGGGAAAGAAGAGAAAGGAGAATCTAGAAAGCAAAATGATGATTCAAGAAGTCATAACACCCCAGTAATATGAGGTACTTTTCATTTTCAGAAGACAATCCCAGATGCCACTCCTACCTGTTTAGCTTCCTTTTTCCCTCAAAATAAACTTGTACGACTGTGAAGCAGCCTGCCGTATCCATCACCCTCAGGACTGTGTCAGGAACAGTCCTGCAGACCACATCCTTGGTTCTTCTCCTTCCAGTTCTGGGAAAAAATCCCATTAGGCCTTAGATTCTGCATCCTCAGTTTGAGTTGGCTTCAACATAGATATTCAACAAGCTTTTGTTTTCCCCTGAATCTGAAGTCATAATGTCAGGTTTATGACATCATACTAATTTCCACAGCGACAGCATGCCATGGCAAAAACAAGAGCTTATAAATTTCACTGAAGGAACAACCAGCAGAAACAAACCTGGCTTGGGGAAGGAGGAGATACTGATTCTGAAAACAAGCCATGTGAAAAACGTTCAT
Organism: Rhinopomastus cyanomelas; assembly: GCA_013400115.1. NCBI lineage: Eukaryota > Metazoa > Chordata > Aves > Bucerotiformes > Rhinopomastidae > Rhinopomastus > Rhinopomastus cyanomelas. The sequence goes on from VXBP01004902.1 coordinate 296,835, forward strand.
CTTAACTCATAAAATGTGAGTGTTGGGGTTCAGATGTGATTTGCAAGGTTTAGCACCCTGCCTAAAATAACAAAGGGAACAAAAAGAAAAGAGAACAAAAGATAAACCATTTTAGATCAGCGCTACATCTTGTGTCCTCACTCCACTGTGAACACTTTCCTTGACGTCAAGTAAGTGGCACGCATAATCCTCTGTAGGTACCTCACATCAGTGACACTAAAACAACCTACATTTGCTTCCTACCAGGCACAGCCAACAGATTTGTTTTAAATTTTGTTTAATTTTAATTTTTTTAAATTTTGTTTGTTTCTACAATCATCAGCAGATGTTCCAAAGTAGGGGAGAATAGTCCACCCTTTCTAAGCACACTCAGTCATCTCTAACAGCCTTCCTGATCAGCTCCATCTTCTGAAGTTTAAGACAGTAGAGCGTAAATGCACTGTGGGAAGCTTTCCATACTCTTAAAACAGTGAGTCATTCCATGGTTGTTTTAAACAGGATCTGAAAGGATGCCACCAGCAACACTAAGGTCACCCCTGAGTGCACACTAATGAACCTCACAGAGAAAAGCAGAGATGTTTCCAGTGGATTGTTTAATATTTCTTGACATCTCAGTACTTATTTGGCACTCATGACTTTAGTATGAACATCTCAAAATCATTAATGGGTTTTTACCCTCACATCACCTCTGAAAATGGAGTTATCCACATCTTGCAAATGGAGAAGCTAAAGAGGTAGGTTGGAAAAAAACTCAACACATTTAAAGCTACAGTGAGGATACGATCCTAGAGGTCCTTTCCAGTTATAATGACTCTATGATTAATAAAATTGTTATCACAGATCTCCTGAATCTTGCCTTTTCAAACTTTTTAAAAACATAAGGCTAGACAATGTCTGTCTGAAAACACACAATTTCCAGAAGAAAAACTTTTCTTCAAAAGGAAAAGCATTGCAATCTGGTCATATCTTTATGTATCCATGTTTATGGCCTTTTTTGTACATAAAGCTCCTATATTAATCAAAATTATTCTGTGCTTTAACCCAGGACAAGATAACCATGCCACTGATGTGCTGGAGGACACACCAGTTATCTGTGTTCTTTGCCTCTGATATTTTGCCCTTATTACAAGATGACAAAATATTCTGGTCCTGTTGGGTTTCTCTTCATGTTGTCCAAATTCGTACACAACACAAAGAAGGAGGTGGGCTTTCCCCACGGTACTCACGGCTGAAGTAACATGTAGGCTGCACCTGATGGTCTTAGAGGTGTTTTCCAGCATCAATAATTCAGTGATTCTGCAGAGGGGTTAGTATCAGTCCTGCCTTCTGGCCATGGAATGTTCCCCCTATTTCTTAACATCCATGCAGTGTTTCTGTAGCCTCAGCACAGTCTCAAAGTTTAGTTTCCTATTTTCGAAGTTGTGAAGTCTCCCCAGGCTGTAAAGTCAGTCACACTTTGTACGAAAACTTCTAGCAAAACAAGAACAAAAAAGAAAAAAAGGGAATAAGACTGTAGATGTCTTCTTCATGATGCATGATTTATTCTTTTGCTAAGACTCCATCTCTTGTATAAAATTCAAACCAAAATGCTCGTTTACACTAAGATTCTGAGAATTTAAGTATGAATCATAGCTTAGGTTTGAAGGGACCTCAGAGACAATCTAATCCAACCTCCCTGCCATGAGCAGCGATGCCTCTTGACTAGAGCAGGGGCTCTAAGTCTCATCCAACCTGGCCTTCAACATCTCCAGGGAGGGGGCATCCACAGCCTCTCTGGGTAACCTATTCCAGAGTCTTGTCACCCTTGTACTGAAGAATTTCGTCCTAAGTTCCAACCTGAACCTATTCTCCTTCAGTTTAAAGCCATTTCCCCTTGTCACATCACTGGACACTCTTGTAAAAAGTCCTTCTCCAGCCTTCGTGTAGTTTCCCTTCAAATATTAGAAGGCAGCTATAAGGTCAGCCTGAAGCCTTGCCTTCTCTAGGCTGAACGATCCCAGCTCCCTCAGCCTGACCTTATAGCAGAGTTGCTCCAGCCTGTGGATCATCCTCATGGTCCTCCTCTGGCCTCCTTGCAACAGATATATGTCCCTCTTATGGTGGGGACAACAGAACTGAATGCAGTACTCAAGGTGGGGTTTTACAAAGGCAGAACAGATCTGTGATGTGTGGGCCACACTCCTCTTGATGCACCCCAGGATACAGTTGGTCTTCCAGACTGTCTGAGTGAACTGTCGGCTTACATTGAGCTTTCATGGAGGTTTCACTGAATACCTGTTGGGAATGGCATGTCAAGCTCTGAAATGTTGGAGAGACAGGGAAAACCAAAAAAGAAAATGTAAGAATATTCAAGGAGAAATTCCCCCCATTGTAAATGACTGCATCAAGATGGACAGTGACAGTTTTAGAGGAGCTCGATTACTTGCTCGGATTGTAGCTTTTATAACGGCAGATGATCTGAGGTTTCATCAGTCTCCTGCCAAGAAGGTAGGGGCAGCTGGCAGAAGCTTCCTGTTCCTCATCTGACTAACCTTCCTACCAACTTCTTTCTGCTTGTAGCAGTAGCACAGAGATGAGGGGGGCAACCAAATCCTTCCATTCAGAGATACTTGAATCTATACCTATTTTTAAAAAACTTACAACCCAAACTCGGAATTTGAGAAAGTTTCTATACGTGACAATACTTTTAGGGAAATCATTACAGTTTGTCCAGTAAAACAAAAATAAACCTCATTTAAAGTTGGAAATTCTAAGCAATTCAGTCCCATTGCAATTTTTATTTAGCAAGCTTAAGCATTTCTCATTTTCCCTAGAAAATGGTTGTTTTCAGCTCAGGCAAGCACAGGAATAGGCTGGTTGCCCACTAAGGATTAGTTACCTTCCTGTTTCCACAGAACAGCTGCTTTTAGCACGTGGAGCTGTGGGTGCGAGAACGCATCTGGCCCATCGCTCACCTGTTGAAGGCCGAGATGAAGCAGCTGAAGTTCGTCAGTCGCTTTAACGGAAGCTCTCAGCGAGACACGAGCGCCCGCGGCTCCTGCAAGGCGCCGGGAGCAGTGTGTCCCGAGCGCCCTCTCGTGGTCCTGCCTGGTACCGAGCTCTCCGGCGGGGACACACCCGGGCGGGGGTGCGAGGAGAGGGGGAAACAAGGGGTAGTTCAAGAGATAACTATCCTATGAAGTCCAGCCTTCATCCCAACATCTCAAAGAAAAGAAAAAAAAGAACTTTGCCCTGGAGGTCCTTTACAACCATGATGATTCTAAGATTCTGGGTTCCCTCATCTCACAGAATCACTGCAGCTAGAAAGACCTCTAAGATCCCCCAGTCCAGCCTATCACCACCACATTGCCCTGACCATGGCACTAACAGCCACATTCTGTCTGTCCTTAAAGACTTCCAGCGATGATGACTTCCACCACTCCCTTAGGCAGTCCATTCCATGAGGAAGGACTTCCAAACATCCAATCTAAACCCCCTCAGTCATGCCTCAGGCCTTCTTATCCTACCATTAGTTGCCTGGAAGAAGAACCCAACCCCCACCTGTCTACAACCATATACTCTTGGATTCCCTCTGTCTCTCTGCCACCAGAACTCTGAATGCCAGCTCCCCAACATGCATGAGGGTTGTTGAACACAGGAACAGGTTGTCCAGGGATGTGGTTGAGGCCACATCCTGGAGATATTCAAGGTGAGACTCGACAAGATTCTCACTGCTAGGGGGTTGGACTAGATGACCTCTGGACATACCTTCCAACTTAAGCGACTCTATGATTCTGTGACCTTGAGTGGCAGAGCTTGCTGAAGGTTACAGCGAGCAATGTTAAGGGACCAGCATTTTCACGACTCTTTGGGTGCAACTATCCAGCCACCCTCTTCATCTATAGCAGGACCCAGAGCCATCTTACATTCTAGACCCTTTACATTCTAGTCATCGCATGTTCTTTGCAGTCACAGAAAAGTATCTGTTCAATCATTCTACTTCTTTAAAACGAAAGCTTCCTGTGATTTTGCTGGCATCACGTGGGACCAAGACTCTACATCTCTGCCTTAAATTAACCTAATGTTTTTAAAAAAACTGGCAGACTCGGGAGATAGAAGTAACATTTTGACCCAGTGAAATGATGTTCAACAATAGAAAATTACATAATTAGGATTAGATCTGTAGTGGTTTGGTCCAAGTGAGGTCTCTGGAGAGCTAACTTTTTCTGTTTGACACATCCCTGAGGGGATTGAATACATTGAATAGACTCTGCCCACGCTTTCTGCCAGACTGATAAAAGTGGATGGAAGGGGTTAGGGCTTGCAGTGAGGGTGCCTTCTGTCACCACTACAATATGCCTCTGGCTAGACAAACATTAGGATAAGGTTTTTAAGGAGCAGGCTGACTTCAGGGAGTTCGAGTTGGCTGTCAGAAAGCATGAGACAGCATTGCACAGTACACTCCTGATATTTGCTGTTGCTCATTCAGCAGCAAGTGACATCTGTTCCTGTCATTATGATGCTAATTCACAGATTCAGTGTGTTCTCTAATTGTAAAATTAATTTTAATAAGTTGGAGCCCATATGCATGCACACTACTGGGTACAAATGAGTGGGGCTTTTCCATTCTCACTTCAAATGACAGGTATTGTAGATGCTGTCTGAGTTTATTAGTACCTGCATAAGCATGGACTTTAAGTATTCGGGCGACATTAAATCCTTGATGCGCTCAGTTATCAATCTGATCTCCTTATGTTCCTGTTTTACAAGAATTACATTTAGTTAGTGTGTCCCTTCTGCTTCCTCCATGCTCCAATTGCACGGCACTAGGACAGATGTTTAAGTAATTGGGAGGATGTTTATTAGGGGGTCTTTTAGATAAAGTCTCAAGTCACAGGGGACTAGGACATTAAGCAGCTTATTCACTTGTGTGAACATTTAATGACTGGCAATCACAGACACGGGAGCCACTGCAAAAATCAGAGCTGGAGACAATCATTTTAGCAAGAGCATAAGAAAGAACACAAAGAAGAAAAATTTAGCTGTTTTCGTTTAAAAAGTAAATGGATTTTTGTTTTTAAAAAAGAAAAATCTCAGATTTTGTTCTAAAATAGGTTTGTAGTGCTAAAAATAAAATCCTTTCCCTAGCACAAACAGTAACAAGATCTCCTGTGAGGTATGCAAATGATGAAGTAAAGAAGAAATAAGCTTAGCTCCAACTCAGACTGATAGACATCTTTCACCTCAGAACACTGACTTGCTGGAGATTAAATGTTTAACCTACAGTAGTTCTTCAGCCTTTTACATTGCACCAAGTTTTCCTTTGGGCCCAAATTGCTCTTGGTGGAATCATTTCATCCCTACAGGCTTCAGAGCAATTTCATCACAGAGAAAAACATGAGCTCACAGTAGTTCTGAGCAGAAATCAATATTAGTTGGAGAAGGCAAAAGCTCGCTGAAAAGTGACCTTGACAGTTTAATCTTGGGCAACTACAGGTATTTGAGCATCTGAAATGACCACTAGTTAATAGGGGGGTGGAAAGGGCAGGGCGAGAACACTACCAGAAGGATTTCTATCTTAGGTTGTTCTGGTTATTAACTAATGTCACACCAGGTGCCAACCAACGAGCTCTTAGCAACTGCCTCCTCCATGGAAAAAAGCCTAGCTCCACTGGAGTCAGTGAAAACAGTTTACACCAGGGAAGGGGGTCTGGCAGCCTTCTCCCAACTCTTTCCTCACTACTTACCTCATTCCTTATTCGCTTTCTCCTTCTTTCCTTTCTTCCTTTTCCCCTTCCATCCATTTTTTTCTTGGGAAGGAAGGGAGAAAGGATTTTTCTTTGAATGATCCAGTCTTGTCACAAGAACTCTGTCCCATTATCTCGCAAGCTTTGTGTGTAGACTCCTGCACCCACGGGGCAAGAAGAAAAATAAATGGGAAAAACTGCTTCTGGCATTTCCTTAAGGCCTGGAATCTACTGCAGTCACCACCAAAATAAGTACCACAACTACTCCTGTTCACTGGCTCTTATATGCGATCGGCAAGTTGCTCTGTCACTGTCCCGTGTCTGCCAGTTCTTACACCAGTGAAACCCTCAGAATGTTCTTTTATTCTGCTCAGCGCCACAAGTAATTACTTAGTGAGCTCTAACTTTCTTAAGCTAAGTTTCAAGATCTCGTAGAGAAGAGCTTGAAAATGGGTCTTGAGGCAATTTTAAAGGATTTATGAAAAATAGCCTCAAAATCAAAAAAGAGGTTTCTTGTTGCTTTGATTTTTAAGCCTTAAAACTGAGCACAAAGGAACTTCTGCAGAAAAAGATACAGTGCTAATAATGTAGTGGCTAGCAGGAGGCATCACTTAGACAAGATTTCATTCTTATTAGGACAGGGTAGAAACTTTTCAAAAGGAATACTTTTCAACAACTACATTTTGCACAGGAAGCACCCAAAGGCCTACCGAGTTGGAACTGCAAACTTGATGCTGCTGGACTTTCTCCACAAGAGCTGCAAACAGAGCCACGACTAAGATATGAAGTACTTTCTGTCTCTGAAGGCATCGCAGCCACTACAACTCTCAGATATCTAACAAGCAGTATCTCACTGATGCATGATGTACACTGATTAACGGAGCCTGGAACAACACAAGAGATCATGAAAAACGAGTCTTAAGTAGTGCTCTGAAATGATGCAATGGCTTAGAGCCTGATATTAACAATCTGACCTAAAATAAACCATGAATTTCAGGATGACTTGACAAAAAGTTTTGTTGGGTTTTTTTTCCCCCCTCCTTGGCCAAAGAGATGCATTTCCACAGAAAATATCAGTTTTGCTGCAACCACAAACGTCTGTCAAATCATTTCAGTGGAAAAGTTTCCAACCAACGCTAATAACTAGTCACTTGAAAATGTACACTAAAACAAAGGGCAGTTTGGTATACATCTGCAATCAATCAGCGGCTAATTTGAAACAAAAGAAGTCCGTATACGGTTGGAAAAACAAAAGACCAGCCAAACTGAGTAGCTGCCAAAAATGTAGCCTTGAAAGAACATCTGATCGACACCAAGATATGTTGTTCTACACTAATCTCAGGAGGACCTCTTGATTGTGATGAATTTCTGTGCTGTATTGTACTTTTGCCCTCTATCGCAGTGTTGCAATATCTAGGGCTACCTAAAACTATGACCACCCAACTCCGTCAATCCTAGTCCTCAGTGGTTTTGATCCAAGCAGATACATAGAATGGCTAGGGTTGGAAAGAACCTTCAGCATCATCTAGTTCCAACCCCCCTGCATAGACAGGGACATCTTCACTAGATCAGTTTACTGAGTGCTCCAGACAACCTGTCCTCCTACACTTCCAGGGATGAGGCAGCCACAACTGCTTTGGGCAACCTGTTCCAGCATCTCAGCACTCTCACAGGAAAGAATTTGTTACTCATCTCCAACCTCAATCTCCCCTCTTCAATTGTGACCCTTTCTCCTTGTTCTCTCACTACGCACCACTGGAAAAAGCCCTCCCCCAGCTTTCATGTCGTCCCTTTCAGATATTGGAAAGCTGCTAGAAGGTCAGATGGGAGCCTCCTCTTCTCCAGACTGAACAACCCCAACTTGCTCAGCCTGTCCTCATAGGGGAGGTGCTCCAGTCCTCTGATGATTTGAGCTGCTCTCCTCTGGACTCGTTCCAGGAGCTCTGTGTCCTTCTGATGTTTGGGACTCTAGAACTGCACACAGTACTTCAGGTGGAGTCTCACCAGTGCAGAGCAGAGAGGGAGAACCACCTCCCTCAACCAACTGTCACTGTTTCTTTTGATGCAGCCCAGTACACTGTTGGCTCTCTGGGCTGCAAGTGCTCACTGACAGCTCCTGTTCAACTTCTGGTCCACAATCACCCCCAATTCCTTCTCCTCTGGGCACCTCAATCCTTTCTCCCGATATGCATTTGTGCATCGTAGTTATGGTTAGTTTAGCAAACCCCAACAAGACTCCACTGCCATCCAGTTGCATGGCAACATCAATCATTACCACTCAATCAATAACTCACTCACTTTGTTGTTGTACTCTTTCTCATCTCGGAAATCACTGCCGATGTTGCTGTTCTGTACCAGTTTATAAAGAGCCCTAGAACAAGCATTGTAAGACAGACTACAATATCAAGAAAAACCAAATAAAATTTTAATTCTTCCATTCTATGGCTATAGTAAAGGTAAAAAAAACCATGCTGTGTCTGGAGATGTTCCACAAAACCTCTCCACTTCATACTCGTCGTGTGAATTGAAGACATTCCATGTCCAACCCATAGCACAGATAATTCAAAATCATAGTAGAAAGCAGCACCTGCCCTAGAAAAGAATCAGCTCTTACCTTCAACTAACTGTTCATGACAGTCTAAATACCTGTAAAGTAGAGAAACACCAAACTGAACAGCACGATGGAGTAAAAGTTATCTTTGGCATCTTAAAATGCTAATGATGAAAATCATAGAATCATATAATCATCAGGTATTGGAAGGGATCTGGAACGCACCACTAGTCCAATCCCATTGCCACAACAGGATCACCTAGACCAAGTCACACAGGAACACATCCAGGCAGGTTTTAAATGTCTCCAGACAAGGAGACTCCACGACCTCCCCAGGCAGCCCATTCCAGTGTTCTGTCACCCTCACTGTGAAGAAGTTCCTTCTCATATTTATGTGGAACCTTCTATGTTCAGCTTACACCCATTGCCCCTTGTCTTATCACTAGATGACATTGAGAAGAGCCTGGCTCCATCCTCCTGACACCCACCCCTCACATATTTATAGACATCAGTGTGGCCATCCCTCAGTCTCCTCTTCTCTAAGCTAAACAGACCCAGCTCCCTCAGCCTCTTTTCATAAGGGAGGTGCTCCACTTCCTTCATCATCCTCGTTGCTCTGCGCTGAACTACCCCCAACAGCTCCGTGTCCTTTCTGAACTGAGGGGCCCAGAACTGGACACAATACTCCAGATGCGGTCTCCCCAGTGCAGAGTAGAGGGGGAGAAGAATCTCTCTCAATCTGCTAACCACCCCCCTTCTGATCCACCCCAGGATGCTGTTGGCCCTCGTGGCCACAAGAGCACACTCCTGGCTCACGGTCATCCTGCAGATCTCTCAATCTGTTAACCATCCCCTTTTCTTCCACCCCAGAGGCCATTTCTTGAAAAAAAATCTAAACAATGTAAAATATCCCTCATGGGGGGGTCCTGAATGTCTTCCTTGTTGATGCCATTCTGGCAAAACAGAGACCTGCTTAACTAAGTAAAATGATTGGCAGCCTCTTTTCTTTCTGAAATATACCAAAGATGGGAAAAGAAGTGTGAAAGCATCAACCATCTCAGTCAGGAAGAAGATAAATAGGAGTACGTGAAACCATACTAAACCCATAGCTCTTTTTTAAACGGGAGTTATGTGCAGCAGCCCAGGATTTCTGTGGAAGTTTGGTAGTAGGACACCAAGAATTTCATTTCCTGGGACAAAAAAAGGATCCATTACATGACTATTTATACAAAATTGTCTTGCCTGATCTGGTTGCTGACATGGTGATTTGGAGACTCATTTAAAACTTGTCCTTCAGACTCAAAAAAATGCACCATGTCAGGGATCCAAAATACAGCTGCTCACCACCTCATTCATCCATGGGACCCGGTGGGACCAATCAAATAGAATCATGTAACTGTTTGGAAAAGTCCTCCGAGATCTCAGGTCTAACCACTAACCCTTCAAGTGTGAATTTGCACCACATGGGTGTTTTAATTGATTTTGGGGTTCTATGTGGGCTGACCAAGAGCTGTGATGGTGCATCCCACTCCCAGATCTCATTACACCTCCACCAAAGGGGGCAATTCCCACCAGCTGGAAGTCTGCTTTGCAGGTGGGAGCACAGGGAAGAGCTGCCCAACTGCAGCTTTTAAATCACGACTGACTTTTCCTTCAGACCAGCCATGTTTTAACATTTATCAAGGTCTATAGCAGTTTCTAAAGGAGAAGAACTGAGAAACTTGCATACATTAACACCTTCCAAGAGAGCAGCTCCCTATTAACATTCTCCTTTATAACCTGATTGAAATCATCATCACACAGTCAAGCACAGTTTGTTGGTTACACTCAAAGCAAAAACATGCCTCCAGCTGTGAGAGATAATTACTGTTTATTGACTGGCTTTTGAGGACTTTTATGCTATATTTAGCTGTGGCGTTTGTTTAGGTTTTTTATTTGCATCACAAGCATTGATGAAAAAGGCTGTTGCTTAGAGCAGTCAGCTGTATCCGAATGATTAACCTTTTATGTCACTTCAGAATACGTTTCACCTGCAAATGTGCTGCGACTTCAGGATTAATCCTGGCCAAACTCCCCTTGAGTGCCCTGTGGAACAAATAACTGCGTCCATCGGCATTAGTGACTGATGGCACATTGTTCTGCTGTAGGTGTGGGGCTTTTCCGTTTGAGCATCTTTTTCATTTGAACACCAAAAACAACAGTGAATTAGAACTGGCTCACACTGGATGGAAGATTTTTAGAAGCAGCCATACCAACGTCAACTAGTATTCTGTCTAGTTTAATCTTCCTGCTCCTTGCAGTGGCCCGCACAGCCACTTGAAAGGCAGACTCAGAAACCAGAAAGTAACCACAGAAGAGTTTATAACCCCTCCACCTCCAGTAGTTACAGTAGCAGTGGAGTTAGACTATTAAGCCAGGAATTTTTAGATCACTTTGTTCAATTCAATTTATGTTAGCTTTTCTCTTTATTCCATTTGTTCTGTGGATGACATAAGTAAAGCCTGGTGAGATGGCTTCAAATATGACTCAAGGTCTGTGAGGGAACTCAAGGAAACTCTGAGTGTCCAGGCTCTGCTTTCACCGTTGTCTTCTCTCTGGTGTGACCTGAGGACAGTGCAGCCAGAACTATGCAAAAAGCGGAGCGGCAGACGGTAATGGTCAGACTACAGCTCCAGTGCCACAACTTTGGCAGATTCAGACACAGGAAAGGGAAAGACACAAAGCAGGACCAGTGATTCAAACGAAATAAAAAGTTTTGCTGAAATATTCTTTCTTAAACTAAGATGTTTTTCTTTGGAGCTGAGCCTGAGGTTTAAGTCACCTAAAGCTGAAGCATTTCATTTTGAAACAAACAATGTCGCAACTGAAGTGCTGAAAACAGAGGGTTTTTTCCTTACTTTGTTCCCTTTAGCTGAATTTCTCCAAAAATTGTTTTCAGATGAATCCAAAACAGTTCCCATCTTCCCCCAACCTGTTTAATATATTCATTAGTGTCCCAAATGGACTCACCACAACATGCTGATTGCAAAAGCCATCCCATGCCTGCAGAGAAAAGCTGATGGTGTTTCTGCTCAGCTCTGCTGAGCGCACGTGACTGACCACAGAATTGAGAGTCAGAAAACAGCAACAAGATTCAAGCAACAAGAATGCTGACTTTTTGTAAAAGGACCATTGGGTAATATTAGACAGCATGGAAAAGCAAAGACCACTCATTATTTTCAGGACTATTGGAATCTATCGTAAAAGTCAGAATTTATCATGTACTCTCCTTATGAATTTGAGGTTCAGAGTCAGTTCTGTATTGTAGAAATATGTTTAGAGTAATACTGCCATCACCACAGTAACCTCTTAGCAGTCCACCAGACACTCTATATTGCCAGGAAAATACAGGATAATCAATAACATGTCAATTTAGAGCTACTATGAGGAAAAGAAGTAGTCTGCAGGAGTTCTTATCTGCACTAAAGACGAAGATGGGCAGAATAAACAGAAGAGTTACAAGAAAGCCTCCTGGCTCTTGAAAGTTACTGTTTAGTTTGTTTTGCAGAAAATTTAAGCATAAGACTAGAGTCAACTAAGTTTCCTTTGCCATTAAATTTGGGATCCAGCCTGTCATCTGGTTGACTGTAGGCAGAGGTTGGTTATTGTCATCATGACCTCAATTGTTATTTCCCACATGAGGGCACAAACAGCAAATAGGTCTGTTTTGAAAAGGGTTAAAGTTGACCTAATTCTGCCTCCCAGTGAATTTAATGGAAGCTTTATTGTTAACTTCAGTGGGAGAAGGATTAGATCAATGATTAAATTATTGTGATCATTATATCCTAGAGCGGAGCAGGATTAAAAAATTTTCAGCATTATAAAAACTAGTATATTATTAAAATTACTGGAGTGTTCAAAACCAGATGCAGGTTGACCTGTAGGGTCAGATCCCTTGTAGAGTAAAGCACAGGTAGCATTTAAAATTAAGATGAATAAGCAGACATGAACAATTTTAAGGCAGAAGATGGCATACAAGTAACTGTCTTGTCTGAATTCACTCGTGCTTGCACAAGTCACTGTCACTGAAGCAAATATGATAGAATTTGAAGTCACTGGGTAGTTATGCTTGTTCTATCAGGTCAATGCATGCAACCTTCTGGTGGGATTGCTAACTGCAAATCAGGCAAAAGCCTTAAGGCACAATATTTAAGATTCCCCATAAAATGAATTCCAATACATTCTATTCCTCTGCAGCAAAGTTTGGAAGAATAAAAACAATTAAAAAGATCAGTGGGTTCACACACACACACTAGTGTTACAGGACCATTCATTGATGATTTTCCAACGGCAACCAGTAGATGCAGAAGAAATATGGCCTTATTAACTCTGTCCTAATACAGTATGTTCTAATACAGGTAGAGTACTGATGTCTTTCTTCATCCTGAGACAAAGCACAGTGTACTCTCTCTGCCACTTAGAACTTCTCCCATCTGATTGACAGCCTTGATTTCTTTGCAGGTGCTAGTTTCTCTCATTCATAACTCATTGTTTTTTACTCCTGAGATCACTTAGTTTTCTATCTATGGAAGAAGTCCTGTAGTGGGTTAAGAGTGCACAGTCTGTCTTTTATACTAAACAGAAAGTAAGCTTTTTGCAGGGAAGAGAAAGCCACAATATGTCATAGTTACTGAGGTTTATTATAGAAGTCTTCTCTTCTTTGTGAGATATCCTCTTTTCTGTTGACCTGATTACACTCCCATTGAAATCAGCTGTAAAGATCTGAACCCAGCAGGAACCAAAGCAGGATCTGCAGTAATCAGTAATTCAGGCAAATACTCATGTTCCTGGTGGCAGAGCAAACAAGGCTTCACATTTACCCTTCACATGCATAACAGAGCTAGCTGGTGTGGGAGCTCCGCACACTTCAGGAGATTCAGCAGTAAATGCTCCTGCAGCTGTGGTAACAGCACATCAGTGACGACTTGCGCTGTCTGATGGTGAAAGGGCAATCTATTAATAAGATGCTGCATTATGACAAACCCACCCCACTGGTGGCTTGCTCTTTTTCATTCACAGTCTCTGTTATTTTCCCCACTCCTAAAACCTACAGGGCAGATGTACCAGCATGGGAGTCACTTAAACATTATGAGCATTACACTACATAATTGCTTCAAGCAAGGAAAACAAACCATATTCTAAATACAGTGTGTTTTGCTCTAGCAGATAGTTGATAAAACCTGTGAGAAGAATTCACAATATTGGTCCAGTTTACAGCAGGAAGGTGCCCACATCATCACTGGTAACCTCTCCTCATATGGTCAAGAAATTAAAAAGCCCAGAGAACAACCTATTACCAAAGCTGAAATTAAATGGAAAAGTACCTGTGTGCCTCCACAGAAAAAACAAGAGAAGAGAGAGTTGGCTTGGCTCTCACTGTATCTTGTCTTTGAACAAATTCCCAGTGAAGTAAACTAAACAACTTCCCATGTCTTAAATAATTCATCCAGTTCAGTAAACAATTCCAGAACTTTTCAGCACCACTCTATTAATTCAAGAAGATGAAGAAAGAAAAAACTACCAAAGAAAAATATTAAAATTATATTTTGTCTTCTGGTTTTAATATGAAAGGGTAGGATACTAGCCTCTGACTTTCAAAATCTGGCTTCAGTTCCTTGTGCTAGTTAACTTCATTTCATAGAATCATTACGGCTAGAATCAATTCCTTCTTTAAGTTTTCTGTTCAAGTCTCTTCAATACATCAACTATCCTCTGATAGCTGGGGTGCTCTTTATGAGAACAGCAGGTCTATAGCACGTGGACTGTAATCCTACACCATAGAGAAGAGGTGGCATCACATCATCATCCATGTTCTAATCATGAGGCTGCTGTGTAACCTGGAGTGCCATCACTAGCTAGCCCTTCTCCACACATCTTGCTCAGGAACATTGAGACTGCCACTGCACTTCACCTGATCTAAGAGATATAACCTGACCAATTCCCTGGTAGGAGCCAGAACATGCAGGGAATGCACAGCTGGTGTTCAAAATCTGCCCGGATCTACACGCAAGTCCAGCAGATTGCTTCATCATGTCACCACATTTAGTGGTTGGAAAGCTGCACTTGAGAAAAGGATCTGAGGGTATTGATTGACAGTCACCTGAACATGAGCCAACAGTGTGCTAAAGTGGCCAAGAAGGCTGATGGCATCCTGACTTGGATTGAAAATATTGAGGCCAGCAGGAGTAGGGAAGCGATTGCCCCAAGTACTCAGCACTGTTGAGGCCACACCTCGAATATGGTGTTCAGTTCTGGGCCCCTCACTACAGGAAGGATGTAGAACTGCTGGCGGATCCAGTGAGACTCATGAAAGGTCTTGAGCACGAGTCCTGTGCGAAGCAGTTGAGGGAACTTGGGTTGTTTAGTCTGGAGAAGAGACTGAGGGATGAACTTATTGTACTCTACGATTACCTGAAAGGAGGATGGCATGCGGGGGATAGATGCTTCTCTCTGCTGGCAAGTGATAAGATCAGAGGAAATGGGTGCAAGCTGCACTAGGGAAGGTTTAGGACAGATGTTAGGGAAAATTTCTTCAACACAAGGGCTATCAAACATTGGAATGGGCTACCCAGGGCAGTGGTGGAGTCACCATCCCTGGAGGTATTTAAAAGACTGATAAAGCACTGTGGAAAGTATTTTAGGAGTGACCTGGAAGTACTGGGTCAATTGCTGGACTTGATCTTGAAGGTCTTTTCCAGCAAAGGATATTCTGTGCTAACAGAAGCAATTCAGGACATGTGTTACTTCACGTGAACACTTCACCAGCAGAGGTGCCTGTAGGACTAGCAGTGCAGGTACAAAGCCAGTTAAGATTTGGTCATTGCAAGTTTCTCTCTCTCCTGAAGTCTTTTGTATTTATCAGTCTAGATCTCAACTTCCCCCATCAGGAATGGAGATACTACCATTTCCTAACCTAACAAAAGTGACACAAAGACAAACACTAAAAAAACCAAATAAGCCCCGAAGTGTAAACAGCTGTTAAATTTATATCGGAGAGAGAAATAAAATGAAAAGGTGCACATTTCTGTTTCTCGGTGAACCTTCATGAACTTCCCGCTGGGATTACGCCTTGCTTGCTGTGTTTACAAGAAGCAGAAAAATGATTGTGCGGAAGAACACTGCTTCTTAAAGGCTGCAGTTTGCAGATACTATAACAGATAGCTTAACAGATATTTTAATGCCTCTCTGACTAATGCTGTACTTCCTACTAAATGTATAAATATATCTTTCTTAAATAAACAGTCCTCTAACTTCTTGTAATTACAGACAGCTGCACAAATCTGTTTGCTCAAATGTCAGGAAGCAACACAGGACTTTCTGCCTTTCCAGATTTTCCCATTTCTCAAGGCAATTTATCCTGAAGCTTTCGCTGGTGTGTGTATATATTTTTTTTCTCTGTTTTTTTTTCATCATTAGAAATGGATTTCTTTCTTTAAGTTTTTATGGTGCATTCACTACAATTAATGTTGATGTTTTGCCTTTTCCTCAGAGATCTTTTATAAGACAAAGGTTTTCTCAAAGACTTTTAAGTAAAGCAAAGAGGGTGGGAGGTCAGGGCTGACAATCACAAGTGTCACCTTCCGGTGATACCCACGAAGTCGTTATCTGCAGACAGCTCTACTATACCTTGTCAATTTAAATCAATGTGCTGCCTATAACATCTTAAATGTATTGAGTTTCACACTGAAAAAAAAAGCCAGATAAGTAGGATCATAAACCCACAGAAGCCATGGGGAAGGAAAGATGGACCTAAATTAAAGCCTTGGTCCAGACTCTTGACTGTTGCTGCAATTCAGGTCCAAATCTATTCACTCAAAAGAGAGCTATACAAATATTTTAATACACATAAAATGCATAAACCTCCTTGCCCGATTTCTTTCCTTAGAAGAGAAATTCTGAATGTGAGAAATTCTTTATCTAGCTCCAGACTCTGACAGTTTCTACCCCCATTTGAATTCCATGACAGAGTAAGACTTCTGTTTTGCAGTCACCCAAGATTTAAATGCCCAAAGGAAAAAAAAATAAAGGAAAAAAAAGAAAGAAAATCATAATAAAAAATAAAAACCTCAAGCTGTTAGAAGGAGTTGTTCCTTATTTGTTGATTAAATAACACACCTGCTGCAGAGTTTTATTTCTCACTAGTGTGCAGTACCAGACACCTTAACCAAAAAGGGCGGGGGGGCGGGGTGTCATTAAATAACCATAATCTGTTTCTAAGCAAAAATGTAAGAATAAAGAATTCCAAAGGCAGGGAGAAGATTTTATCTACTTTACATTAGATGGTCTTTGAAATAGAAAGAACACCATCAGTACTTTTATGTTTAGTTCAGCTGTTGAGTTTTAATCTTATCTGATTAGGGCAGTCTCACAAGATACTCACAGTTCTCCTACACAATCCTGCCATTGCCAAAGTCTCATCTCTGCCACAGAAATGCAGGCTGGGGATGGAAGTGCTGGGACTGAAGGAGGTGAAATAGAACAGGAAGAAAACTGTGTAGGACTGCTTAAGGCTCTAATCCTGCAGCATCCTCTTTCACTAGCTCCAAAAGTTCATGCATAATGTCCACCCTGCACCTGCACATCCCAAGAGGACACAGCTGACAGATTCCAGGTGCAATGAAAACCTTTGGAAAGCCTCTCATAAAAGCAAATGCTTCCATGAACTCTAATTCTTGACTTCCCTCTTTCCTTCAGAAAGCTGAACAACCACAGTAAGAACTTAACACAAATTAATTAGGATCCATTCTCCGGGTGTAAATAACGGGCAATAAGAAAATCACAGCTTTTTCCAGCAAGAGAAATCACAGGACTTTTCTCTTATAAATAAGCCAGGCCCAGGTTTTGCCAGATGCATGGAGAATGAAATGGCTGAAACAAACTGTGACTTTCAACATCTACTAACAAATTTCAACAACATTCTTCCCTTTCTTTGTATTCTGCTTTCAAGGAAATCTCTATACAGCACCTCTGCGCGCATATTGCCAAATAGCTTTAGAAAGAGGCAGGGTGCTTTGAGATGAGTTCTAAAGCACATGGGAGTCAACATAATCGTTGGAAAACTAGGCTGCCATTCGTGTTTCCTGACACATGTATAGGAGGGCAGACTGCTGCTGAAGAGCTGGGATTTGGGCCAGAGAGCTGCAGTGGTCAGGCTGAGGGGACATAAAAGCAAAAGGATGCCATGCAAGAGGAACACTGCGACTTCCCCCATCCAGTGCAAACACAGGAACTGTGTTACTTCATTGCTGTTATTTACCAGAAAAAGAATCTGGGCCTCTTTCCTCTGTTGTTTTCCTCTAGACTTCCCTCTCTCATTGAAGCTCCAGGGATCAAGAACAGCTTACAGCTAGCGAGACTCCTGCGTGCGCAACCTAGCAAACAGCAACAGGATTTGCAGGTTGATTCATTAAAGAATGTGGTGACATTTTGAACATTTTGGCAATGAAAGTCCTAGTTATTTTCCTTCATGCATTATTTTAATCACAACCACTTTCTTGAACAAGTTGGAAAGGAGGCTAACTTTTCCCTGCTCTAGGACCAATGTTTCACTGCAGATTATGCCTCACAGAGAACAACACAGGAGCCACGATATCATTCTGTGGACATGTGCCAGCTAACTCATCAAGCGAGAGGAAAACAAGCTACATCAAAAACTATTTTGTTCAGATGCAGTTTGCCTGAGGCAAAAATCTACTGGGCAGAAGGTTCCTCCCACTGCCATGGCCTGCAGTGCCATGAATCTGACTTTTACATGCTTCCCTTAACCAGGGACTCCCAGAGGAACTTTTGTACCCTCACACTTTTTGCCATCTGCCTCAGTCACATGAGCAATTCATTCTTCCCATCAACCAAAATCCTTCTTTGAGCTCATAGTCTTTATGAGGACTAGATGTTCTTGGGTCTCACTAGACCTGAGCTATCACAGATACAGCTGGCAGTACAGAATCATAGAATCATCATGGCTGGAAAGGACCTCCAGGGTCATCAAGTCCAGCCCTTTCTCCTAGTGCATAACCGCTGGACCATATCCCCAAGCGCCGCATCCACTCATTCCTTAAACACCTCCAGGGTTGGTGAAATCACCACCTCCCTGGGGAATCCATTCCAGCACCTAACCACCCTCTCAGTAAAGAATTTCTTTCTAACATCCAGTCTAAACCTTCCCTGACACAACTTGAGGCCATTTCCCCTCATCCTATCATCACCTTGCTGCAACCTCCTTTTAGGTAGTTGTAGAGAGCAGTAAGGTCTCCTCTCAGCCTCCTCTTCTCTAGACTAAGTAACCTAAGTTCCCTCAGCCGCTCTTCATAGGACCTGTTTTCCAAACCTCTCTGCAGCCTCTTTGCCCTTCTCTGAACCTGCTCCAGTACCTCAATGTCCTTCTTATACTGTGGTGCTCAAAACTGGACCCAGTACTCAAAGTGTGTTCTCATGGGTCTAGAGTCCAGGGGCACCATCACCTCCCTACTCCTGCTGGTTACACCGTTCCTGATACAGGCCAAGATGTCATTGGCCTTCCTGGCCACTTACACCACTTCACAAACACACTTTGCTCCATTCCACGTAATGCCCTTTCTAGCTGCCACACTTTGGATACCACTCAAACCAGAGGATGCAAGAGTGCTGTTCTGGTCAGGACAGGAAGAAGCAGTGCTTCATGCTCTGAGCACGCAGATGGGGATGGGGAATCACCGTGTATGCCGGATAAATGCAGAAATAAGGGCTGTGATCCAGAGCTAAAGTGAAAAACAAGCTTTACTTTCAGAGCTTAGTAGACTCTCCCTATAGTTGGCTATATTGGAGATATGATGGACTTAGAATCATAGAATCATGAGGGATTGGAAAAGACCTCAAAAGATCATCTAGTCTAATCCCCCTGCCACAGTAGGATCACCTAGACCAAGTCATAGGGTCAATCAGTCAGCTGAATTTCTGGGTGCTGACTGCTTCACTGAATAATTGCTGCTACTTTAGGATGAGTAGCAGAGTGCACACTGACTGAGCAGGTCAGTCCTTGCCGCTGGTTATTCAAACTTTCATCATTTCAAAGCTGACTTGATGTAACTCACTTCAAGCCCCTGACCTCCACCAGAAGCTACTTCATACAACAGATTTTCACGTGAGGCAGGCTGTTGTGAGTGCATAAAACACACTGCAATGCTTCCACATAGTCAACCCCACTGAAATAACTCATTTGAAACACCATCTTTGTTCAAAATGCTAATTCACTTCAGCTGCCTGAGGAGTGTTACAGAACCTGAGTGAGAAGCAGGCGTTCAGTCAACTCCCTAGCACAAAGGACCTCATTTCAAGGGTATCTCAAAAGTCTAAGTTCTCACAACCAGCTCTGGAAATCCATCAGCAACCAGCTATGGGAACAGTCCAACCACATATCTTCCACTAACAAATCATAAGAGGCTGATAAGAAATCTCTGCATTATACTCCAAGATATCTTCCAGGGTTCTGCTCAGTTTTTATGGTGCAGATGATCAGAGCATGTTCTTTCCAAGATGACAGAAAACCTCACTTTAACTTCAGAGAGTATGTTCACAGAGTGCAGAAGATAACCCCTCTATTGGATGAGTTTCACGAGCTGAGTTCAGCTGACTGCAGAACTCAGTGTGCTCCCCTGTCCCCTCCTGACATCTCAATCTTTTGAACAAACTCAGCTAAATTCTTGTCACATAGTACAAGCAATGGATATCTGCAAACCAAACCGTCTGTCAGCAGGTACAGCACTTGCTTTTCCTCTAAGGGACTGATTTGCTAAAATCTTCCCATTTACCTCATTCCCTTCTTGAGTGACCTGTACTTACAAACCAGACGGGCAGTGGATTGAATATACCTCAAACTTTTGGAAATCAGAAGTGCACGTTGGTTTCCATCACATCCCATCTCTTCTACCCCATTTATTCTGCTGGTTTTACTCTTCTAGAATTATTTCCTCTGGAAAGAATAAAGAAAGGCTTACGCTCAGAAGAGCAGAGCTGTTAAAACCACATCTGACAGGTGTAAACACTTAGGTGAAATTTACATATCTCAAGTTTTAAGACTGGAGTGCTCAATCCCTGAATAATTCAAGAACCAAAGCTGGTCAAAAAAAGTTCCAGCACCACATTATTACACTGAGATATTCCACTGGAATTAATTTGTTCAGAGACTGGTCAGTTTAGAAGCTGACTTATTCTTCATCCTTAATCCCAAAAGTCATCTTCATCATGTGATAGGGAGCTGGAAGAACCCACAGACCAGACTTCAGTATTTCCGTTGGTTGGCTTCATTGGTGGTGTCTATCAAAGGGGTCTTGGATCTCAGAGCTTGCTGTAGATCCACCTAGGCTCTACCAGCTTCTTGGCAGACAGTCATCAAGATAGGACCCTCTCCAGATGGCCAGCTCCTTTGCCTTTTATCCATTTTGAAGACCAAACCCTTCAAACACAAGACAGGTTACTGTAGCTGTAATATAGATGCAACCTCAAAAGCTCTGAATTTTTATTGAGACAGAAAATTCCATCGCTACTGCAGCAGAGTAAAACTGCAAGACACTCACCCTGTCACAGACAGGAGATGTAAAAATGTCAATGCATGAAGATGTGGAAAATACCTCTCCCAGTGCAGGCCCTATAACTGGGGAAATATCTTACCTGTTTCAAGTAATATTTTGACCAGGACCACAAGAAAGCTGAAAAGTCTGAGCATAGGGTTTAAGACACTGACAGTTTACTGTTCATGACTCGGCAAGCTGCCGGTTGCTAGCAGTGACCCATCTTTCTGCCCACACAAATCCTCTTTAGCTGAGCAGTACAAGTGCCACTGCTGTTCTTCCTTTTACGATGATGTGATTTGAAAGCAGGACACAAAAACAATCACCCTTCTTGTAGGTGAAGCTGAGGAGTGGCCCTGAACTTTAAAAAAACAGGTCTGTGAAGTGACAAAGGCTTCTATTGTATTAACTCAAAGACTGGCAGGTAATTGCAGGCAATCTGAATTCCATTCCAAGGCTAGAGGACTCTGCCTAAATGATTCTCCTTTAAGAGAGATGAGAACAAACACAATGTAGAGAACTCAAGTATTTATGACGGGAATCAAGCCTGTTTGTTAGTAGTTAACTGACAGCCTGAATGCTGCATAAGGTCATGTATTGAAAGAAGATATGGAACAACAGTAAAGCATATTTAATAATCCTAGAGAAAAACCTCCTAAAATACCAAAACGTAGAGGGAATAAGAGATAGAAGAGTCTTGGGTCTGAGTTAGTGCTTGATGAGGAGAAGCAGAATCACAAGAAAGTATTTATAGTATGTTTTCCTTTCCTGTTAAATCTATCACCTACTAATTAGCTCGTGTGATGAACTACTACCATCTTGACTTCAGTAAAGCAGTTGACACAGTCTCCCACAGCATCCTTGCAGCCAAACTGAGGCAGTGTGGTCTAGACGATCAGGTAGTGAGGTGGATGGCAAACTGACTGCAGGATAGAAGCCAGAGAGTGGTGGTCAATGGGACAGAGTCTAGTTGGAGGCCTGTATCTAGTGGAGTGCCCCAGGAGTCAGTACTTGGACCAGTCCTGTTCAGTCTATTAATTAATTACTTGGATGAGGGATTAGGGTGCACTGTCAGTAAGTTTGCTGATGACACAAAGCTGGGTGGTATGGCCAAATCAGATGCTATTTTCCTTTAGGACGTTGTCTTTCGATCACAGGGAATACACCTAAATCAAATAATACAGCCCCATGCAGTTCAGTGACAGTACAAACAGAATCCATCACACTCCTTCCCCATCTCTGTGTATTGCTGGACTAGGAATGCGGATTTGTACACGACTTTTGCATCTTTCCCAGTCTAGCCAGTCCCTTGCCTTCTCTCCAAGTCCAAGGGAAATGCAATCTTGGATCATTCTTACCCAGAGAAGAAACATTTTTTGCAGCTAACTCACTAGAAATTTCTGTCTGGTCAGAGTTTCAATTTTTAGGATATTTTGGCATAAAAATTTCTTTCTGGCTCCATGTCAAACTGACTCCAAAATGGGAAGACGGTGCATGCAGAGTAGACAACTAAGATGGCTCTCTGCATGAGCTAACATATGGGAACTGACCCCAAGCTTACTGTGCTCCAGCTGGAGGGTAGGAGGATGCTGCAGAGAGATCTGGAGAAGGTTGGTCAATGGGCAGAGACCAACAGGATGAGGTTTAACAGGGCCAAGTGCAGGGTTCTACACTTTGGCCACAATGACTCTCTGCAGCTACAGACCAGGGGATCAGTGGTTGGAGAGCAGCCTGGCAGAGAGGGACCTGTAGTAGGGTAGTAGGGACTGGTTGACAATCAGCTGAACAGGAGCCAACAGGGTGCCCAGGTGGCCCAGAAGGCCAATGGCATTCTGGCTTGTATCAGCAATAGTGTGGCCAGCGAAAATAGGCATGTAATTCTTCCCCTGTACTGGGCACTGGTAAGACCTCCCCTCAAGTACTGGGGACAGTTCTGGGCCCCTCACTTCAACAAAAAGATTGAGGAGTTAAAGCAGATCCAAAGGACCAATGGGGCTTGGGAAGGGACTGGAGGGAAATTCTGTTGAGGAGAGGCTGAGGGACTTGGGGGTGTTTAGCCTGGAGAAGTGGAGACTCAGGGTGGACCTTGTCCCTTTCTAGAACTCTCTGAAGGGAAGTCGTAGTCGGGTGGGGGTCAGGCTCTTCTCCCAGGCAACTAGCAACAGGATGAGAGGGCAGGACCTGAAGCTGCCAGAGTAGGATTAGATTGGATGTTAAGAACCCTTTCTCACAGAAAGAGTGATCAGACACTGGAGTGGACTGCCCAGGGTAGACGTGGAATCCCCATCCCTAGCGGTGTTTAAAGACAGACTGGATGTGGCCCTTATCGCCATGGTCCAGGTGATTGTTGATGATGTGCCATGGTCTACATGATTGTGATCCAGATGTTAAGTAATAGGCTAGGCTGGATGAAAACCTCTTAGAGGTTTTTTCCAGCCTCAATAATTCTGTGATACATAATGCTGCAGGTAACACTTATGGAGATGGTGTTGCTAACCCAGCCTTTGTGCTGTGCTCTCTTGCACAGAAAGGGAGATACTACTTTCCTTCAAAAGCTGTACTGCCAAGGTAGTGTTTAAATGGCATTACCACACTTCCACTGGTTTTTGAGTGGAAATTTCTGTGGAGGAGGAGAGAGTGTTGCTGGAGAGGATATTCTCCAAAGGCATCAGTTGAAATCTGGACTCACCTGCCCTCAGGAAGCCCTCTCATAAGGTATCTCCTCACAGGTCAGAAGCACTGGCAACCAGTGATGAATAAATCATACTCTATAATCTCTTTAATACAAGTCTTGCTCTTACCTCCTGATAAATGAAAACACTGCATTCTCTCTAATAACAAATGCATGAAAGTGTGCCATTCATAAAAAGATTCAATTAAGCATATGGAGCATATCCTGCTGTGAGCTGCATTTCAGTAACAGTGTGATCTTCTTTCTTGTGTGGCAGTGGAACTTGTTCAGACAATTGTTGGGTTGGATTTATTTTCTCTTTTTTTAAAAGAGCACAAACAAGTCACCTCATTCAGAAAACCTGGTCAAATCTTTAAGACCAATTCTACAAATGCAAAATAATTCTCCAGTGCACAAGTAGAAAACACAGCTATTTATCTGAATAGAAACTGGGGGGGGTTTCACTTGAGGAAAAAAAATAGATCCCTCTTCTCCCACTTAATGGAAAATGTGGAGGAGTTTTGCTTTAGTCCAGTTAGATTAGAAGGAATAATGAGGAAATTAATCACAAAAGAAAGATCTTCCTTCTCCAGGGTTTCCTCTTTTAGATAATTGCATTCAGCTAGATGTATAAAAACTAAAATGTTAAGTGTTGGTTTTGCAGAGGTATTTTAAGCCTCCTTTGCCATCTTTGAGTTCAAGAGTTTGAGACATAAAACTGGGCAAATGAAGGAAAATGATTCATCACAAGGGGAGTCCAATATCACTGACTAGAGAAAACAGTCCACAAATACACCACCTTGACTTCAAATTCATCCTTTGCATAGTTTGAAATCTGTACAAAAGTAGTCCTTTTGCTTTCATGGAAAAGCTTCATCTTAACCAAACAGATTTCATTGAAAATACTTAAAGCAATTATTGAACATTTCTCTTCCTAATACTGTTTCTGAAGAACAGGATCATTTAATTAGGGAATTAAATTGAATCATGCCTCATGGAAGTCTGCTATTCATTCTGCTGGTGCCAGGGTTTAATTTTCAGGTTTCAAAAGGACTAAGCAAGTACTGAAGTTTGCTGCTACAGTGGGTCATCAGCCTCTAGTTTCTTTCTAACCTTCTCTGTAACTTTGTATGGGGGTAAAAAGTAATTAATGAATTCTTAGAAATTGGAAATTGCTTTCTGTTTAATTCCATTGAATGCTGAGTTCTTACAGTTCCTCTGTGCAGCTGAGAGTAAGTGGTATAATTTTGGGCGGCTCTTCCCACCTACAATCAGATAAAGGATTTATCTCGTTTCTGTGGAAGATGTCATGCTCTTAACAGACACGACTACTGTACCAGCAGAGCACACCCAGACTCTAAACCAACAGCATCTAATAAAATAATCTGGACTAGATGATCTTTCAAGGTCATTTCCAACCCCTAGCATTCTGTGGTAAACTGGGTATAAGAAGATGCTGCAATACCTCAACTCTGCAACTCAAACCATCACAAGCAGCTCTGACATACCCTGCTCTCCTATCGTATTTCCTACAGAAAAATGCCTAATACCAGCTCATTATTCTTAGCTGCTTACCCATGAAGGAGCCTTTGGTGTGACTGTAGTTATATGTTTAAGACACCTCCCAAAGATATAGAATGAAAATCATATTGTCAGCAGCGATGACACATTAGCACAGTCTGACTTAGTCTACATAAAGGCAAAGCCCAGCTGTGCTAGATACAGAGTTCTTCTGAAAGACAGTCAAAAAATTCTCACAGGAGCTAAAACAAGTCTTACCAGAGAATCACAGAATTATTGAGGCTGGAAAAGATCTCTGAGATCATCAAGCCCAGCCTATGACCTAACATCAACAATCACCTGGACCATGGCAATAAGGGCCACATCCAGTCTGACTTTAAACACCTCCAGGGATGGGGATTCCACGTCTACCCTGGGCAGTCCACTCCAGTGTCTGATCACCCTTTCCGTGAGAAAGGGCTTCTTAACATCCAACCTAACCCTTCCCTGGCCCAGCTTCAGGTCCTGCCCTCTCATCCTGTTGCTAGTTGCCTGGGTGAAGACCCTGACCCGCACCCGACTACAACTTTCCTTCAGAGAGTTCTAGAGAGGGAAAAGGTCTCCACTTCTCCAGGCTAAATTAAAGAGTTTTTAAAACTATATAAAATGTCATCAAAATGCCATTTCAATTTACAGAGCCTAAAAGAAGGTGAATCAATGCTTTAAGTTTGACACTGGGTGTAGACAAAATCTCCTAAACTTTGCTTGGTGTTGCTGTGAATTGAAAGAAAAGGTTACTACAAAGGGCTAAAACAAGGCTCTATTACACATCTCAGTTGAACTAAGAGACATGAGAAATGCTTTAAAATGATTACTTATAAATAAGGAGTAAGAAATCATATCTTGGGAGAAAAATTGTTTACTGCCCGTAACGTTCTGGGAGAACTTGCTGGAGGCAGACTGTTTTCCCCAAAATCAGTCCATGGCTAACAGTCTCCAAGAAAAAGAAAATATCTGCTCTTTGTGGGAACTTAGTACAGCACTACATACACTGAGGAGGTAATTCTGCTACTGCATTTGGCAGAATATATTCTGCCATGTGAATACCCCTAGTTACAAGAGTAGGGGTTGTGGAAAGAAGAGAGATGCAGTTTGCTTGAGAATGGAAAACCTATCTGTCATGACGCCGTATTAACACACTGTGAAGTTGGCTTTAATGAATTTTTCTTTCCAAAAAATGGTTTAAGATATCAGAATGGGAGAAATAGTCGGTCTGATTTTTCTTTTTCTTTCTGGTAACACAGACATTCAGAATTTAGAGCCTTTTGTATCGCTTTGATTGTCTTCTTTAAACATGGCCACTCACCATCGGCCAGATAGAACTACACATGGATGTATAATTGCCACTCTACGCTTTGCTATTCAGTATTTTAAGGTCATCTACAGAATTAATCCTTTTTCATATTTTATTAAACTACTATTATCTTCCACCAAACAATGTTACTTTCATCTCTTAAATCCCCTCTAGCTCCAGCTGTAATTCTCTTCCACCATGGATTTAGTTTGTTGCTTATCACTACAGCACCAAGTACACTTGCTTTAATAAAACCAGGAATTATTTAGTGTTTAGTTAGCGATTGCACTAAAGGGAGAGATAATTAATAGCTAAACAGACAGACATGAGTATATAACCATCCATGTAAAATAAATGGTGAGGGTTAGCCACGTTGAATCCTTATTAAACCTTCACTTACTTTATCTAGAATAAGGCAGAGCAGTCAACCAGGCTTTTGTAAGAATGAATTCTACAACAAACTTCATGCAGTCCCTTAGCATTTCAATATAAATTTATCATTCAAGCTTCAGAAACATGAGCAAATATATTTGGCCTCTTTGGGTTAGAATTTTATGTTTATCCAGAGGAAAGATCCTGCAGCCTGACACATTACAGTTCTTGGTCATGTGCCAAATACTGTCAGTGTAAGGCTTTGAAGACTGTGATAAGCAGAGTCTGCCTCCAACAGGTACCAGACAAGGCAGACTGAATAAAGTGCTTACTATTCAACATGCCATCCCCTCTGTTCTCTTCCAAACTCAAAGATGGCACATTGGATACTGGAACTATACCCGCCTTTTTCTTTTGTCTTATATTGTCACTACTGGTTTGTCCAAGTACATAATGGCTAGTCATAAAGAGGAGGACATAGCTGGGAAAGATGACAGCTCAGTGGCTTATTGGGAGGGCAAACCAAAAAAGTCAAAAATAAAACCACCCAGAGGACTCGCAGACAGGTGATCCCCTCCAAAATGGTCTCAACCTGGCAGAAGGTGGCAGCTGTGCTACAGCCACCGATCCAAATGGGTGAGGGAACCCAAACAGAGCTCCCCCAGCAGTATGTGGCTGTGCAGGTGACAGGCTGTGGGGAATGCTGCAGCCTCTCACTGATCTCAGGCTGTGTGTGGTTTGAGCAGGTGCATTATCTGCCTAACAGAGGAAGTTGCATTCCATAGCCTGAGGGGAATGAAGAAAAACTTTAAGGTCTTAAAATATTTGGTGAAAGAGTCTCGGGCAC
Source organism: Rhinopomastus cyanomelas (assembly GCA_013400115.1). Taxonomy (NCBI): domain Eukaryota; kingdom Metazoa; phylum Chordata; class Aves; order Bucerotiformes; family Rhinopomastidae; genus Rhinopomastus; species Rhinopomastus cyanomelas. Next base: position 324,440 of record VXBP01004902.1, read on the forward strand.
AAATTGTATTCTCTTCTTTTCTTCCATTCTCAGGTGAGGATAGGGGCTGGAACAGAAGGATGCAGGCCATAAATGCCTGACTACGAGATTGGTGCTACACACAGGGCTTTGGGTTCTTTGATAATGGCTGGTTTTATAAGGCACCAGACCTGACAGTTACATGTGGGAAAGGTTTATCTCAGAAGGGAAAAAGAGTTCTGAGGCAGGAATTGGCAAGGCTCATTCAGAGGTCTTTAAACTTGATTCAAAGGTGAGTGGAGCTGTTGCTGGGTAAGCAACAGTGGGGCAGCACCGTGGTATTGATGCAGACCTGCAGGCCTCCCACTGTTCTAGGTGAAATTGGAGTGCTCATCTCGCTCCCTGAAATGCCTGTACACCAATGCACGCAGCATGGGGAATAAGAGTTAGAAATGTGTGATCACTTGGGTGATTATGATCTGGTGCCAATTACAGAGACATGGAGGGACAGCTTGCACAACTGGAATGTGGCCATGGACAACTATGTCCTTCTCAGGAAACACAGGCCAGCAGGGCAAGGTGATGGAGTTGCTTTTTATGTGAAAGAGCAACTGGAATGTATTGAGTTCTGTTCAGGGGTGGATGAAGAGAGTGTTGAGAGTTTGTGGGTGGGGATTAAGAGGCAGGCTGGCTTGGGTGATACTGTTGTGGATGTCTGTTACAGGCCACCAGATCAGGATGAGGAAGCTGATGAGGCCTTCTACAGGCAGCTGACAGCAGCCTCACAGCTACAGGCCCTGGTTCTCATGGAGATTTTAACTACCTTGATATTCGCTGGAAGTCCTACTCAGCCAGCCATCCACAGTCCAGGAAGTTCCTCCAGTGCATTGGTGACAACTTCCTGATGCAAATGGTGGAGGAGCCCACTAGGAGAGGAGCACTGCTGGATCTTATGACAAAGCAGTGGATGTGGTCTATCTCAGCTTGAGTAAGGCATTTCACATAGTCTCTTACAGCATCCTCACAGCCAAACTGAGGTAGTGTGGTCTAGATTATCGGGTAGTAAGATGGATCATGAACTGGCTACAGGGTAGAAATCAGAGAGTAGTGGTCAATGGGACAGAGTCTAGTTGGAGGCCTGTATCTAGTGGAGATCCCCAGGGGTCAGTGCTGGGACCAGTCCTGTTCAATCTATTCATTGATGACTTGGATGAGGGATTGGCATGCACTGTCAGCAAGTTTGCTGATGACACAAAGCTGGGAAGGGTGGATGAGACCTCAGCAGGCTGTGCTCCTATTCAGTGGGACCTGGACAAGCCAGAGAGTTGGGCAGAAATTAGATGAACTATAACAAGGGCAAGTTTAGAGTCTTGTATCTGGGCAAGAACAACCCAAGGTATCCAGTATAGGTTGGGGACTGATTTGCTGGAGAGCAGCGTAGGAGAGAGGGACCTGGGGGTCCTGGTGGACAGAAGGATGAAAGAGGGTCAACAGCATCCTGGGGTGTACCAAAAGCAGAGCGGTTAGCAGATGGAGAGAGGTTCTCCTCCCCCTCTACTCTGCACTCGTGAGACCACATCTGGAGTATTGTGTACTGTTCCGGGCCTCTCAGTTCCAGAAGGACACAGAACTGCTGGAGGGAGTCCAGCGTGAAGCCACAAAGATGATGAAGGCAGTGGAACACCTCCCTTATGGGGAATGGCTGAGGGAGCTGGGTCTCTTTAGCTTGGAGAAGAGGATACTGAGGGATGACCTCATTAATATTGATAAATATGTCAAGGATGGGTGTCATGGAACTAGGCTCTGCTCAGTGGCATCAAGTGATAGGATAAGGGGCAATGGGTGTAAGCTGGAACACAGAAGGTTCCACATCAATATTAGAAGGAACTTCTTCACAGTGAGGGTGACAGAGCACTGGAACAGGCTACCCAGGGTGGTTGTGCAGTCTCCTTCTCTGAGAATGTTTAAAAGCCACCTGGATATCTTCCTGTGTGACTTGGTCTAGGTGATCCTGCTGTGGCAGGGGGATTGGACTAGCTGATCTTTCGATCCCTTCCCTTCCCTGATGTTCTGTGATTCTGTGTTTGGTTCTGTGATTTACTGGTGGGTTAAAGAGGTATTTTTTTCTTCCTTTTTCCTAACTATTTATTGGATTTGATTAAAATCCAATAAATTTTGTTTAAATTATATTTACTCTAATATTTTTCTTTGGTTTTTTAATGTTTTTTGAATCCCCTGAGAAATCAAAACTGGGATACCAGCTTAGTGAAAGATCATTAATCTGAAAGATCTGGGGAGTGGAGTCCAAAATTGACATTCTTAGGTCAACATGTCCACGTGAGGTATATACTTGGGAAAGAATGAGAAGGCAAACCACTCTGGAGCTGTATACAACAATGGTGCATCCTCCCACTCCTTCTACAGACAGGCCTTCTAGAGACAGCTGAAAGCAGATATTCTAAACCTGCCTGGATGCAGCCTTGTGCAATGTGCTTTAGGAAGTCCTGCTTTTGCAAGGAGGGTTTTAACTTTATGGTCTCTTGAGGTCCTTTCCAACTCAATTCCAATTCTGTGATTCTCAGCAATTTCACCTTTCTAAACTACTACTGTATTCACCTAGCACACTTCAGGGTGTTCTCCATCGGTCACATCTGTGAATCTACACATCTGTTTATGAAAATTAAATGCAGTGATACTATCAGAAATTAGTAGGAAAAGTATTTTAGAAACCTGCAGATTCTTTTGCAAGTAATTGTGGTTTCTGAACGAAAGCTTTTTTTCACCTTTATTTAGGTGTTAGTGATTTCCATGACAACCTTGTCCCTTTCCACTATTTCCAGTAGGTTTTCTAATTAAAGCTTACCTATGTCATTATGCAAAGATTAGATTTAGTTTTTGCTGTACCTTCAAGCTTTCCTAACAAAGGCTGTTATGCCAATAACATTGGAGAAGCATTTAAAGTCAATTTTGACACTAATGCCACATCCCTTTCAATAAAAGCACTAAAGAAATAGCAAGAACTACATATGTAAACATACACTAGTTATCTTGCAGCCTCAGCACCCCATTCAAAACATAGCATGCTCTCACTCAAGCGTATCAGGGGGAGAAATACTTGGAAGACAATCATACAAGAGAGAGAGATGGCTGTGATAACAATCTGAGCCACAGCAATCAAGAGTAACACTGCTGCAGTTTCTCTGATTTGTAGTGAAAAGCCCACAGATAAGTTTCAGAGTCTCCTCTCCAGCCATAAAATGCAGACATTCCTTCTCCCAAGCTCATAATCATAGAATCGTTGAGGTTGAGAAGGACCTTTAAGAACAAAGAGTCCAACCATTAACCTAACTGTACAAAGTCCACTGCTAAATCATGTCCCTAAGCTCCATATCATATGACCTTTATAGTCACACCTTCCTGGCAGTCCTGACCAATGCTTATTGACCTTTGTAATCACAGAATCATATGAAGGAGTTTTTTGGCATATCTAACTTAAATGTCCCCAGGTACAACTCGAAGCCATTTTCTCTAGTCCCATCACTATTTACTTCTAAAAAGTTACCAACAACCACCTCTCTACAACCTCCTTTGTAAGTCTCCCCTCAGTCTCCTTTTCTTCAAACTAAATAGCCCCAGCTCCCTCAACTGCCCCTAACAGGGCTTGTTCTCCAGATGGTTTGGCTGATGGAAGTACCTCAATTTTCATATCAAAATGGAAACACAGATCTATACAGTGAAGAAGCTCTGTAGAAAATATTGGAAGAGTCATTGTTCATTTATGAAAATTCATTCATTTTATGACAAGATTTTTCTTCTTGCTTGCAAAAGTAGCTGGAAGATATTTGTTCCCATGGCATAAGGCATCTTGAGCTCGAGAAGGTCAGAGCAGCAGAAAAAGTCAGATATTCAGTGTTCAGGATGAACAGTGCAACCCAGAATTGAAATTCTCAAGAGAAGCCAAAACTTCCTCCTCCTTGGATGACTCTGTATCATGACAGACATTTCATAACAGACACGTCATGCTACAGTCAGACTTCACAGAAAATTAAGCCAAGAGAGGTTGACGTTTGCAGAGGGTGGGAGCTGTGGCTTTTTTCAGCCTGTTTGGTGGGGTGGGGGGTGCTTTGTTTTAAAATGGAACATTTGATGTGATGTGCAATTCAGAGTGGCTCGAATAAAAATATCACCCAGTACAGCTTTTCGAATTGGCAAGCAGGCCGGGGTGAAGATTCAGGCAGCAAACCTGGATGCTAAAGGGGAGAGTCCAATCAGCAGTGACTACACATCTGTAAATCCTGTGAAGATGGGGAGGAAAAAGGACGCCAGCAATTTTCTACCCTGCTTAGAACAGGAAATGCTTTCTATTGACTCCAAGCAAGGAGAACAGTAACATTCTGAGAGTCACACTTGAAAGGGCAGAATACCTTAGGTTTGGTGCTAGACTTGTGCCAGGAAGCATCTGGACTCATGGACCGGAGGAAGGAATGAACGCACATTTGGGAAAGCCTCAGCTAGTGCCCAGGTGTGCACATCTGTGACTACGTTCATGGTTGTGTAGTTCCTCATACAGCCAAGCCTCTGGTTGAAACTGAACAGGAAGATCAAGCAATACAAAGGCAAACTAAAGGGAAGAGCTTCAAATTTTATAAAACCAAAAAACCCAAGAGTTCCGAAACCCATCTAGCAGCACACCTTGCCACAGGGCAATCCCGTTTGGCTGATGTGTACTAGATTGCATGCACACTTAGAGGTAGACAGTTGCTACAAAGGGTTACTCCAGTCTCTACAAAGAGGTCTCATCACACAAGGGTGTCGGGACAACAGCACTTCCAGTCAGAAGCCTCTGAACAGTGTATTTCAATGCTCTTCAGTTCTTTAACTCCTGTCCAGTGGGAAAAGGAGAACAGCAGTGGCTAAGTCCCTGGATGTACTTAAAGGTCATTCAGATGTGGTGTTGGGGGCACAGGATTTAGGGGTGAACTCTGGTTGGACTTGAATGATCCTGTGATTCTGAGTCAGTGTCTTAGTATACCAGAGTTAAATCAGTTCTTAAGTTGAACATTTGAGGAGGCATTTCACCACCTGCTTCTGGTCACACTTCAGAGGTTTCAAGGAAGAGTCCCTAACATCCAGTGCAGTACCACAAAGAGAATTTTTAGTGCTTGCAGGAGATTCCCGACTCAGTCAGAAGACAATATGATAGTAACAGCTCTGAGGGTCTTTTCCTACTAATGTCATCATATGTTCTGACTATGTTCTCACATGCTTCTTTCCAAAACCTCAGAACACTTATGTGTGTACATTTGGGAAGGGGCCAGGATACTAACTTCCAGTGTCTAAGGAATGAGTAAGACCATTTGACTTTGTAAGTCAGGTTAATTATCCAGTTAAGGAGGAAGAATTCAATGAGCAGTACAAGGGGAAAGCAAATGGAACTGAACTCATACACTGAACCACCATTTCTGCTCCTCACAATACCTGAACATAACTGCAAATACCAGGCAGGTGGTGGTAGATTGCATTATTTGATTCTTTTCTCCTCTTAGGTGGGTCCATTTATAGGTGAGAATTGCTCCTTCCCCCTCAGGGAAATTCACTACCCAGAGAACATCTACAAAGGAAAACCCTCACCTTCTGCAGAGCTTCATCTCAGCAAGATCCCTTGCGATGAATTTTTAGTATACTTTCAAAGTCATGAAAAGGTTGTTGTTATAACCCATTGCTGGTGTTGGGATTATTCCACCAATTTAAGTTAGTTATTGAGTTCCCCTTTGCACTGCACATGTCACAAGAATTCTGTTCCTTTCTGTAACAAGAAAAGGGACTTCTTTTAAAAGAAGTCTACTTCAGCTCATTACCCAACTTGAACCAGTGTATTGCATTACATGAGGTGTTCAGAGGGGATGTGCCTTGATCTGGACAAGCAAACGATTAAAGACAGAGGATTACAGCCTGCCACTGCCACTAAGTATAACACTAAGAAAGGATGCTACTCAGTTGGCTTTTCACATGCATATTGTCTGCTTTTTCTCATTATTCTCTCAATTTTCTCCTAGATATGTGCTTGCTGTGGAAACAAGAGAATTTATAAAAATTTTTGAGCTTCTGTATTGTAGAGGAGGTTTGTGTCAAGGCGTCATCTCTTGTCTCCTCTGTTTGTTCATACTGATAAAGCTATAAAACACCACTCCTCCTTTATAAAACTATAAAACATGTCTTTTTCATGAGAAGCCACAAAGGAGGTTAAAACCGAAAACCATCCTGTCTTTCCCAACCTGTATCTTAGGAAACAAGAAACTTACCTTCCCAGAGTCAAGAAGTCAACTTCCAGCATCTTGAAACACACAGCTCCTGTAGCAAATCTGTAGGACTGTTATGAGGATAGAAAGCTCTAAAACACAAAGTACAGACACTAAAGCTGAACCAAGAGATATTGCAGAGGAACTTGCCTGGGTAGCTCTAAACCAAAGCAAGAGCTTATGCTGTGCCCCTGGGAATCAGCTTACAATTCCTGCTGCACAGCTGTTGAAGGACTCTCTGGCAAAAACACACAGCAAAGAAAGGTCTGGTGATAATTTATGTAGTCACTTATAAGACCGGAGTAATAAAATGATGTTTTATAACATTTCCTGCATTCATGCTCAATCATATTGTCCAGAGTTGTTTTGTACACCTATTTTTATTCTAGGTCTTCACTGCTTACCAAAACTAAACCTAAAACAGTATCAGTCTGGGGCTTTTTGCTTGACTCTGCAGCATTGCCTTTCTAACGTAGGAAGCTGAACTCTCACATAACAGTTCGGTTCCCAGTTGTCACTTTCTAGCAGCAGAAAGACATCTCTATTCCCTTTTAAAGTCAGACAAAAAGTGTCTGTAGCAAACTTACCCAACAGAGATTACCTCAGCATTCTCACAAGTGATTTTTCATCTTCCTTTTGTAGAAGATTTTATTAGGAACACCTAGTGCAAATCTGCCAACCTAACTGAAGACCCAGTATCTCTCAGATCAGTTCCAGTCAAGGCTGTTGCTATATGTTGTTTATATTGTCCCTGTGATGCCCATTTCACATCTCCTACTCCCAGCATCAGTTCCTCCACTTGATTCCTCAGCCCCCTGATGTTATCTAGCATTCAGTCATTTCCACTGCTTCACACCAGCTACAGCTACAGCCACACCAAAGAGGGCTACGAGGGTCAGTCTGCAAAGGTCAACTTCTGCCTGCCCAGTTTAGGAAGAGCCCATTCCATTTTTGTGATCTGGTTTAGTGAAGTTAAAGTGTATTACTTTTAGTTTTTGAAGCAAGTTCCCCTTTCCAAAGCTACCAGAGCACAAAAATGTGAGATTGATGAAATTGGTTTCTTCCATTTATTCATTAACCAGCCCAAACAGTCCAAATTTTTCCAACGACAGCAAGCCCTTCCATAGTGTTTTTATATCACCATAGCAGTAAAATAAATATTACATATTTGCAAATCATAGAATCACAGAATTATTGAGGCTGGAAAGACCACTAAGATCATCAAGTCCAGTCTATGATTTTCAAGCAGAAGATGGTAGCCCTGAGTGAAACTTGTGAGTGCAGGTTCACACTTCAAACACTAACAGTAGGACACCGCCACATCAGAATTAACTACAAAAGCAACTGCAATAAAATATACTGAGAATCCTAGAACAGTTTGGGTTGGAAGAAACCTTCAAGATCATCTAGGTCCAACTGCCCTGCCATGGGCAGGAATGGCTTCTACTAGATCAGATTGCTCAAAGTCTCATCCAGCCTGACCTTAAACACTTCCAGGGAGGGGACAATGTGTAGAAGGTCAGAGAAGGATTTGTATTCTTCCTGTGCACAGCCAGCATGGTAGTTCAATCACACATATAGCTTTAGAAATTATTTGGGGGAGAAGAGATGCACACTCAAAATTTGAGGAACAAAGGAACTTCTTCACAGTGAGGGTGACGGAGCACTGGAACAGGCTGCCCAGGGGGGTTGTGGAGTCTCCTTCTCTGGAGATATTCAAGACCCGACTGGACAGGTTCCTGTGTGACTTGGTTTAGGTGATCCTGCTGTTGCAGGCGGATTGGACTAGATGATCTTTCGAGGTCCCTTCCGATCCGTAATGATTCTATGATTCTATGATTCTATGAAAGGAAATTCTTCCCAAAGTAGAATTTCAGCCCCGGCACTGAGTTGGCCTGGGCTAACTCACGGCTTCGCTGCATAATAATTTAGTTTAAATGTTTGTTTCAAGTAAAGTGTTTTTCCCAAACACAAGTTTGCATGTAGGCCACTCAAATAAATAAAACCCTTTTTCAACTGAAATTTGAGCTTTCTAGCAAATGTTGAAATAGGAAAGAGAAGGGTGGGCTTTCTGCAGAAAATATCTACAGTTCAAGTCTTTGAATAAGATGTTGTAATTCAGAAACTTAATGTTGCACACGGGCTGAACTGGGCCCCTCAGGGTGTATTAACTGTCCGACAGTTCTGCAACTTTTATTACAAAATCTGTCCAGACAAACGTTTCCAGCCTACAAGGTGACATAAGCCAACCAATTTTCAATTTCCAACCATTTCTTTCAACAGTGCTTTCAAATCAGATTATTTGGTGGAGAGGCAAAATATTTCCAGAAAAATCATCTTTGCACCAGACTTTCTGCAAACAGCAACGACTTCCTATGTCAAGAGGAACAGGGCAGGCAGTGGGGAATTTGCAGGTTTGTTTGTCCCATAGGTGCTCAGCCAACCTCTGTGTGTTGTCGGTAGCAAAACAGGTTAGAATTTCAAGTATTTGGTATTAAACCTCAGAGATCACTGTAAGAATGGACAGAAGGACAGTAAGAGACCTCATATACAAAAAGTAAGGACACAAGAGCCTTTTGGGGTTTTGTTTTAGGTTCCTTAGTTGTTCTTTGAAAAGGAGTTGTTTGTGACTTTTTAATAACTCGTGCATATATAGTAAGTTACTTCAGAGGCAGTATTTTCAACACTAACAGACTCCATGAGTTATTTAAACCTGAAGACATTACAATCATGGAATCATTTCAGATGGAAAAGACCTTTAAGATCATCAAGTCCCACTTAACTGTACCAAGACCACTGCTAAACCAAATTCCTAAGCTCCATATCTACACAAATTTTAAACACGTCCAGGAACGATAATTGAACTACCTCCATGGGCAGCCTGTTCCAATGCCTGGTGACCCTTTCAGTAGAGAAGTTTTTCTTAGTGTCTAACCTACGCTTCCCCAACGTAATGCATTACAAAGTATACATTAGAAAGCACAAGAAAGTTTATTCTCTACTTTTCAATACAATCTTGACTTTTGATAAATGTGGACAAAACTTCTCATTTCAAACCTGAAATAAGCCTGAATACATAAGCGCGGAATCCCTACATATTTTAGAGACAACCAACCCGGATAATAAAAAAGCAATAATAAGTTTGATGGTAGCATGTTATCTGCAGGAAGAACTGTGCTTAAAGTTCGTAGAGAGAGAATATTTTCCCCTACTAAGCTTGTTTTGATTTCACAAGCTTCCTGTAGATATATACAGAAGACTGCAGAATTAACATATGGAAGCTCGCAGACCATATTACCACATACTCTAAATATAATCAGTAACGAGGTATGATGTCATCTGAAACTAATTCAGTTCCTCCCTTCACAGCAAGCATACATTTTGACCTCATGTCATACTGGCCACGTGCGTTCCAATCTGTCCGCATCACCTGCCTCCTTCTTCACAGGATTACACGTACCTTGATGTCACCTTCCACACTGCCCCTTCTGCACAGGGCACGCTGTCCAAGTCCATCTGTCAAGTTACCTTCTCACGCTGCCAGTAGGAGCAAGGACAATTAAAATACAATGTCAAACCCACAGCAAAAACATGCTTCTCCCTGAGCTGACCATATGATCTTTCTGCTGCTACCTGTGTCACTTTCCGCCTGTTACGCAGAATTTGGGGTGTGTGGGGTGTGTTATATTACTTTACTTTACTATCTATTAATTATATTCTATTACAGGCTTATTTGGGCCAGACTGTGCATACTGCTTCTGACCACAAGCACAGATTACCCAGCATAAAATAAACCTAATAATTAGGGCACAATTCTTCCTTTGCTACCAATTTTGCTGGCATTAATAGCAGCTGATGAGTACTTGAACCTTTCTAAAAGCAATTTTCCTTATTAAGTACATAAACACTGAGTAAGGAGCCTGTCTTTAGAGACTCCTTTATTGCAAACCTTGGTCTTCCACAGGTTTTTCAAGCTTCATGAATTTCAGGCATTATGCCACTTAGTATCCACAGCACTAAACACCAGAATCAACAGACTCCACTGACAGGCAGTGTTTGGTTTTCCTCCCCAGGTCTCCATCAAATATGCCAGTGCTTTAAAAATTACCTCAGGTTCTGAAGTGACCTGCCCTAGATGCTACAGTCCTGCTTGAGCAGGGTAGTTGGACTCTATGACCTCCTGATACCCCTTCCAACCCCCAATGATCTGTGTAATCTGTGTATAATTTGAATTATTATAAATAGAAACACTAGAAACTTCCTTCCATGTTGCAGCCAATTAGTTCGAGGCATCTCATCTAGTTTGCCTTCGGGCACCTCCTGCCAGTACCACCTGAAATTCCAGAAAGTGCTCTTTACAGCAGAGACTCACAGCAAGCAGTCATGCCAGGAGAAGGAACAAGCTTGCTGACTGCTCCAAAACTCTCACTTGTCCAAAGCATCCCTCTGTTTTTTTCAGCAGAGCCTTGTTTCCTCTCGCCATGAAGTGATGTTGCAGAGACAGTAGTCTTGATAAACAAAACAAGCAGTGTTTAATCAACGTAAGAAACGCTACTCCCTTGCTACAGCTTTTCCCTGGCATTGCCCATGACCCTTCTGCTGTAAACCAACAGCAGTGTAATTCCAGCAAACAGCCATCCCACTATCAGCTTTTAGCCTTCTACCTCGCCCTGTTGAGGCAGACAGTATCACAGTATTACCAAGGTTGGAAGAGACCTCATAGATCATCAAGTCCAACCTGTCACCACAGTGGTCAGTTGAGCAGGAAAGCACCTTTTTGTCACTCATGTGTGAAAGGATAGCAAGAGTTAAAGTTTTTTGGCACAGCTGGACAAAACTGAGCTTGACTTAAACTCCATGTTACCTAGCCCAAGCTGACTCTCTTATGACCATGGCTATAACAAAGTACATCACGTTATCACATGTGGAAGCCAGCTGCAGTGACACGTATGACTCCTGTGATGGCACATTCTGAAAATACTCTGGTTAAATGAAAAATACACACATTTTTACTATTCTGTATAAAGCAACAGCTGTTTAGAGATGCCCAGGGAGGTGGTGGAGTCACCATGCCAGGAGGTGTTTAAAAACCAATTAGCTAGAGCACTTGAGGCCATGGTGTAGGGTTTAGGGAGATGTTGGGATGAGGGCTGGAGCTGATGATCCTGGAGGTCCTTTCCAGTCATTATGATTCTATGATTCTATTCTAACTTCTATTCAGCATGAGTGGATGGTATATAGATTTAAAGGAAGTAAAACCATGTTTATCACTCTAAACCATTCTGGAATACATTGGAAGCAACTTTATCTATCTGTCACCTCTAAATCCAGCCCTCAAGACAGCTGCCTTAACCAAAATTCTTAAAAGAAGTGCCCTGTCACAATATTGGCTTTATCAGGTAGTGTCTCGTTAAGGTGAATGATATGTGCATCATGATGATGCACCTCAAGCCTGATAAGAACTAATTATTACTTCCAGTAAAAGGGGTTGGACTTAGATGATGTTTCCCTTCCAACCTTTAACATTCTGTGATTGTGTGAAGCACACACACAACACGTGTTGAGCGACAGCATTTAGCAACTGCACTACATCCAAGCCTGGCAGAGAGGGACCTGGTAGTACTGGCTGACAATCGGCTGAAGAGGAGCCAACAGGGTGCCCAGGTAGCCCAGAAGGCCAACGGCATCCTGGCTTGTATCAGCAATAGTGTGGCCAGCAAGACTAAGGATGTAATTGTCCCCCTGTAGTGGGCACTGGTGAGGCTTCCCCTCGAGTACTGGAGGCAGTTCTGGGCCCCCCACTTCAAGAACGAGATCAAGGAGCTGGAGGGGGTCCAGATGAGCAACGAGGCTGGGGAAGGGACTGGAGGGGAAAGTCTGAGGAAGCTGGGGGTGTTTCACCTGGAGAAGAGGAAACTGAGGGGGGTCCTTCCCCCTCTCTACCTCTCCCTGAAGGGAGGTTTCAGACAGGTGGTGATCGGGCTCTTCTCCCAGGCAACTAGCAACAGGATGAGAGGGCAGGGCCTGAACCTGAGCCAGGGGAGAGTTAGGTTGGGTGTTAGGAAGCCCTTCCTCACAGAAAGGGTGATGAGACACTGGAGTGGACTGCCCAGGGCAGTGGTGGAATCCCCATCCCTGGAGGTGGTTAAGGACAGAGTGGACGTGGCCCTTAGTGTTCTGGTCTGGCTGATGCGGTGATATTAGGTCATGGGCTGGGCTGGATGATCTCTGAGGTCTTTTCCAGCCTCAGTAATGCTGTGATTCTCTGATTCTGTAAACTCAGTCTGGCTTCAGTCACCAACAAGTCTGCAAAGGCTCATGCTGCCCTCACTCGTTGGTTTGACAATCCACTTACTCATTAACAGACAAAATCAATCACAAGTAAGATGCCACCAACTTACAGTGATACCCTAGAGACTACTGTTCCTCAGGAACAGACTTGTCATGGTAAGTGTGCAAAACTCCTCAAAGAAAAAGGACCACAACAACAAAAACACTCCACAGCTGAGCAACCATAGGGAGGTATAAAAAAATATCTGTTCTGCAAGCTTGGACTAAATAAAAACAATCTAGAAATAGAAATACAGACCAGACAGAAGATACTGCAGTAAATACAGAGTTATGAGAATAACAAGAGGAAGGGAGTGAGGCTCAATTTATTGCAGATTAAGGATTTTTCAGTAAAAGGCAGGAGGAGGTGTAACAGAACAGGATGGTGTTACCACCACCAAGATTAAAAGGAGCTGACAAACATCTGAGCCAAAGTGGCAATCACACAGGGAGTTCCCGAGGATTGGCTGTTAAATTTGATATTAAGCAGCTTGCAGAGGGATGTGGCACTTGGCACAGCAAAACAGGATCCGTTTCCACAACTACTGAACCCACAAAAGGCTCAGCACATCTCTGTAACAGAGCCTACTGCCATAGCTGTCCAGGCACACACTGTTCAGTGGAAACCTTGGCAGAGAGCTTTCTGGAGAGTCACAGAAGAGGACTTAGACCAGAGTCAGAAGTTTCTTTTTTCTTTTACACAAAGTCAAAAAACCCCACCAGTGTTGGTTAGGCTTAATGAGAAGAAAGCAACAGGCAGAAAGCAAGTTTCAAAGAACCAGCCTGAAGCGTGGAGAAAACGCAACACAGCTTCCAAAGAAACCGTATCTACACTCTCTTCACTTCGTATCTTTGGATAAATTTCACTGGCTGCTGGAGCAGGAAAGCATTCTTCAAAAGCCTTGACCCAAATCTCACCAAATTTGGTCCGAAGGGATCTTTAGTCAAATCACATTTAAAGAAAAACAAAAAGCCATAAAAAATAAAAAAGAGACTGAAATTCAATTACCACCACACGTTTCTAACTTAGATACATGAGATTGTTTTTCATCTTGCAGCACAGCAGCACTTCATCTAATAAAGCCAGAATCAACGGTTGTTGTTTGTTCATTGGTTGGTGTTTTCTCTCCTCTTCCTTCCTCCCCTAAAAAAAGAATCATCATAGAATCATCATGGCTGGAAAGGACCTTCAGGATCATCAAATCCAGCCCTCATCCCAACGTCTCCCTAACTCCTACAACACAGCCTCAAGTGCTCTAGCTAATTGGTTTTTAAACACCCCCAGGGATGGTGACTCCACCACCTCCCTGGGCAGCCTGTTCCAGTGCCCAGCCACTCTCTCAGGAAAGAACTTCTTCCTAAGATCCAGTCTAAACCTCCCTTAACGCAACTTGAGGGCATTTCCTCAAGAAGGGACTGGTCAAGGCTACTCAGGCCAAAGTCTGCAATGCATTTTAAATTAATTCTCTGAAGGCAGGAAGAAAGGGATGAGGGATGCTTGAGAAAATGAAACAGTCATTTGAAAAGCAAGCCAACAAAACAACACCGAAGCACAGCCAGAACGGCAACATACCATTGTAAACAGACACTGGGCAAGCAGCTCTATCGCTGGAGCCGCAAACAGATGCTCATGTCAGAGGAGTGCTCGCCATGGACGGGTCACAGAGGGCCATGCTGCTCCCCAGGGGAGGCAGTCGATGTCGTAGATCTAAGACAGTTCAGCACAGCAGGATCATGTCACCACTGGACAAGGATTCAGACTACAGCTATGTGGTCTTATCTAGCAAGTTTTATTTCTGGCTGACAGGACTGCCCTTTGGGGTCTCCAAAGACGCAAGTCCCAGGCTTCTTTGATTTGTAGAACTGTAAACGCTTGCTCTAATCTCAGCTTGTTTAAAAAATAAGCATGTTTCTACCCCTGGTATGTCCCCTATCTTTCATAATAATCTCGACAGCACATACTGACCGATGGAGTTGAAAGTGTCATCAATGTTTTCTTGCAATCAAGTTATTTTCACAGTCAGGACAAACAACTACTCAAAGCTGACCTCAGAAATCTCTCTCAAGTTTTTTAAGGGATCTCTGTTCATTTCAGCTGTGAAGAATAGCACTGCCCTGGCTACCAGGGCCAAGTGCAATTGCTCCCAGCTGTAACAACTCTTAGCGTGCAAGCAGCGTGATGGCAAAACACTGACTTCCAGGCCAGGGCTGTGGCCTGAAGGCTGGGCACAGAGCAGACCTTGCAGGAGTCTCATTACGCTGAAGAAAATATTGAAATCTTAACTGGGTCCAGCAGGAGCCAAAGAAGTTAAAGCACTGAGCACAACGCGCCCTTCTGCTGCTGCTGCTGCTCCTTCCCCTCTCTCAGGATAACGGACAAACTCCTCAGATCTCCCCAGACAACAGCACCCCCACCCACAATCTTTGACCGTGGCATCCCCAAGGAATCCACAGGGGCAGCTTTGCTGAAACTCAGAAACAAGTTCTGTTTAAAATTGTGGATGATGGCAGCAGTGAGAGGAAAAATCATTTCTACCAAAAGCTTCTTCACCTCACCAGCTTCTCTGGTGCTGTTCAGCTTTCAGTCACCAGCATTGCTGCTCCTCAGAGCTCCAGGTCTTTGTGCCAAGGCTACCAGGGGAAGCAACAGGTCAGGGGATTATTTCTGAGGCTGCTAACGAAAATCAAGCTGACATCAAACGCTCTAATGAACTGAAGAGTAAAGAACACACAGAAAAGCCTGTAAAGAGAACGACTGGTTATCCAACGAGTGCTTTGACTTCCCAGTTTTCAAAGCTGAGCTCACAAAGCTCAAGAGCTTTAAAAATTCACCTTGAACTAGATTTTCTGGATCAACCTAAATTCAGACACAGCTTTTGGGAGGAAGTCATCAGGAAACTGCATGGTTTTGCCTCTTCCTTGTTTCTGAATGTCCAAACCATCGATATCAGCAGAGCCATGTGCCACACAGGAATTCTGTGTGGGTGCAAAACCACCTTGATTTTACCAGAGAGAGTAGACAATGCCTTTCAGCACCAGCACACACACTGAGGGAAGCAGAAATGACTAGAAGATCTAAAAACACACATCAGACAGGTGTTTTTCTACATGATTGTAGGAATATTTTCCTCCATGGTATCTTGCAGCAGAGTGGGGATTTTTTCCGTGCGAGATGCAGCTCCACACAGACCGGTAAGATCACAGTAGAAGCCATTTATTAGTTCTCAGGCTGTCCCTTCTATACAGTCCCTCCCTGCATGTGATCCCACAAGTTATAACAACAAGTAGTGCTATCTTGCTCACGAGAGAATCACACCTTCTAGCTGGCTTCCCAATTGGTCCTTCCTCAGGTCCGGCTGGTGGGCAGGCAGAGCTTCCCCTGCTCTGCACCAGGTGCCCCATTCTTGTCTCTCATGGCCTTCTCAGTTATCTCGTCTCCATGGCACCTGGTTCTTCTCCACTAGCTAGCAGCATTCCTTAGCTATGATGTCTGAGGCCTGACCCAGCCTCCACCACCACATTGCAGCTGTAGGGTTGTTCCAGAGAGTCGTTTTACAAACACATCACACCCTATCGACTTACTTCAGGTATCCAAGACAGTGAAAAGAATCCGCTGAATCACCCAGCCCAATGCAGAGGACCTAACTCCCTCTAGATAATGTTTTGTCCCACAATCACTTTTGCATTGTTTATAGTAAATCAGTTTTAATAGGTACCTGTTTGACATTCCCACTCCCATTACGTTGTCTCTAAATGCTGTCATCTACAGGGACAAGTCTGCCACAGCCCTTTTCTTCTGAAGTTTATTTCATTCACAATAGGGGAGAACTGAAGAGCTGCTGGCACAGGATTCCATTACGCCAGTCTCTGTAGAGAACACCAAAACCAGGATTGGATCTAAATTCCAGGTCAAAGTAAGTTGTCCAATATCTCCTTTGGGTTTCATCTTTCTTTTTGGTGAATCCCATTTGCTGTATCCTTTCCAGATAGTCAAGTTTTTGCCTGTCTTCTGTACAGTTTTACCTCTCACAAGAAGGGTATCTTTTGTGAACTGACCTCATACAGGCCCTCCGTACCCTTTAGGAAAATCTCCTAGAAAGACGTAAAATTAAGCTCACTAAACCATGTATGGCTGAATAGGATGAGACTAGGGGTCCCTTTAGCTCTGTGACTTGTGACAGCAGTGAAAGTGATTGCATCAGAAGACATGGAAACCTTTCACCAAATAAACTCCCATTCCTACGTGATCTGCCCTAGGTTCTATAGTCCTGCTCAAGCAGGGCAGTTGGACTTGATGACTTCTACAGGTCCCTTCCAACCCCTAGTGTTCTGTGTATCTGTGCACAACCTCGCTGGACAAGAACTTCCAACACATTAAGCATCTAGCAATAACCTTCGGAACCTATAACAATGGTTTTTCTGAGAAAAAAATATGCTTCTTTTAATTTTTAACTTCATACAGTCTTACACAGGTACAATATTAAAATCAAGTAACAACAGCACAAAACCTCTCACCTTGGTCTAGTATATCATGTGACTGTTACCTTCCAGGCTGCTCACATCCTGTCCCCGTGATCAGCCAAGAATCCAACTAGATATTCCATCCAACTTTTACTTGCTCTTTCAACATACACTTCCCCAAGGTTCTCCTCTGGCCACCTATAATTTATCTTGCCTCATTGCTTTTAAATCCAATTGCTAATGGTTTTCATCTTTAAGTAGATGCTGTCCTTATTTTGCAATCCTCAGTGAAAGCTAATCGACACTATACTGTGCATGCTTGCATGGTATCCTCAAGGAGGAAAAGAGAGCATTTAATAGTTTTTAGTACAAAAGAAAAGCAGTACCTACCATTACTAGATATCCTCGCCACAGAGATAGAGAATGAAATAGTGGACTCTGATAAAACAAAAACAAAACAAGAACTAATTTCAGCATAGAGTTAAATGCACGCCGCTGCTTTGGCAGCGTTCTTCTCACTGTTTGACATCCTTCATTATAAAAAACTCCATCGTTCCTCTTTTCCTACAGACTACAAGGATGTGCATTTGCTACTATATAGTGTCTGCATCAAAATGGGTTTGGATATAAATCCAGCCTGCTTTAAAATCTTTAGGAACTATTATCCTTTCCACAGAGACTCTCTGTTCTGCTGCTCACACAACAATCTCTCCAGAGGACAGCATAGTGACTACAATTAGCCTATGTGGCTTATATGGGATCGATACTAAATCCCAGCAGGAAAAGTCCCATAATATCAGGAGAAAGAAGAGATTATAGGTTCAATGCAGCAAATATATTTGAAGATTCACAGTTACTACAAGGTACAGAGTAAAAAGCACAATATGCTGGAGAGCATGTGCCTCCAGTACCTTGATTTCTGTGAAAACATCAGGCATAAAACACAAACCTGTGAATTTTAAAAGAACCTCCACCAACAAGTCCAAACTTAGATTATGAGTAGCCTCCTCCTTTGAAAAGGATCTTAACAAGAAATAAAAGTAAAAACAGCCAAAGAGATTGCAAATGTACTAAGACGTGTAGATTTACCTGAGCTAACGTATTTTTTAGAACAACAGATCTGACATGACTTCATGATAAAGTCTTATTTCAATCTCAGAGACAGCAGAATGGAAAAATAGTGCAAACTTCTAGTGGTGGTGTCACGAAGCTCACACCTACGGGAAGCCTCATCCGAAGCACAGAGTGCCCTTTCTAGTGCTACCAATGAAGCCTATGAAGCTTAGTGGCTGGTGGCAGAACAGCATCACAACAAAATATGCTTCTTGTCACAACTTTGCTGTTGGTTTCTAAGGAAAGATGACACAAGCCCTGCAGAACTGGCCGGAGAGCAAGTTACGATGTGGAAAGCATCATGTACACCACTGATGAAGACAACATTGGACAGATGTCTTCAACTCTTACACGGATCACTCTGAAGCTCTCAGAAAGCTGAAATCATGATGTCTTCCACAGAAGTCCTTAAGTATGTCAGTGCCAGCTACATTTAGTGTAACCTACAGACACAGAAGGCAGAGAGATGCCATGTTTGGAGCTGGGGCTAGTTTAGCAGTCTGCAACGAATTACACAGGTAGATTTTCTAACAAAACATTATCACATAACCCATCGCTACCATATAAAAACAAAATGCATACTAAACACCTTAACACAAAGTGCTTCAAGGATGCCTCTTTCCCATGGAATACATCAAGGGTGGATCTTCGACTTGATTCACTCACGCACTGCAGTCAGGCACAGGAGAAAAAACACCACGTTAAAAGAGCTATTGCAGGAGCTCGATGCCTTCCGTCTGCTTTCCGAGGATGTAGCCAAGGTCTGTACAGGTGTATGCCAGATGGGCATGGGTACACTACTTGTGTTGACAAGTGCAGTGTTTCCTACAGTCTTGTTTTGCTTGGACAGCCTTCTAGAGAATGCCTAAGATTTCTGCTGCGTACTTCATTAAATCCTGGAAAAATTTAACTTGTCTGTAGAAGCCAGGAGAGGCTGAGACTATTGCAGCTGGGACTGCTGCAGTTGGAGGGTTTTCTCCATTCTGTCAGATAGCTAGTGTTGGAGAAACCATGTTGTATGAGAAGATTTAATGTACCCTTTGAAACTGAAGAGCAATGCTGGCACTGTGAGAGGAGATGGCAGCTCAGCCAGGACCACTAACACTGCGAACTGCTTGGTTGAGTAGATGGACAAGATCCTGCGGTGCCCTTGCTGCAACTTCAGGGCTTTTTTTTCCCCTCAGCAGAGCTGCATTACATTGCACCAGCATTTGCCATAGTTTTTCATATGTAGGTGGAAATGTCTATTTATCCACTGATGTTCAGCCTGTCACTTGCTTCATTTGAGCCAGGAACTTTATCCTTTATCTTGCCTTTGTATGCTTCTCTCCTTCTTTACAACTACCTGGTCTTCAGCTACAGCTTTCTCATATCTTGATCTCGTTTTTCTCTTTTCATGGTATTAGACTACCACTTCCTTTGTCAGTGTCCTGGAGGAATAGTACAGATGTAGTACCAGCAGAATGCATTTCTTCTCACTGCATGCCACTCCTGCTCTGCATCTAAACCTTTTCTTTCTTCTCCTTGGCAAGTATTCTGGCTCATGCTCTCTGGAGGTATTAAAGCATCTTCCTATTGCTTTCATCATCAGCAGAGCCTGCTTCCTTGTTGCTTTATGCATGTACTTCCTCCTAGCTTATCTTTCGTACTTATTAGAACAAGCTCATAACAACATTATTGGAACATCGCACTGGAGACCCAGCAAGCGATTTACCTCGCAGTAACAGCTTGTAAAATGAACTCAGGGTAGCTGGACAATTCTGCTCTTGAATGGCCTCAAACAAGTTAGATACCTTGAAGCTTTAGAGAGCTCATACACCTAAGGCACCCGCACCTCCAATAATTTCCTTGAAACCCATCTCATAGAATGAGTTGGAAGGAATCTAAATCTCTTCTCCTTCAGTAGAAGGTCATTTGCCCTCGTCCTATCACTGGATACTCTTGCAAAAAGTCTCTTTCCAGCCTTCCTGTAGTTTTGCTTCAAATATTGGAAGGCTGTTATAAGGTTATAAGGTCAGCCTGAAGCCTCTTCATCTCTAGGCTGAACAATCCCAGCTCCCTCAGCCTGTCCTCATAGCAGAGGTGCTCCAGCCCTTGGATCATCCTCTGACCCTCCTCTGGCCTTGTTCTAACAGATCTATGTCTCTCTTATGGTGGGGACGTCAGAACTGGACACAGTACTCAAGATGGAGTCTCATTTGACTACCTGACAGAACACTCAGATTCTGCCATTCCTTTTGTAGCTTCCACTGAGTTTCCAATAGAAGAGTATTTCTTTCTCTCCCCTCTTTTACCCACAGTAAGATAATGTGGATAAAATGCTCAATCAAGATTTTTCCTTCCTGCTAAGAAGAGATTTTCTAACATATATTTTTTTAAGTTGACTTGGTAGAACTAGCTAGATTTCCAGTAGCCATTCGCAACACGCTCAAGTATATTGGTACAACCTGGACATTAATCTTAGATGCTATCTACCCGTCACACGTCAAGATACCTGGGGATAGTGTGCTTGCTCTTTTTCACTCTCAAAATAAGCAAGCTAGCAATTTTATCTTCATGGCACAGTTACTGTACCCTTGTCACTCATCATCAGCTAACACAGCTGGTATTTTTCTTCTCATCTCAGACAGAGCATCTGACTCAAGGTGGCAGAAATTTTAGAACATTTGTGTCCTCAGATAATTCGTGCAATGCTCAGGCGTGACATCGTGCCTTCTCAAGAAGCCATCTGAAGAAGTGTGTCATGTTTTCAGAGCACAGCGTTGACATGGGAAGCTAAAGCCTGTTTTCAGAACTTTCTGGAGCGTGTGGAGGCTGCTACAGGACGGCAGATGGGATTCACCTGAGTGGTGCAGGCATGCTTACAGTGCTGATGTGCTAACCACCTCATGCCAGACATGGCCTTTATCTGTGTCAAATTCTAATTGCCTAATGCTTTATGCACACCATCATAATTATTACTTTCACTCTGGAGGTGTTTAGCCTGGATAACAGGAGACTCATGGGGGACCTTCTCCCTCTCTAGAACTCCCTGAAGGGAGGTTGTAGTCAGGTGGGGAACAGGGTCTTCTCTCAGGCAACTAGCAACAGGATGAGAGAGCAGGGCCTGAACCTGAGCCAAGGGAGAGTTAGGTTGGGTGTTAGGAAGCCCTTCCTCACAGAAAGGGTGATCAGACACTGGAGTGGACTGCCCAGGGCAGTGGTGGAATCCCCATCCCTGGAGGTGGTTAAGGACAGACCGGATGTGGCCCTTAGTGTCCCAATCTCAATGATATGGTGATGTTAGGTCATAGGCTGGGCTTGATGNGTTAGGTTGGGTGTTAGGAAGCCCTTCCTCACGGAAAGGGTGATCAGACACTGGAGTGGACTGCCCAGGGCAGTGGTGGAATCCCCATCCCTGGAGGTGGTTAAGGACAGACCGGATGTGGCCCTTAGTGTCCCAATCTCAATGATATGGTGATGTTAGGTCATAGGCTGGGCTTGATGATCTCAGAGATCTTTTCCAGCCTCAATAATTCAGTGATTCTGCAATTCTAACACTGTAGTTGTGTATTTTATGTTCTTAGAAGATAGCTAGCCATATGAGAAGCACTTAAACCAACATTCGACATGTCTTCTGGATCATCAGGCAATTAAAGTACCGCTACTGTTTTGAATAACTTTCTACTGAGACATTGGGTAAGGCAAGGCTGGGACAGGGAGAGATAAGACATTGGCAGAGGTGAAGCACAGCTTATTATTTTTAAGCAGTAACTGCTTTCCAGAGCACGAACCCAGACCACCAGCAGAGCTTACATGACCGTCCAGCTGTCAGGCACAAAGATGCCAGATCAAGCCTTTGCCCAAGAGGGATGAGATCAAGAGAGGCAAAGCATTCATTTCCATGTGATGCTTTCCAAAGGGCTGTTGGGCTCTCTAGAGATTTCTAGGTTATAGCTAAAAAATGTGTTTTGCTAATCCAATTTCTTGCTCTCCAGCTACATCATTCCTAAGGATTTCACAGAATCACAGAACATTAGAGATCGGAAGGAACCTCGAAAGATCATCTAGTCCAATCCCCCTGACACAGCAGGATCA
>VXBP01004902.1:347521-389708 GCA_013400115.1 Rhinopomastus cyanomelas
GATGAGAGAGCAGGGCCTGAACCTGAGCCAAGGGAGAGTTAGGTTGGGTGTTAGGAAGCCCTTCCTCACGGAAAGGGTGATCAGACACTGGAGTGGACTGCCCAGGGCAGTGGTGGAATCCCCATCCCTGGAGGTGGTTAAGGACAGACCGGATGTGGCCCTTAGTGTCCCAATCTCAATGATATGGTGATGTTAGGTCATAGGCTGGGCTTGATGATCTCAGAGATCTTTTCCAGCCTCAATAATTCAGTGATTCTGCAATTCTAACACTGTAGTTGTGTATTTTATGTTCTTAGAAGATAGCTAGCCATATGAGAAGCACTTAAACCAACATTCGACATGTCTTCTGGATCATCAGGCAATTAAAGTACCGCTACTGTTTTGAATAACTTTCTACTGAGACATTGGGTAAGGCAAGGCTGGGACAGGGAGAGATAAGACATTGGCAGAGGTGAAGCACAGCTTATTATTTTTAAGCAGTAACTGCTTTCCAGAGCACGAACCCAGACCACCAGCAGAGCTTACATGACCGTCCAGCTGTCAGGCACAAAGATGCCAGATCAAGCCTTTGCCCAAGAGGGATGAGATCAAGAGAGGCAAAGCATTCATTTCCATGTGATGCTTTCCAAAGGGCTGTTGGGATCTCTAGAGATTTCTAGGTTATAGCTAAAAAATGTGTTTTGCTAATCCAATTTCTTGCTCTCCAGCTACATCATTCCTAAGGATTTCACAGAATCACAGAACATTAGAGATCGGAAGGAACNAAACCTCTCTTGATCTGCTAATCACCCCCCTTCGGATCCATCCCAGGATGTCGTTGGCCCTCTCAGCCACAAGACCACATTGCTGGCTCATGGTCACCCTGCTGTCCACCAGGACCCCCAGGTCCCTTTCTCCTACACTGGTCTCCAACGGGTCAGTCCTGGGCAACCCGTTCCAGTGCTCCATCCATCACCCTCACCATGAAAAAGTTCCTTCTCGTATTTATGTGGAACCTCCTATGTTCCAGCTTACAGCCATTGCCCTTTGTCCTGTTATTGGATGACACTGAGAAATTTATTTATCTGCTCAGTTTCCACAGTCAAGGCATTTTTGTGGTGAAAAGACAGGAAGGGCGCCACACTTACCTCCAAACCTGTAGTTTTCAAACTCCAGCGTCCACAGCCCAATAAAAGGACCAGACACACAATTAGCATCCCAAGTACCTCTGTCTCTGGATCATTCTGTGCCTGTTCAAACTGATGGTGGAAGAGAAAGGGAAAGGGAGTGAGGGGTGTTGCATAGATTCATTTTAGCAGATTGGTTTAGAGACTACACAGCTTCTGTAAACATGGCCAGGTTAAATAGCTCCCAAAGCCTCCACATGAGAAACCAGTCTTTCTCTTTGCTCTGTTACGGTCTCTGTGACTCAGCTGAGACTCTCTAGGCTCATGTAAAGTCTGTCCCCTGCTGTACTTTTGTGGTTATGTCTTTATTCCTGGGCTGCCTGGACTGGTTTTTTTTCCACTCCTCCTTCCTGCTTCATCACACTACCACTAGCTTGTGACCGAAGCCTTTCCAGGTACTGCTGCAGAAGTGTGTAAATACTCAGTGCTACCTGTGTTCTGCATTGCTGCTGCAATCTAATCCAAGCAAGACAAGTGCTTGGTGTCTGCTTTACACCTTTGTTGATAGGCATCTGGCAGGTCAGCACAATCACCGCTCCTGCCTTGTGGTTTGATTTAGAATCTTAGAGTGAATATCTATGTGGATTCAGAAAAAGCAGAAACAGTTGTTATTTACCCAGAAGTGTGCAGTCTCATCTGTGGTGACACTGGCTTCCATCCATTACTTATTCTTCATTCACATTTTACCATCTGCCCACTGCTAACAGGACTTGCTATATTTAATCTGTGCATCACCACCACTGTCTGCTGAAAAATATAAAGGATTTGCTTGAATTCACTCAATTAGGAGCTGCACCATTCAGGTAGCTGTACCAAAAATAACTTGATGTATGAGTTAGCAGCTTAAGTAGCCCCTTAGCAGCACTTAACAACCACTGCTGATGTAAGATGTCTATGAATTTAGAACCATCCAGGTTTGAAGTGAGTCACATAGCTCCAACTCACATGTAGCACAGCTGGCTGGTCACAGTTGAAGGAATAAACCTGAGACACAGCTTTACAGGTAAAATCTAGTTAAGAGACCTAGTAAACATTTACTGTCAATCACTCTCTGGAAAAAAAAAACCACCCCACATCCAGAGTTCTATTAGCATTTTCTCCTTAAACACCAAGGTGAGTAGGGTAAATACCTTAACCCTGTGCAATTTTTACTTACTTTTCCTGCTGGTGGACTGAACTGGGGGAAAGATAGAATATATTGTCTCTACTTCAGTATTTTAAACACAGTTTAGTCAGACAGCAGTTGTCTTCAAGACACTCACTCGGCATGCTTTATGGTCACAAACAGCTCCTGCTTCCTCAGTTTCTTCTCTCAAATTACTAATGATAGGGTGAGATGAAACGGCCTCAAGTTCTGTCAAGGGAGGTTTAGATTGGAACTTAGGAAGAAGTTCTTTACTGATAGAGTGGTTGGGCACTGGAACAGGCTGCCCAGAGAGGTGGTGGAGTCACCATCTCTGGAGGTGTTTGAAAATAGAGTAGATAAAGCACTAGAGGCCATGGTCTAGGGGCTAGGGAGATGTTGGGATGAGGGCTGGACTTGATGATCCTGGTGGTTCTTTCCAGTGACGATGATTCTGTGATTCAGATCATGCTCACTAATGGAAAGAAAACAGGTAAAAGTTACTGAACAGAGTCTCAGAGACCACAGGATGAAATCCCACTCTCACTCTGATGATCTCACAACTGTAAATCAGTCAGGGTAGCATTGACTGGAGTCCACTGGGAAAAGTCGAGTGTAATCCCACATTCCTGCAGATTTTCCTTCTGCAGAGCCTCTGTGACACACATTGATATTTTCTACTTTGAACTCAGGCTTTGATTGCTGCAGGTACAGATCACAGCTTGAAATCAAAGCTTCACCACCCTCTTTGCAGAGGATGAAATCAATACTATCAGAGCTCAACCAGCAGTCCTTCACTGCACTATTTGCAGTGTCCCTTGTGCCACAGACATTTAGCTACAACTGAGTGAGAAGTTGCTGCTAATGGACCATCCACCACATACACACTCACACCTGGGTTTTGAGCACCGGCTGTGAGCTGACTGTGAGACAGAGAGGCAGCCTTTTGCATCCACAGATCTCAAGGTGTTGGGCTTGCAGTACTCTGATCTGGAAGGAGGGGCAGAAGCAGGGTCTCTGGAAAGTGGGGTTACTAATATGGGAAAGGAATGGGCACCTATGGAACAACAATCATACCTGCAGAGGCTCCAGGCAGAGAGTAAAATCTTGTCCCCCAACCCCCTTCTAAGCAGAGGCTTCAGGGGAGGAGGTGCAGAAGAAATCAGTGAGTGCGCTGCAACAATTCACTCAGGGGCAAGACAAGGTCTCAGCAGCAGCAGCTCCAGCACAACACTGGAGGAAGTCAAGTCACTTTAAATTAATTATATGTGACTCCCATCTTCAGGGTGGGCTGGAAAGAGGATCCTGGCAACTACAGCCCTGTCAGTCTCACTTTGGTGCCAGGGAAGGTTATGGAACAGATCACCTCGAGAGCCATCATGGAGCAATTAAAGGTCAACCAGGCGATCCAGCCCAGTCAGCATGGGTTCATGAGAAGCAGATCCTGCTTGGCAAACCTGATCCCATTCTGTCATGAAGTGACCTGCTTAGTGGATTAGGGTAAGCCTGTTGATACAGTCTAGCTGGACTTCAGTGAGGCCTTTGGACACTGTTATCCACAACATCCTCATGAATAAGCTGGTTGCCCATGGCTTGGACAGGCATTGACTCTGCTGGGTGGAACACTGGCTGGATGGCTGGGCCCAGAGAATTGTGGTCAATAGAGCTAAATCTGCTTGGAGGCCAGTCACGAGTGGTGTCCCCCAGGGCTCAGTGCTGGGGCCACTCCTGATCAACATCTTTATCAATGATCTTGATGAGGGGATTGAGTGCAGCCTCAGTCTGCAGACTGGGAGGGAGTGTCAATCTGCTGGAGGGTAGTAAGGCTATTTAGAGGGACCTTCACAGACTGCATCAACGGGTTGAGGGGAATTGTGTGGGTTTCAGTACAGCCAAGTGTCAGGTCCTGCATTTTGGTCACAACAATCCCATGCAGCACTGTAAGCTTGGGGAAGTGTGGCTGGAAAGCAGGCTAGCAGAAGAGGACCTAGGGGTTCTAATTAACAGAAGGCTGAATATGAGCCAGCAGGGTGCCCAGGCCAATGGCGTTCTGGCTTCTATTAGAAACTGTGTGTCCAGCAGGAGTAAGAAGATGTTTGTTCCCTGTACTCAGCACTGATGAGGCTGCATCTTGAGTCCTGTGTCCAGTTTTGTGCACCTCAGTACAAGGGAGACATAAGGTGCTGAAGTGAGCACAGAGGAGGGAGACAAAGCTGGAGAAGGGCCTGCAGAACAAATATTATGAGGAGAGACTGAGAGGGTTAGGGCTGTTTAGTTTGAGGAAGAGGAGGCTTAGGGGAAACCTCATTGCTCTCTACAATTATCTGAAAGGACACTGTAGAGATGTTGATGCTGGTCTCTTCTCACAAATCACTAGCGACAGAACCAGAGGGAATGGTTTCAACAAGGTAGGTTTAGATTAGACATCAGGAAGAAATTCTTCATGGAGAGAGTGGTCAGGTACTGGAATGGGCTGCCCAGGGTGGTGGTTGAGTCACCATCCCTGGATGAGTTTAAAACTCATGAGGGATACAGTTTAGAAGTGAATTTGCAGGGTAGGGTTGATGGTTGGACTAGATGATCCCAAGGGTCTTTTCCAACCTGAATGATTCTGTGATTTATAGGCAAGATATATCCTATACAATGTCTGAAGGCAGAAATACGCTTAAATAAATTCAGGCTGGGGACTATTATCCTTATAAAAGCCACAATAATACCATCCCTGTGGCCCCTGGGCAATAAAACACATTATGGAGTCAGGCACCAAGAGGCTAGAGTGACTTGGGAGATTAGAGGATGAAAAGGATGAATGAAAAGGTCAATGTGTATGAACAGATGCATCTGAGCACTCTAAGGATTTTATAATCTGTTAACCAAACTGCGATTCTGGAAGAATGGATATCTGAGAAAACGAGGGCAGAGAAATAGAGAGAAGTAGGAAAAACATGACAGGACAGAGTCTGGAGGAAGGGAAGCTGCAGAGCTTTAAGCTCACGTGTTGGTAAACACGTGCCTCTCCTAGATAGTCCAACAATCAAGGAATCTGAATGAGAAGTAGGCCAGGTGACCAGGACATGCACACGTGCTTCACTGAAGGAGATGTCATGTAGATCACAGATAATTCATCTGATGTGGCAGTTGCTTGGGTAACCATGCATTTTTCTGTGAACAGCAAACTAAGCAACCGTGCAAAATCTATAGTTCATTGCTTTCTTTTTCCCTTTGGTTGAATCAGCTCCTGTGCTCTTTGGTTGTTTTTTTTAATGCAGTAGTTAAGTATTTGATCCATTCATACTTGCCTCTCTCTTTTTTCAGCTAGTCTTCCATTTATGAATTTGTGCCATTCAAGTGCTTGCTGCAATTCATTCAAATATTCTGCATTCACAGGGATGCAGAAAAGTCAGGCACGTTTATACACAACATAGACCCAACAGCGTGACGGAGACAGAGATCACCTTAAGCCTCTCCAAGGAATCATAGAATCATTCCGGCTGGAAAAGAGCCCTGGGATCATCGAGTCCAACCATCAACCCTATCCTACAAGTTCACCACTAAACCAGATCCCCCAACACTACACCCAAGCAACTTTTTAACACTCAGCCACCACCCTGGGCAGCCCATTCCACTGCCACTGCCTCCATGAAGAATTTCTTCCTGGTGCCCAGTCCAAAACTACCCCTTCAAGTTAAAGCTTCAAGCCATTCCCTCCAGTTTCATCACTAATGAGAAGAAATCAGCACCTACATCTCTACAATGTCCCTTCAGATAGTTGTAGAAAGCAACGAGGTCTCCCCTCAGCCTCCCCAAATCAAACAGCTCTAACTCTCCCAATCTCTCCTCATAAGATTTATTCTCCAGGCCCTTCACCAGCTTTGTCGCCCACCTCTGCGCTTGCTCCAGCACCTCATATCTCCCTTAAATTGCTACAGGACTGCAAATAAATCTGGCTTTGGCTCACAGAACCATGGAATCATTAAGGTTGGAAAAGGTCTCCAAGTTTTATCTAGTCCAACCATCACCCCAACCCCCCCCGCCCACCAAACCCTGTCCCCCAGGGCCACAGGCACTCAGCTGCTGAACCCCTCCAGGGGCAAAGACTCCCCCCCACTTCCTTGGGCAGCCTGTTCCAACCCCTGAGCATTCATCCAGGGAAGAGATCTCTCCCGATGTCCAACCTAACTCTCCCCAGCAGAACTTGAGGTTGTTTCCTCTTATGGTTGTCTCCCAAATAGCACTACACAGACTGAGCTGTGAAAGGCAACTATGATTACTGTAAAGACAATTCTCTTAATCCAATATCTTGTTAGACAATTACATCACAAATACCCAAGGCACTGAAATATCACAGAATTCAGATTTTTCCTTCAGGAAATCAATCGCAGAATCATTAATGATGCAGCAAAGGACCCAGACTTCACCTCCTGATAGGGTTCTCTATGAACCACCCAAAACTACTCCAGTGGAACTTTATAGCAACCTCCCAACCCCTGAAAGGGGCTGTCAGAAGGCTGGGGAAGGCTGTTCCCAAGGGCAGGGAACGATAGGATGAGGGGTCATGGTTTGAAGCTGGAAAAGGGCAGAATGAGGCTGGACAGGAGGTGAAAGGTCTGGAATCTGAGGGTGTGGGATCCCTGGAACAGGCTGCCCAAAGAGTGGGTGGATGTGCCCCATCCCTGAAGCCATTCAAGGTCAAGCCAGAATGTGGCTGTGGGCAGCCTGATCTGGGGAGTGCTGGCCCTGCTTGGTATAGGAGGGTTGGACTGGATGCCATTTGGAGATCCCCTCTAACTCAACCCATTCTGTGAGTCTGATCTCTGCAAGGGGCCAGGGCAGGTGCAACACAGGCTACAGCAGGGTGGGTTCTGGCTGTGGTGTGAGCTGAATCCCTCATCTCACAGCAACATGCTCTCCTGGACCCTTAGGGGGCTCCCACACAAATGCAGTGGTACCCACAGTGATGCCAATTATCTGACCCAGCAGTTCTGGTGTTTAAATTGGTGCAGCCCCAGCTGCCAGAAGGACATGGAAGATCTGGAGCAGGTCCAGACAGGGGCAACAAAGCTGGGGAAAGGGGTGGAACACTGATGCTCAGAAGAACAACTGAGGAAACTGGAGAAGTTTAACTGCAGAAAAGGAGGTTCAGGGGAGACCTCCTTGCTCTCCACGACTCCCTGAATTTCAGGAGGTTGTAGCCAGGTGGGGTTTGGTATCTTCTCAGGAACAAGAGACAGGGCGAGAGGAACCGAGGAATCAGCCTCAAGTTGCCCCAGAGGAGGTTGAGACTGGTCCGAAGGACTAATTTCTACCCCTCAGTGCTCCCCAGACCTGGCCCAGGCTGCTCAGGGCAGCTTCAGAGTCCTCATCCCTGGAGGGGTCGCCTGATGATATCCTCCTGTCCCTCCCTAACTGACAACAAGCACTCGGGCTCCATTCCCAGTTCAATGGTGTCAGCAGATACTGCTTTGTATTTCGATTCTATTTACCTTTAAAATCCCAATTCTAATTCCATCAGCCTGACAGGAGCTACTCCAGCTGAAACACTGGAAGCCGCTCCAAGACAACCGTCACTGGAGGGCTCTATCGGTTGACTGGAGCCAAGGCACTTGACTCCACTCTCATTCCTACTTAAGGAGCTCTCTTGACTTCTATTAAACTATGAGGCTAGGAAGGAGCGGGATTTGACCTCCTGGATCTGACTACAGAGAAAGAACAAGCCACCTGCTATCTCCAACTCAGATGTCCTGCATCTGGTCACAAACTCCTTCCCAAAGATTAATTAAATCAGCTGTATTACAGACATCAGAGCAAACTCCTTAATGTGTTTTGATGTGGAGATGAGCCACGAACAACGTATTAGGAAACAATCATTGTAAATTACACTTCACAGCTGAAAACAAGGGAAAGTGCCTCAAAATTAAACAGCTTTTGCCACCAGACACTTCCCTGAGCTCCACCTGCTCCACATACAGAGTCGCTGTTATGGCATCTCGTCTGCAGCTCATCTCACAGCCACCAGCTCCATGGAGTAAGGAGGTGATTGACCCTCTGCACTGGGCACTGCTGAGGCCATACCTGGAGTACTGGGGTCAATTGTGGGCACCTCAGAAGAAGGAGGACATTGAGGGGCTTCAGTGGGTCCAGAGAAGGGCAACAGAGCTGGTGAAGGGCTTGGAGGACAGGGCTGATGGGGAGCAGCTAAGGAAGCTGGAGGTGGTTAGTCTGGAGAGAAGTCAGCCAAGAGAAGACTCCATCACTGCCTGCAACTGCCTGACAGGAGGGTGGTTGGTCTCCTCTCCCCAGTCACCAGTGACAGGACAACGCAGAGGCAGTCTTTCAGAAAAGCCGGCCATGAGTCCACTTCCTGTGACCTGCAAAGGAAGGAGTCACAGAGTCATCTCCAGTCTAATCAGCCCATCAGTGCCCGGTTTTGAGAACGAAACTCAAGTTCCCCGTTCGACACCTTGTACTTCACACAGGGGCCACGCTGCGTTGCCTGCGCTCTTCCCACCTCTCGTTTTGAGAGTCTCAGGTTTATAGCGGGGGGAGGTTTATTCTTTTTCCTATGGATGGTCTGTAATTCAGTGAGTGACCCAATTCACAAGGAATCATGACAGAGTGGTGCTACCTTTAGTAGTCCCGCTTGTCACAGGGTAGCGTTGCTTACGGCTGCGTGAAAGACAGTGTGAAATCCATTTCGGTAGGATTTATGAAGCTTTCCTGACTCGAAAGTCACGCTGTTATTTCACTATGTCCAGAGAACTTAGCAGCATTTAGAGAATACTATCTATGACCACACACAGAGTTTGAATTCAAGATTTAAGATCTG
Organism: Rhinopomastus cyanomelas; assembly: GCA_013400115.1. NCBI lineage: Eukaryota > Metazoa > Chordata > Aves > Bucerotiformes > Rhinopomastidae > Rhinopomastus > Rhinopomastus cyanomelas. The sequence goes on from VXBP01004902.1 coordinate 356,637, forward strand.
CTTACCAGGTGGCCTCATTCTGTCTCTCAAAAAACAAAACACAGCACACGTGCATATACAATTCTGTCTCATACATTTTATAGCAAAGTTGGGTTGTGTTTCGCTGGGGATTTATTTCAGTAATTATATGACTCGGTCACTGCTTTATACAAACAACAAAGGTGTGCACGTGTCAAACATTTTCAAGAGGAGTATCCCATAAGACTACGTCACATCTGGGAAGCAGCAGGAAACAGAACAGACCAAATATCTGCCTAATTATTCCCAGTACAGTAGTTATAAATAGAATCATAGACTGGCCAAGGTTGGAAGGGATCTTAAACATCATCTAGTTCCAACCCCCCTGCACAGGCAGGGACACCTTCACTAGATCAGGTCACTTGGGGACCCAGACAGTCTGGTCTTCAACATCTCCAGGGATGGGGCAGCCACAACTGCCTTGGGCAACCTGTTCCAGCATCTCACCACCCTCACAGGAAAGAACTTGTTCCTCATCTCCAACCTCAATCGTCCCTCTTCAAGTCTGGAACCCTTTTCCCCTTGTCCTCCCACTACACACCCACATAAAATGCCCCACCCCAGCTTTCCTGTAGGCCCCCTTCAGGTATTGGAAAGATGCTCTGAGGTCACCTGGGAGCCTCCTCCAGGCTCAACAACCACAACTTGCTCATCCTGTCCTCATAGGGGAGCCTGCTGATGATTTGAGTTGCTCCCCTCTGGACATGTCCTTCTTATGTTGGGGACTCCAGAACTAGACACAATACTCCAGGTGGGGTCTCACAAGCGAAGAGCAGGAGGGATTAATCACCTGCCTCAACTGACTGTTGGTGCTTCTTTTGGTGCAGCTCAGGACACAGTTGGCTTTCTGTATTTGGCTCAACTACTTTGACTCTTGAAATTACTGTTCTGCTTCTGTACAATAATTCACTGAATTCTAACTTGTTACCAAAGAAAGATTGGATATGATGGCATTCATAGAGCTAGCGTTCCACTGTTTGGAATCTTACCTGTGCATCAGACACTACTGCAAGTTCATTGTGTTCAGGACTTGGGAGCTGACACAAGAGAAGAGGCTGCATTCACTGAGCCATGTGAAACAGGAGCTTCTTCACCTACAAGCTGCACAATGGGTATGGCCTCGTGACACTTAGTGCCACGGTGCGGCTGACGGCGTGATGTTAGGTCATAGGCTGGAATGATGATCTCCAAGGTCTTTTTCCACCTCAGTCTGTGATTCTGTCTTATGGTATGGAGCAACAACACTAACTATTTCATTTCAGTTTGAAGGTTTAGCGTGTCCTAGAAGAATAATGAGACCCCTCTCCCCACACATACAAAAAACCCTAATAAATAAAATCTGCTTAGAGGGAAAGTCCTTTTTGTGTTTCTGTTGTTTGGCACCATTTCTGCATCTCATTAATTACTTCTGGAAAGCCTTTAAGCTCATAAACCAGAAAAATCTATCAGTATCTGTGAAATTATTCCACAGGTGTCAACTAGTTGTCTTGAGATACAATTCAAACCAGTGATTACCTCCCCGGTGAAGCCCAGAAACTTTTTGCCATGACATTGAGGGAACATACCCTACACTTATAATGGAATGAAAGACAGGAAAACAAGCCAGACAATATAAAATTAGGCTGTGAAGTTCCTGACCCCTCGTTTTTGCTTGAAGACCTTAAAAGACACCTGAAAAAAAAACTTTAAAGACACTCAAAGAAACTAGGGATGTTTGAATGAACAGAGTGAACAACAGTCAAGTCTGAAAGTTAAATTCAAGTGAATGACAATAACTTCTGTTGTTGCTAAGTAATCCTCTCCCACACAAGTGGAAGGTGTTACTTCTTATTTAGCAACTTGAGAAAGAGTAGACCTTGCTGGCTAACTGTTCTTTGCACAGAAACACAGAGTTATCGAGATTCAGTCTCTCTAAGATCATCAAAAGCACAGTCTGACCTAACATCACCACGTTGGCCAGACCACGGCACTCAGTGCTACATCCCTAAATACCTCCAGGGATCAAACTCCACCACCTACCTGGGTGGTCCTTTCCAGGGTCTGAGCACCCTTTCCATGAGGAAGTGCTTCCTAATATCCAACTTAACCCTCCCCTGGTGCAGCTTCAAGCCCTGCCCTCTCATCTACCACCTATATTTGTATACACAAGAAGAGAACACCACACCCAAGCCTCCACTTAAACAGATTGATGCCAGCAGATCCCATATTCTGTTGGGAATTCTCTCCAGAAGCACCTGAGATATACGAGTTTGGAAATGCATGAACACAAAAGCTCCAGCTGGCAAAGCTTATCAAAGGACTGGGACCCTAAGCTGGCCACACATCATTGCTGTATCCATCACTGCTCCATTTGCAATGCATAGTATCAAATGATTCATAGATGTTTTAATTATTGGCTTGGAAGACTTTATAGCAAAGTATGTTTTTATAAACATCTAGAATATAAACATCAAGAATATACCTTTGGCTGTTTTGTAAATGAAAGCTTAACAGCAACTGTGACCTTTAACTTTTACATACTGAATCTATGACAACTGCAGCTTTTACCTCAGTGCTGCAGTGCCTGCTAACCCAAATGAAAGCCAAGACAGGACTCCAGGGTTTGGGCTTCCCAAATGCTGAGAATGAATTTTTTACCACATTGTCTGAAAGAAGCAGACTTTTCCTGCTGTCAGACAAGGTGGTCTGAGGGCTTAAAGGGGAAAGAGGTGAGACCTCCACCTGGAGTATTGTGTACAGTTCTGGAGTCCCCAACATAAGAAGGACACAGAGCTCCTAGAACATTTGCAGAGGAGAGCAACTCAAATGATCAGAGGGCTGGAGCACCACCCCTATGAGGACGGGCTGAGAGAAGAGGAGAAGAGGATGCTCCCAGGTGAACTCAAAGCAGCTTTCCAAGGGGGCTACAAGAAAGCTGGGGGAGGGCTTTTCACATGGAGGCATAGCAAGAGGACAAGGGGAAAGGGATTCAGACTTGAAGAGGGGAGATCGAGGTTGGAGATGAGGAATAAATTCTTTCCTCTGAGGGTGGTGAGACACTGGAACAGGTTGCCCAAGGCAGTTGTGGCTGCTCCATCCCTGAAGTATTGAAGACCAGGTTGTCTGGGGCCCTGAGTGACCTGTTCTAGTGAAGGTGTCCCTGCCTGTGCAGAGGGGTTGGAACTAGATGATCTTTAAGGTCTTTTCCAACCTTGACCAGTCTATGATTCTATGACTATATGTTGACTGAAATTTTTAATGGTCTTCAGAAGAATCACAGAACATTAGGGATTAGAAACACAAATGCCAGTTGCTGGCCTGAAGTCCAGAGGCCTGCAACCACTGTACAACTGGAACACTGCAAATATTCCCCCATTCTTTGGCAGATGGTGTAATGATGCTGTCGCATTCTTCTGCTTTCAACACTCATAGACTTGTCCTTTGAACATTCTTCATCTGAAGCTCATGCTTCTATCTTTTGTTTGCAACAAGTCTCTAAGGCAACCATGGGGTTGGGCAAATAGTTTCACTTCGTACAAGATAATAGGTAATTCAAAACATCTATTTTTTAAAGCAAACTGAAGTCATCTACACATCAAAGGTTGCTTGCAGCTGACTAAGAGGCCAAGAAAAACGAATCAACGTGTTCAGCTAGACAATAACAACTTGATCCCAAAGTGCAGCAGCTCCCATTAATTTACAGGGTCAAGGCTGAATGTCAGGGGTGTGTAAAATAAACCCTGCTGCCAAGCACCCACCCATCGTAAACACAGGGTGTGGAAAAGTCTGACTGACTGCAGAGTTTATGGCCAGAGAACACACGCTACCAGGTAGTTCCACCCAAGGTGAAACCCACTTCTGTTCTAAGTGTCTTGCTGGCACCTGTGTACACACGCAGCAGGGGCACTTCGTGGATGCTCCAGGGGGTTGGATCCAGAGCTCCAGCCGGTGGAGACACTACTCCCACCCCAGGGAGGTGGTGGAGTCGCCAATTCTGGAGCTGTTCAAGGCAGGATTGGACGTGGCACTTGGTGCCATGGTCTAGCCTTGAGCTCTGTGGTGACAGGTTGGCCTTGATGATCTATGAGGTCTCTTCCAACCTTGGTAATACTGTGATACTCAAAAAAGTGGCTGTGTGGAAGCAGAGTTAGCGACACCAGTAAAACTGACCTTTCTGAACACTGGTTTGTTGAAGAAAAGCAAGTCTTCTCCAGCATTTCCAGCTACTCTATGGCTTCCAAAAGATCAGAGCAGAAAAACCACAGTTCTCAGGACCTTAACAAAAAGGTTAGGTGTTTGAGAGCCTGGAGATAAAGTTGAAACTACAAAGGCTGAAAGCAGGAGTATGCTCTCAGTTCTGAGCTGTGGCCAGCAGCCACCCCCTCACTCAGCAGCTTGAGCTCAGTGAAGGGAAGGTGCAGGTGGTGCTGATAATCTTGTGGCTCAGAGCATCCACCAGGTGACACCAGGGCTGTGACAGGACCAGCAGCCAGGCAGAGGTTTTCCCAAGTTTTAGCAGACCTTTCTACTTACGACCTTTCCAGTGTTCCCCAGGCTGCAATGAGCACTTTCATGGCTTGTGCATGGTGTAGCCCCAAAGCCTCCATCTGCACTGGGGGCTGCTCTGAGCTACTGTGCAGAAGACTATTTGAGGAAAAAAAGGGTAGTTTATTAAAAAAATTCAAACTGATTGATGTGTTTTTCTTGGAAAAAGGGGGATGTTTGTTCTGCCTCACACACCATAGGCCTAGGTACTCACCCTAAGTGCTGCTGGCAGTTTTTTCCACGTAACGTACGCTTGCCTTGGTGGCCAGACTACAATCACACAAGCTGCTACTCAAAGTGAGCAGCTTAAATATGCACCTCTTCAAAGCTTTGCACATACTCCTGGGCAGCTTAGGGCTTGATCCCACAAGTACCTCACTCACCAAACAAGACCCCCTTGAAACTGGCTTATATCCTAGAGCAAGAAGGATTGGGTTCTTGACATTTCCTTCCATTTGATCGTTTTCCTACTTTCCGTGTATTCAGCTGCTACCAGTTTCTCACTCAGCTGGTGCCTCTGCTAAATGCTAAGACAGCAATCCCAGAAATATCTGACAAGTAGGATCACAGCAGCTTTGCAAGCCAGTTGCAACAATGTCAGAAAATCCTATGGGTCCTAGGAGAGATAATATCGTCTCTGAGCTTGAGTGGACACTGAAATCAACACACACCATGCCCAGAGTGCTTGCAGAGTGAAGAAAGATAACTTCACTTATCAGCAATAATACTGAGTGACCAGCTGGCACAGATCTCACCGTGATGTTTGTCACTCTCATGGGGAAAGCCCAGAATTTGTTGAAAACTTTGGACCACCATATGGCAAATCTATGTCCCACTCTCTCTCCTCTTCTCATGAGAGAGACACCTGGGGTGCAACATGATCCTGCCAAAAGTCCTTTGATTGAACTTCACAGTATTGGGAAGTCTGAGAGCAAAAACAGGTTCTAGGTTCCACAGCAGAGACCTCTCACAACTTACTACAAGATAACCTTCCTGCTTCAGTGAGAAGTCAGCACAGATCCCTCTGCAAGTCACAGGTCCCTTAGCATGAGGGGAACCTTTCACAATTCAGTGCTGATGGGGTGTGATATTCGAGATGCACTATCTGATCTAGCAGAGCAGATACCTTAATTCCATAGAGCTGCTCAACGTATCAGCCTACATATCTGACAACAGTGCTTCACAGAAGGACACCAAGAACACTATCCAAGACTAATGGAGAGTTTCATGAGCCACCAAGAACATTAAGGTCCTGAAATACCTGGACAATGTCCAGTGGCCGTAGATGCAGTACCAGCACCTGCTGAGTAAGCAGACTGAGTTAAACAAAAGCCAAAGAGATTTCTCATTAGTACTCAAGAGCTTCAGCAGTGAAGCAGCTTTGCAGTCAGTACCCCATACCCTCTTGGATGGCATTGTGACTACAAAAGCCAACTGCATTTTAAACATCAGCAGCCTTGAGGTGCCACATTCAGTGACACCACTCAGTGCCACGAGGACCATCGGACTGTCCTAGTGATTGAGACACCTTGAAAAACAGTTCCCAAAGACTGAGCTCTGCTGCTTTCAAATCCTCGAGTCTCACAAGCAGATCAACTAGTAAGGTTAGAGCACACCCAACTGTTAGTGTCACAGAAGACAGCACCAATTTAGATAAGGGCTGTAATGGGAAATAAACCATTCTCAGGTGGATTTGTGACGGTTGCCCACTATGAGGGGGGAGAACATGCCACTTGCTCACAAACCAAACACGCATCAACTCACTCCAGATTCTTGAGGATGTTTCTAAACCATGGGTTTAGCAGGGTGGCTCCTATTGCTCACGTTTGGACAAATTCACAAGTCTCACTGACTCCCAGAGAGTCAAGTTCTAAGTATTAATTATTTCCTCCCCCTGCTCCACCCCACATAGTGGTTTATTTTGGAACAGACCAGAGAGTCATCTTCTCAACATAGACACCACCTGAGACAAAGAGGCCACGACAAAAAATGTCACAGTATTATCAAGGTTGGAAGAGACCTCATANAGATGTTACTTACTTTCATGCTGCTACCTGCCTGCAACACAGGTAAAACCACCCAAACATTGCAATGGCTTTGCTCTCTGGTGGGTCTCAGCTGCATCACTGCACTTCCTGCAAGTCCAGAGTTAGGAGAGTCCTGAGGATGTATGACATTAAGTTGCCCCTTTACATATGTGTCTTGAGTCATATAGACATGGACATGAATTTATATACAAGCATATACACACACACACACTTGATCTCCTCCAGTGGAATCTCTCTCTGACACGAGGCAAAATAGGCAGTTTGAGAATAATGTCTTTAAAAAGCAGAAGGAGAGGATCCAGTCTGCTCCAGAGCATGGAAGAAGGAACTTCGTACAGCTATCTACAGCTTCTTCCCATGTGAAGGAGAACAGGGGATGATTCCAGATCAGCTCTGGCACGACTTGTCAAATATCCCACATTAAACCCATTGTCTTTGGAAAAAGCCTGGTGTATAAAGGAAGCAGAGAGAAGAGAAAGGATGAGCAACCATTACTATCTTGAGAAATGATGGGTAAAATGCATCCTCCTGAGGATGACATGACAACACACAAAATGCTTTCAGTACTGCCTCAAGTTACAGAGTGATGGAAGCATCTCATCATCAGATAAGAGCTCTGTACTTAGAAGTGTGCTCCTTCAACTGTCTTTCTCCTCTTAACTCTAAAGGTTACCAAGGGAGTATTTCCTGACAGAACTCACATCCCTCATGAAATTCTAGACATCGTAACACAACTGCCGTAGCCACAGCTGGAGTCATTTTTCTTAGTAGCATTTTTTTTCCAAATACTTGCCTTTCCTCTAGGCATTGCAGCATAACAAACAGGAACTCAAGACTCCTTACATCCAGTAGAAAACCAGTGTGCAAACTGCTGGTTAACCTGAGAGGTGGTACATAGGGAGAATGTAATTATGTAGTTAAGTTTGTCTTCTGACTTTTGTGAGCCTTGGTGGAACTTGTTCTACCAGACACACCAATGATGCTCCACAGCACCATTGTTAGGTGCACCCTAGCCACTAATCAGATTGACTGCTTGTCCTGGATGTTTCCTTTTCTGAAACAGGAGGAAATGTCCAGCAACTAAGGTTATGACAACCTATGAAGAGTTTTAAGTTAAGGGAATTTACATCTACCCTAAGAGTCACTAGTATTACACAAAATGTCATTCTTTGCTCACCCCTCTGGACTTTTCTGGAGAACCTGAAGTTTATAAAAAAACCAAAAAGACCACAAAAACAGTAAGTTTAAAGATGACATCAACAAATGAGAGATTCTGGAGCTTCCAGTTGTTAAGAGTGTTAGGATTAAAATCAGTAAAGGTCACAGAACAGAAAACACAGGAAGACGCGTGTGCTTCAAAGGACATCAGTAGTTAGAAGACAACACCACTGCAGTTGGGGCTTTCACACCACGAGATCCACAAAGACTTATATTTTAATCACTAAGCCTCTTCTGTGCATCTGAAGAATGGAATTATTGGCATCTCCTGTTAGAATGAAACAGAGGTACCATTGTCACAGAACGGCTTCAAAAAATTCCTAGACTGGAAGAAAAACTACCGGAGTCATAGCTGGATCAAAAACAATGAAAGTTCTTGGGCTTGCATCCATTAGCTGGAGGTGAATTGAAATAAACTTCCCATTCCGTGGAGTTTTCAGAGTCTCCTGGGAACTCTACTCACCTCCAAATCTATAAATAAATAAATAAAAGCAGCAAGCTCAGACCTCCCGCACTACCCTATCTGAAATCACAGCCCACGCTTGGGTGGTCCAATTCATAAACCGGCAGCCTCCACTTTATGACAGTGGAAAACACTAAATCGTGCTCGTGAAACTGAATACAGTTCTCAACAAGATAGGAAAAGGAAGCAGAATATAAGCAAGAGTGAAAGCGTGTTAACTACTCAGTAAGAAGGGAGCTGAATGAATGAAGCCATTTAATGTTCATCTCATTTTGGCCACTTCACACACCAGCGCGTTTTTGACTCATTGTTGCCTTTTCTCCATTTTTGAAACAGCCAAGCCTACAACAATATTGGCTGGGAAAGGCTTATGCTCCCCAACTACAGACACAGAACATTAGGGGTTGGAAAGGACCTCCAGAAGTCATCGAGTCCCCCCTCCCTGCTCAAGCAGGATCACAGAACCTAGGGCAGGTGACACAGGAACACATCCAGATGGGTCTGGAAAGCCTCCAGAGAAGGAGGCTCCACAACCTCCTTGGGCTGCCTGTTCCAGGGCACAGATAAAGCTGATGGATCCCACTTCAACCTCCCATTTCACATGTGCTCTTCCACACATGCCTTCCACATTCACACAATCCTCTGAACACCTTTGTACAGGCCAGTATCTATTGAACACAAAGGCCTCAGGTCAGACCAGGTCTCAGGTTCCTACAAGCAAGCTTTCCTGCACACACACTCCCAAAAACACCCAGTTACAAACATCTCAGATGCAATTAAAGATAGATCATTCAACCACCTTACCAACTCCGCAAAGTTTGTTTACTGGGAATTCTGTTGACATAAATTTTGCTGGGAAAAACAGGACTTTCCCTTCATGCTCTTTGAGCTGGAATTCATCTGCCCTCAGAATAAAATACTGACTCTAACCAGTAAGCACCCAGGATGGGGTTGGGCAGTCACACATACAAGTGCACCTTCCAGCTCTACTGAAATAATTAAGCAGACAGATGAAGACAAGAAAAAAGCAAATGAGGTGTTCATGCAAGAGGCTTCACAACAAGTGATGCAGATACTGAGGAGCATTTCTGAACACAGCGTGGTACTGTTACATTTCATTTCCTCATCCTTAGGAACAGGCGGGTCCTAACAGCACCACCACAGAATTATTGAGGCTGGAAAAGACCTCCGAGATCATCTAGCCCAGCCCATGACCTAACATCACCACAACAAGCCAGACCATTGCACTAAGTGCCACATCCACTCTGTCCTTCAACCCCTCTAGGGAGGGGGCTCCACCACTGCCCTGGGCAGTCCATTCCACTGTCTGATCACCTTTTCTGTGAGGAAGGGCTTCCTAACATCCAACCTAACTCTCCCTCGGCACAGCTTCAGCCCCTGCCCTCTCATCCTGTCAGTAGTTACCTGGAGAAGAACCCAACCACCTCCTGACTATAACCTCCCTTCAGGTAGTTGTAGAGAGGGAGAAGGTCCCCCCTGAGACCCCTCTTCTCCAGGCTAAGGTTATGCATTAGTTTCTGCCCCAGCTCTTTTACAACCTGATTTCAAACCCCTTTTGACATTGCAGTTTGATCTTACACTGACACAATATCCACTGCTTCACATTTTACTGCTGCATTAAAAGCAGCAGCAGCCTGCTAGTCACTACTCATGTTATCCTTACTCAAGTGTTAGAGCCTGCTGCCTTTTGTTCACACGGACACACTCCAGACAAAGGCTCGTTAATCCATCGCTATCTCAGGGCTGGGTAGTGAAGCCTACACTGGAGAAAACTGACACAGATCTTCCTTTCACGAAATCATCTCGGGCACAGCTGCCTGATAAAGCTGCACTAACACAGCGAATTCTTTGTGAACTTAGAACTACTAGTAAAGCTAAACTCAAGCATGAGTCCTAGATGCACTGTACTGTCTGCTGCTGAAAGAAGACTTTGCGATAACGTGTGTTTACAGCCCCTGTGTTTCTCATGAAACCTCACTAACAACAGTGAGCAGGACCAGAATCCTGGAGTCACTTGGGATCATTTGTCTAAGAGTATTCAACAGCCCAGGAGTGCCTCAGAACGACTGAGAGTGCCAAGCCCAAAAGTTCATACAGAAGCAACTAAAGAGCTGCTCACTAGCAGGGCCAATGATAGGCTGATGGAAGCATTAGTAAGAAAATATGGTTTGTGGGTACTTTGCCCTCTTCAGTGATGACAGGCTTCTCGATGCTCCAGCCCTTTTTTGCTTCCTTAACTCAAAGAGTCTTCTTTCTGTTTTAAAGATTTACAGCACGTGGACTCAGAGCAACAGAATATTGTACAGTTTAATGCATTTAAGGTATAAGGTGTCATCACCTGAGAAAACAAGAGCTTGTCTGCGCAAAGTCACGCCAGTGCAATACGCCAGTACAAGCTAAAGGCAACCACCAAGTCCTGTTTATCCCAGACACAGTTCAGTCTGGCTTGAGGTCCTTTCTAACACACAGCTAGCTGAAGAACCTCCTGGGTGTCAGTGCAGAAAAGAAACCAGGAGGAATTCACATCGGTGCGAGTTGTGGGGCAAACCACTCTACCAGGTCCAGATGTGCTAGAGAAGACCTCCATCTTTAGAGACTACTGGTCCAGTACCTTCAGGTGATTACACTTTCATTTCCTTCAGGTAGGATTATAGACTCATAGAATGGTCAGGGCTGGAAAAGACCTTAAAGACCAGCTTGCTCAGCCTGTCCTCATAGGGGAGGCACTTCAGCTCTCTGATCATCTGAGTTGTTCTAAAGGATTAGGTTAATCTGGTTTGGAACTAAACAAAACCTACCTTCTTCTTTGTCAGAGAGCTTAGACTAAGTAGTTTTCCATTACACAGAGCCATGTATGCTAATCAATAAAGAAATAATCAAATCTAACCATCTGAACAGTACCCAAGTGTTGAGTCCCAAAGTATTTTTAAGATCCATTTTCTGAAGTCAGTTTTGCATCAGTGAAGGTCACTGCACAGAAGGCAACTACATCACATTTCTGCCCCGTTTCAATGACTTTAAGGGCAGCACCTCAAAAATTAGCAGGGACCCTTTCTGGTTTTTGTAGCGTAAAACACATACTGGAATGGAGCAACAACAGAACCAATTTGGATGCTTGAAAACAGAGTTTTATACCTGCTTTTCATCAACAAAATTAATGTTATAAATAAGGTTGTGATCAGTACACTCACTCTTCCCCTCCTTTTTACTTCGCCACGCTGGTCTCTGAACCAGATCAGTCATCATTTGGACAGAAATACGATCAGCGTTGGCAAACACACCATGCTCAGGTGGGTGTTCTAGTTTGAGTCTGGAGCCAAGCAGCCAAAAACCATGTTTGGGTGAGGGGGGAAATCAATGCGACCAGCTTCCCACATGTGGAGTCCGTCCAGAGATTAAGCGTGGTGGCACTGGGCTGAGCATGGCACTTGCAGCCATCCTGTGCCTTGAAGCACAGTGACGGATGACAGACTGTGAGTTTGGAACCCAAGGTAAGCAGAGGAGAAGAGTTCCTGCAAACCCATGTTGTGGTGCAGTGGAGGAAGGAAGCCTTACCTGTGGCCCCATGGAAGATGACACTCTGAAGGAGGGGACTGGCTTAGAGCACAGGGAGCAGGAAACTTACTGTTAAAAAAACCTGCTGGCTCTGAGAACATGAAAGCCTGAGTGAGCTCTGGACACCACATTTCCCACAATGGAAAGATCTAGAGGTTTCTTCCCCAGGTGGAAGGGGGTAACAAGGCTCAGCCTGGTTAGGTAAGAACATAGGATTAATCTCAGTATGTATTGGTGTCAAGGTTTTTATGAAGTGGAAATTAAATGTGTTATGCTTTTTCCTCCAAATCCAACCAGTCTTTGTTTTTTGACTGTGACTTTAAAAGTTGTTTGAACTCTCCTTGTGTCACTAAGGTGGGGTTTTTTGTTGTTGTTGTTTCAGCTCATTAGCACTTTAACTAAACCAATTAGTTAACCTTAGTCCTGGACCTGATCAGCCAATCAACTGGTAACATCCCTAGACCTGCTAAAACATGAAAGGTTGAGAAACCATTGCCAGGACCTTTACAGAATCAATCAGAAACTGAGCCCAGATCTCTTGCCTCCCAATCCTTCACTGTCACTGGTGTCTTGGGAGGTTGGAACACAGCACATCCAAAGAGGAAAGGCTGAGTCTAAGGACACAGAGTACTACAGGAGCAGTAAAACACAGGAAAAGTCAAAGCAGACAAGTTCCGAGCAGTGGCATCTTATGAAGAACGTACTGGGCACGAAGGGACAGCGTATATTGTTTCTACTCTCTGCACCCCCACCCCATTATCTGTCCTGAAAGTCTTCAGCTCAGGATGATGCCTTAGCATTCAAAATCTAATGAAGGCCAGCAAGGAAACTGCCAATGTCAGGCCAATTTTAACGCCTTTAATCTGAGAAACATTTACTCCTGATCTTCAAAAGGGGAAAGACGAAGAAAAGTGCGTGTGAGAGAACACTGACTTTTGGAGTTTTACATTTAAAATATACAATCACTCGAAAACCACATTGTCTGTACAATAGACAGCTACAATTCTGTCCCTTATGAGGTGCAGATGGCAGCTTGCAGGTTGCATTGGCTGGTTCATAAGCTTATGGTAGGTACAAATCCGATCACCTCATCCATCTGGAATAAAAATGGGACTATAACTTGGAAATTCTGTTCTATACAGGACCGCAAATTATCTTGCCCATCTCTACTCTTTGGCATAACAGGGGTTTAACAATCAAATGTAAAAGAACAGAGCCCAGATTGTCTTTTATTTACAGAAGTGATAAATTAACCACTGGAAAGATAAAACCTGCCCAAATAATCATTTCTGCTGACTGACCTCATGCTTAGGCAGTGCTTGGAATGAAATCAGCTTTGGAAAACGCTGTTTCTAATTGAAAGCAAATGGTGACAACGTACACAAAGACACACCAGTGACTGACTTGTAGAGTCAGGACAGTTTCACAGAATCACCGAATTACTGAGGCTGGAAAAGACTTCTAAGATCATCCAGCCCAGCCTATGACCTAATACCACCACATCAGCAAGACCAGGGCACTAAGGGCCACAGCCAGTCTGTCCTTAAACACCTTCAGGGAGTCCATCATTTCCCTGGGCAGTCCGTTCCAGGGTCTGATCACCCTTTCCGAGACGCAAGGCTTCCTAACATCCAACTTAAACTTCCCCTAGAGCAACTTCAGGCCCTGCCCTCTTGTCCTGGTGCTAGTTACCAGGGAGAAGAGCCCGACCCCCACCCAAAACATTCAAATCCAATTTTGAACTCTGACTCATTTACCGCTGTTCCATTAACTGAAATTAGGACTAATAATGGTCTGTTGCCTTCGTATTATGACAGAAGAAATCTAGAAATCACACACTTTTGCTCTGGCAGCATTTTGCAGCCATTTCAGATGGCTTCGGAGTTGAACAGCAACGATGAATTTAGGTCAACAAACTCCCACACACCCAAGGTTATTTGCCAAAACCACCACGAACTCATGTTTACTTGCCATCAGCTAAAGAATCTGGATCTGGAGAAAAGCAGAGAAGATGCCCATAAACTGCCATCTTGCCATCATATCCTTGCAAGTCCTTGCCACAGCAATAATAGTATTTAAGGCTAAGAGATTGCCTTCATGTCACACTTACTTGCCACTAATCTACTCACATATTCTCAGCCCTGAACATTGTGACTGTTAAAAGCTCCCTACAGAAACCACAAAATACAACCCAAGAGTACACAATGTCCTCCTTCCACCTGACACTTCAATGACCCTACACCTATAGAACCATGAGTACAGCAGACCAGAAGTTTGAGGACACCACCACCAGAATCCCTAGAAAGCTACGAAGTGGGTGATGAGAAACCGCGTACTTCCTAGACAACAGCTGAATGAGGATGGTCACAACCAAAGGATTCTGCATGAGGCAAAGCTCAGGATCCGTAACTCCTTCCTGGCCTGCAGAGCACAGCCCCATGCACTGCTGTGTTCTTCCACATCTGGCCATGCAAGAGAGTTTCCAAGACCCCAGTTTAAAATTCCAGGCTTTAAACCTGAGTAAGACACTGTCAACAGCTCTGTGCTTACTGCGTTACCTTGCAGTACGCTTGAACAGATGCAAAGTAACTCCCTTTCTCACTTGGAAGAGAACTACACTGCATCATCTTTGATTTAGTAAAGCATAAACTGAATTGAATTAATTTTAACCTTCACTTGGAAAGGAATAATGAGAGGCTTCAATAGTGTTTGATAGTTACCAGCTACAGAGCAACCCTGGGGAGAAGGATCTTGGAGTTTTTGTGGATAAAGTGGATCAGCAATGAGATCTTGTGGTCAAGGCGGCGAGTAGGGGGTTGGGATGGATCAAGAGGAGTGCGTCTAGCAGATGCAGGGAGGTTCTTCTGCCCCTTTGGTCTACTTTAGTGAGACTGCACCTGGAATACGTGCACTGGACATGTCCAGTTCTGGTCTCCCAAATTCAAGAGGGATAGAGAAAAAATTGAGAGAGTTGAACACAGAGCTACAAGGATGACTGGGAGTCTGGAACGACTACCTTCTGAAGACAGATTGAGAAAATCTGGACTTTAGTTTGGAGAAATGGTAGCTACCAGGGGATTTAATCCCTGCCTATAAATACATGAGGGCTGGGTGCCAAGAAGACAGGAATCCTCTGTTCAGTGGCATCAGACAGGACAAGGGGTAATCGATGCAAACTTGAACACAGGAAGTTCCACCTCAATCTGGGGAAAAACTTGTTTATAGTCAGGGTTATTAAATATTCTAATGGGTTGCCCAGGCAGGGTATGGAGTCCCCTTGTCTGGAGATGTTTAAGACCCATCTGGATGTAGTTTTGTGTAGCTAATTTAGGCTTTTTAGGCAGTTATGCTTTTCAGTAATTTGTATCTTGCTTGAGCAAAAGCATTGGACTAAATGGCCTTTGAATACCCTTGTCAACTCTAATAAACTGCCTAAAAGTTCAGTTCTGTCCAGGGCTGGATGAAGAGAGAGTTGATGAGGCAAGTGCCATGAAAAGAGGATACACAGAAAGCAGAGATGCTGAACACTTTCTTTGCCTCTGTCTATACTTCTGGGGGCTGTCCTGACATCAAGCCCCAGACCGATGTTCGAACAAAAGAGACGTTTGCCCTGGTTGGTGAGGACTGGGTTAGAGATCAATTAAACAAACTGGGGGTACATAAATCCATGGGCCCAGATGGGATGCACCTATGACTACTAAGGGAGACAGCAGAAGTCATTGCTAGGCCACTCTCCATCACCTTTGATGAATCGTGAGGATCAGGAGAGGTGCCTAGGGACTGGAGGATAGCAAATGTCACTCCAATCTTCAAAAAGGTTAAGGAGGAGGACCCAGGATAGACCAGTCAGCCTCACTTCCACCCCAGGAAAGGTCATGGAACAATTTATCCTTTATATTGTCTCTAGGAACTTCAAGGACTGGAAGGTCATTAGGGACAGTCAGCATGGCTTCACCAAAGGGAAGTCATGCTTGACCAACCTGAAAACCTTTTATGAGGGGATAACCACGTGGATAGATGATGGCAGAGCAGTGGATGTGGTCTGCATTGACTTCAGCAGAGCATTTGACACAGTCTCACACAGCATCCTCACAGCCAAACTGAAGCAGTCTGGTCTGAATATCAGGGTAGCAAGGTGAATCGTGAACTGGCTGCCAGAGAGATTAAGTCCCTAGCCCTGCTCGCCACACTATTACTGATACAAACAGGATGCCACTGGCCTTTGTGTCACCTGGGCATACTGCTGGCTCATGTTCAGCTGGCTGTCAACCAGTGCTGTCAGGTTCCTCTCTGCCAGGCTGCTCTCCAGCCACTCATCCCCAAGTCTGCAGCTGCAGGAGGTTACTGTGGTCAAGATGTTGGACTGTGCACTCAGCCTTAAGACAGTAAGGAGAGCAGAACAATACAGAAGTCCATCCTACATCAACAAAGGCAAGAAACTGCACTCAAGGAGAGTGCTTTATAAAAGCAACTGAGCAGCACCAGCATCACCAAGTGATGTAGTAACTCATGCACTGCCATCGCGTGGGGGACTGCTGCCACCTTCTGCTTCGAAGCTGTTATGTACAGACTGCGTGATGGGCAGGATCCCAGCACCGCTGAGAAGCGCAGGGTAGGACAGGAACACGGTTTATACTTTCCAGCAACTGCACAGTGTGTGGTTGCATGTTTTGACATCCACTTAACATCTTTAAGCTTCAAATTGCTTTCTACCACCTTCTATGACTGAGAACAGCATACAATCAAAATGCAAACAATGGCTACTAAATTAAAAAGCAATTTCTAGGGTTAAAATTCACAAACATATTAAGCAAGTAAAAAACAAAGAGGACTCCAAGCCAATAAGTCACATCTAAAACTACAGTGTGCAGCTTGTAATAGTGAATTACCCAGACAAGGCAGTGGCCAAGATAAAGCTTTTCTTTTGCACTTTGCCTCCACAATAATTGACTTCTGAAGAGTAAAAGAAATCTCCTCTAAGACCGAGGCTACCTTTCACAATCCAAACCCAACTGCTGGAAATTTTGACAGTATGTATTCAACTTCTATCCTCTGCTGTGGCTTTTAAAAGCCATTACTACCTCGTCAATGAGGAGTAAGGCATGCCCAAAAAATTCCTGCCACTATATATTTATAGAGGGAACAGCTACTATGAAACTTCAAGAGGAGCAGACAACTAAAGCAGATATATTTATCTTCATTTCTTAAGGCTATAAAACCCAATCAAACATTATTGGAATGGTCAGCGAGCACACAACATGCATAGATAACTGCACAGCACAGTCAAAAGGCAGCAGTACCACACGGAATCACAGAACATTACGGATTGGAAGGGACCTTGAAAGATCATCTAGTCCAATCCCCCTGACACAGCAGGATCCCCTAGATCAAGTAGCACAGGAACATGTCCAAGCAGGTTTTAAACATCTCCAGAGGAGACTCCACAATTCCCCCCATGCACAGCCCACTCCAGTGCTCCATCACCCTCATTGTAAAGAAGTTCCTTCTGGTATTTATGTGGAACCTCCTGTGTTCCAGGTTATGCTTGTCCCTTGTCCTGTCACCGGATGCCACTAAGCAGAGCCTGACATCCATCCTTTCTATATTTATAAACATTAATGAGGTCACCCCTCAGTCTCCTTTTCTCCAAGCTAAAGAGACCCAGGTCCCTCAGCCTTGCCTCATCAGGGAGATGTTCCACTCCATCACCTTTGTGGTGACAGCTACAAGCACACAGGCAGAGCACAATTTTTAGTAATTACACATGAACTTGCTCACTGTCAGCAGAACATCTCTTGACATCCCCTTTGTGCTTTCCCACCTCCTTGCTTGTTTAAAAGAAAGAAACCAGCTGCGGGCAACTGCTAATTAAATACTTTGGCTTTCAGCGACAGCTGCTGCATGCACACATCTGCTGTGCAATAAACAACATTTTAAGTGTAACTCACATACTTTCCATGCTCTGGGAGAGAATATTTACAGCATCAAGAAAGAAAAAGTAAGCAAGGTCCAAGATCCTGCCTCAATACTCACTATAAATTCAGAGCTGCAAAGCGTTCCAAATCCAAACTGGCTAGAAGGCCTTTTCTACATAAAGGCAGTCTTTAATCTCACATTCTGATGTTCTGCTCCCAAAACACCACCTCTACTAGTTTTTTGGCATTTGAATTATGTAAATTCAACCATACATTTCAGTGCCTAGACATGCTGAAGTGGCTCATATTGAGCACTCTGCCTTAAATGAATCGTAAGCAGCATCCTGTTCCACTTCTCTGGGTTTCTACAATGGATTTGAATAGAAGGAGATCAGTCAAATATAAACTCCTTCCAAAGTCAACAAGGCATCAATCACACTTTGTACAAATCTCAGAGCTGTGCTAGCTTAGCTGTAACACAGGTGGAACACGCCAAGAAACAGGATTGAGTGACACCATTCAGCTTGGTATGTAATGTGCTTGTGCATGGTGAAACATCTTTCACCTGTTACTGGACAGTGTTGAAAGCAGTTGTTCTCATGCTATTACAGACGTACTGCAGAAGGAGATACATTACCATTTCGACTCTCCTATCTCTCTAACAGAATAAACATTCTCCTGAAACACAGAGCACTTAATGCACTTGCAAGTCTAAAAGCAAAAAGAACCAAACCCCTAGGACATGTAGCACAAAGCTCTTCTCCCAAGCAACTAGCAACAGGACAAGAGGGCAGGGCCTGAAGTTGCTCCAGTGGAGGGTTAGGTTGGATGTTAGGAAGCCTTCCCTTACGGAAAGGAAAAGAGTGGAATCAGACACTGGAATGGACTGCCCAGGGAGGTGGTGCAGTTGCCATCCCTGGAGATGTTGAAGGACAGACTGGGTATTGGATATGGCCCTTAGTGTCTTGGTCTGGCCCATGTTGTGCTGTTAGGTCAAAGGCTAGGCTGGATGATCTCAGCGGTCTTTTCCAGCCTCAATGATTCTGTGATTCAACATGTAAAATAAAAAGCATGAATCAGAACAGCAGAATTATAGAACTGTTTTGGTTGCAAGAGGTCTTCAAGATTATCAGGTTCACTGTTAATCCACCACTGCCAAGTTATCACTAAACCACGTCCCTCAAAATCACATCTGTTTTTTAAAAACCTTATGGTGACTTCAATTCCCTGGGCAGCCCGTGCTAATGATGTCCAATGTAAGCCTCTTTCACTCAAAAATTGTTAGCCATCTACAGAAAATTGCAAGTTTCATCACAAAGCATTCCAAAGGGACTGAGAGTTTTGGGCACAGATATTTGGGTGCACTGCACCTCCTACCAAGTACAACTTCAAAGACTTTGATTCAGCACTTCCTCTGAAAAGGCATCCTCCAAGCAAAAGAACACAGGATGCCCATAAATACATTTCAGATTTCTAAAAAGCTGGTGTCACCTAACAACGAAGGAATAAGCATTCTATCCCATGCCCTTTTCTGACCCACATCCTCAAGTATCAGCATCTACCTTCAGACAATACCATCAGTGTAGGTCAAAGCATATAGGAGGCCAAAATAAATGCAGACGAAAGCTCCAGATCCAAGTTACTTCCTCAGCTGATCAGTTTTCAATTCAAACAGCTCCAATTCAAGCCATGACCTAGGAATATATGAACAGCTTGCTCATGTGAGCTAAAACATTAGCTGAGCTCCTCTGTATTTCATCTGGAAGAGAAGCCAATTTGGTTCTGAATAACAGAAGCATAAAATCATAAGAGTCATCACGGCTGGGAAGGACCGCCACGATCATCAAGTCTGACCCTCATCCCAACATCTCCCTAACCCCAACACACCATGGCCTTAAGTGCTCTGTCTACATTTTTTAAACAACTCCAGAGATGGTGACTCTGGAATAATTCATGGTGGTGATGACGCCAAGAGAGTATCCAGTCCAAGGTCCTGCCTAGTGCAACACTAACACTGAATCCAGACCAGGTTGCTCAGGTCTGTATCTTCAAAACTGCAAAGGACAGATTTCTGGGATCTCTGCAAGAAATCGATTACAATGTTTTACTACTGGATGATCTTTAAGGTCTTTTCCAACCTTATCATTACTGTGATACTGTGATACTCTTACAGCAAAAAGAACTAGACATTACTGAAAAACCTTCCTTCTAATAAAAGCAGCCTTCTAATAACTACTTCCTCCCGGTCTTTTCTAGGCTGTACTTGCTCAGCTTCCTCAGTAGAATACATACTCCAGTGCATTTTACCACAATTTAACTAAAATAAATAGTCATTGCATTTTGCTCACCTTCTGTAATGTCTTAAATATAGCACAGAACCTCTGGAGAAAATAGTATAAACTTAGAATATTTATACAGTTACTCATTAGAGCAGTTTGGGAAGAGACTGGAGTGAAAGGTGAAGTAACTACAGGTTAGGCTCACATCACCTCGCTGCTATGAAGTAAGAAATGCATTCTGTAGGTATTTACAACATCTATGTTTAAAAAAAATAGATATACAGAAGGTATTTTCTATATTAGTTACTTTGTTTAAAAAGTTACTTTTCAAAAATAACGACTTTTTCCTTGACCTTAACCAAGTGACGACTGTCCCTCAGCAAACTGTGACATTTCCATGCACTGGAGACTCTTAACAAAACTGAATTCACTGAGGGGGAACACAAAAACTGAAGCAGAGCTGCAAAGACATGACTGTCATTTGAACCAAGATACCATCAGGTATTTTATGGAACACAAACAACTTTCAAGCATAAATAGCTTTAGCAATTTGCATTGAAAACTCACCTTTTTACTATTATGGAAAAATTCTAATACTAATTCAAATGTCTTCACTCGTTGACAGATGCTTTGAATTTGAGCTGATTTTTCCTTTCAGCACAAAAGCTAAACTATGAGAACATCAATTCCAAGAAAAGAAAGTTACAGTTTACACTGAACAATGATTTGAACCCATTAATTCTGCATTATGCAAAGCTCTGTGTGTAGCACTTACAGAAAAAATAAAGAGGTAGTGATGTTTTTACATTAATCTTTGAAAACTTCATTGAAATCTTATGATTTTGAAGATAATGAGGTTTGTTTGCTTCGTTTTATTAGAAAAAATACTCAGGCAAGGTCTACAATCATCTGTCAATTATAAATGACTTACAAGAAACTCATGAAGCAATAAAATTAAAAAATACAAATACAAACTATATCTGAAACACTTCTATTTGGCAATTTTATAACAAAATTAAAAAAAGAAACAAAGATTACGGATTACTTTATAGGTACAGAAAAAGCAGTAGGTGAAGTGCTCAAGCAAAACAAAAAAACCAACCAAAACCAAACCAAAACACTGCATTTTTTTAAAAAATAAAGTCACATCACTACAGATTTTATGAATAATACCCTTATTAAACAACCATTCCAGAACATCTTCTATTAGTGGTGCTTTTAAATCTGCACTTCATTTTGCTTGATAGGATTTTGTTTTGCATGTGTATATAAGTAACATTTTTAACCCACTGGAGCTAAGCAAGACTCTCACATCAGTACCAACGCATCTGTATTCTGTTAGGACAGGCTCACTTCTGCAACCAAAGGGTTACTTTAATTTTATTCTATTTAATAAAAATTTAATGTAAAAACTGCTGGTCATTATTTTCACTGTAGTAAATTCCTCCCCAATAAGGAGGACAAACTCTGCAGTTTGACTGCATATATCCTGACAAATTTTACATATTAGTTCCTTCCAACAGTAAGGAAAAGGTTCATTTCATGTTCACTATTAGAAAGGAGCGCCATGAATTAATTATGGGTACTATTCATCCCCCTAAGATTTCTGGGAAGGATGTTCAAAGTATTTTTGTTCTTACAACAGATATTAACAGTAGTACATAATCCCTTAGGTATGTCAAAGAAGGGGGGGTTTTATTGTTAAGGAAGGTGCTTTTTTTAAAACAATTCTTCTGGCAGCACTAGTGAATTACAATATCCTTCAATATTATTTCTACCGTATATATACATTTTAACTTTCATGCCTCTAGAAAAACATCTACAGTACATTTCATAATATAAAAATATATTACAAATCTGCCGAAATATTTACAAGCAATGTCCTATTATCTATATGCAACATTTTTGTCTCCATACAAAGACTAACAGGTTAGACACATCTCTATTTGTCAGTTAAAAAAATCCATGGCTTCTTGCTTATTAAGCAAGAAAATGATTTTACTTTCCTTTTCAAAGCCAACTTTGGTGCATAAAGGATTGAATTTCTAGGTTTTTGTGGTTTTTTTTAAAAAATACCATTTTCTTTACATCTAGAAAACATCAGGCCAAATTAAAAAAGTATACTTTACAAGTGAACAGGGATCTCAAAGGGTCAAAAAAAGTAAAACAAAACACCAATAACATTAACTGCTTAAGAAGAGGTTTTTTGAAAACCATCCATTGATACGGATCACATAAAAGCAGATCTCATGGACATTCTACACTACTCCTGAAAAGGGGGTCAGACGTACTGCAACACTCTTAACATCCTTTAACCATACTATATGTATTCATAGTTGATCGGAAAAGACAAGCATTCCATCAACATCATGATCCAACAAGTTTTAGGGATCTGCAAAAGGACACGAGATTACAAATGATCACTATCCACCATACTCAAAGGACAACAGGATAATCCCTTGGTAGCTGTTGTACTGTCTGGCATGTGCTATATCTAACTAACACTGACAAGAAGCCTAATAGCTTGTTAACGGTTCTCCTGGGAATTGTGAGTAAATGGTGATGGTTACTTTTTCTTTTCATCAAAAATAAACTACTGTATTCACTAAAGAAAAAAGCAGCTTAAAGAAGCAAGCATGCAAAGCCTTTTAGCTGTTCCACTAAGTTGCCAGAAGAGTGTTTGCTCAGTCTCCCACTGTACCATTCCATGAAAATGTGGATATACAGTAATATATTAATATATTCCACAGAAGCATCAACTTCATTCACAGAATGTTTACACTAAGCATAAATACTTATCTAAGGAAAAAAAAAAGATGGGATTTGACTAATGTGCAACTTTATTTCTAAATCCATTGTCAGTGACTAAGACTGCAGGTGTCCCCCACTTGGCTGGCTTTTACCTCTTCAACCTCTTCTGGGGCATCGTTCTGTAAAAGAAGACAGTACAGTTTTATATAGAGAGCCTGAGATGTAAACTTGCATCAGCAAGATTATACTATGAAATGATGACTATACAAAATCTACTTTCATTTAACTGTATTCAAACTGAAAGCCATTTTAGGTGATGCCATACTAGTGTACATTTCACATGATTATTCCAAACTTTCTGTCAAAGCCCTAATTTTAACATGGCATTAATAGCTGTTCACCAATTCCCTTAACCACTTTTCTCCTTTGCACAGGCTTTTTCTCTACTCAACTTTTTTTCTTTGAACTCCTACAGTTGGCCCCAAAGCCCTTTTTATGCACATGGTGATCTATATAGCTAAATAGCTAGTGCAACACTGTATATGGGGAACTTAGATTTTATTTCTGAGGGGTACAAAGGGATACTCATTTTTCTTCAAGGAGTTAATCCCACATATAATTTCATTTCATTTTATAATTTACATTTTTTTGCCTTTTCCAATCAATTTCTGCAAAGGTAATCAATATAAAGATTAGTAATAAAATCACACTATAGAACAGTCATCATGTTTTAAAAAGCACCATCCCATTCCCTCTATTGTTATGATTTACTACTAACATTGGTAATTCCTACACCAAAGTAAGTATTTTACATACTTACACTTACAATGATAACAGATAGAGTATAATGACTGATATTGTAAGCCAGGTTGTCATTCATTTGATTAGTTAAACACACCAATAATTAAAGGTGAACTGAAAGGCTTATCACATCTCAAGACCTCAGACTAGTGTTCTAGTTACTCCTTTAGACACGGGGTCACTGAATGTTAAGAAACATATGAATGCTGAACTTTTGTCAAGGTAAAAGATTATTCTCCCTCCCCAACCCACTTTCAGGTATTTTTAATTTAAGTCCATCAGTTTGTATCGTTGGATGTTCAAAAACTTCAAACTGAATTAAGCACTTCAGGTTACCTTTAAAACCGTACACACAGGGAACTGTGGGTACTGACAACTACAGGAGAACACTAAGAAAGAGGGGAGGCAAAAAACCCACAAAATTATTACAAACATGATGGATTAGAAGCCAATTGGAAGTCCCTAAAAACACAAAGTGAATGCAGCTTAAAAGATAAGCAGTGTGTACTGTCCCCCTCTAAAGAATCTGGTCTTAAAAAACGGTACTTGCATACAAGTACAGATTTCAAGGTAATACTGCATGTATTACAGCTGAATATAAAATATGTAAAGATAAATTTGGACTTTAAAAAAGTTGGTATACAAACCAGTATGTGATCTTAACAGAAGTGATCTTTCAGGATTCCACTGTATGTACCTCCTTTACTAGAATTTCTGTACACCAAGCACAAAAAAGTAAAATACACTTGGTAAATACATACATTCCCCGTTTCTCAGTAACTAGAGTTCAGTTCAAGAAGTTAAGTAATTCTGAAACAACTTAAGACCTCAGAATTTAACTCCTGGACGCTGACAGGATCAAGGCTCATTAGACTGGTGCATAAGCAATCCTGCTTTTTCAACGTCAAAAAGTTAAGTGAGGCTTCAGACTACATTGAGGTAAAGAAAGGTTCAAAATGAGGACATTACCTGTATATGTTTGGGTCCAGAAGCAAGGCAGTATCTTTTGGTAGTTTTGATAAATGAACTACTTTAGTTTTTAACTGATGTCGCTCACTTTCATTTACCCACACATCAGGCAGACTATGAATAAATAAAATAAAAATTCAAAAAAGATCAACTGTTTTTCTTACCATTAAATTATGTGGTCAAATAGTAGACATGAAACTTTTTAAAGAAATTTTCACATTTCACTGGTTAAAAACAAACCATCTTCACTGGAGTAAGGAAAATACAGCCAATTTTTGCACATTATACTTTGAGGCTTTTCAAGCTCTCAGTGTAAAAAAGATAGCAAAGTGAACTTAGACTATATCAGAAGAATACTAAACCAAACATACAATGACAAAGGAGGTACGTTCTGTAACAATTTAATGTCAAAATCACTAGTGAAAATAGTGCCTTTGGAAATATTTTACTAGGCGTTAAGTTCTGTAATGCTATCAAAAACGTAAACCCAGAGTATATGGCAGGCACTGAGCTTTGGGTTAACTAACTTGCTTCCTCCAGATTCAAAGCTTTCAATGTCAAAATGTTCCAACTTTGCTGAAGTTAACCATTTTATTATCTTCCGAGCACGTTCAGGCCATCACCACCACTAATACTTTGCCCTCATTGCGTGGTGGAACACAACCACGTTAAAGGAATCTGCTGCTTCAGTGCCACTTGTAGTAGAACTGGGAAAGAGGGCTGCAGATAACACACGCAATGTTATATGTTAAGTCTGAAATTAAACAAGCCTACTTCTGAGTGGCTTACTGCATTATTACTTCTTTTCCTGAATGCACATTAGGTTTTTAAGACCCTGCTGAGGTTTCCAGGTAACTCGTTACGAGAAGCACTAGGCTTGCAGAGATCAGTGCCGTATTGGAAATCTCATTTTCCTGCTACCTCCCAAGTCAGTACTGTCCAAAGCTGTGCAGAACAAACAAGTGATCCATTTGGTTTCTACTACTGGAAAAAAAAAAACAAACCAACCAAGAAAACACAAAAACCCCCACATCACCACAAACCAACAAAAACCCAACCCCAAACAATCTCTTGGGATTACTTTCACCTAGTTGGTTGGTTTGTTTCTATCATAACTTGGGACTCAAAAAATTACTTCAGATTGGGGGAAAAAGTTGGGTGTTTGTGACTGGGAATTCTAACACTTTGAGACCAATTTCAAAATGAGAAACACAACACTTCAGACTACGTAAATGACAGTTCCTCTGATCAAAGCTATAAGCAATTCTTTTTCAAATTATTAAACAGAATCTGTTTCTCAGCAATGAAAGACAGCTGTAACTTCAGTTCAATTAACAGTTTCTCCAATAGTACCTTTCCCCTTTTCAGATGAAGGTGGAAGGAAAAAGAACAACTGAAAAAGAAGTGGGGGGGAAACAAAACCACCCTGGAAGGAATCCATACACCTACTAGCACAGATCATGAAATCTGGGAAAAAAAAAGACATAACGCTACTTTGAAAAGAAAAACAAAATCAAGTTTTCTCACAACCAACACCTGGAAGACATTTTTAGAATGGAAACTGTATGCTGAAGAGGCAAAGCTATACAATCAGGAAGTGAGAAAACTTTTCACATACCAAGACTGTTTGCAATATACAAGAAGAAAAGAACCGTCCCACACAAAATTCTGGTATCTTAACTGGAATGACACAAATGTGATGGATGGCCTACTCATTGGATAAGGAGCTGGCTGGCTGGTCACACAAAGAGTTGTGATCAATGGCTCAGTGTCCAAATGGAGCTGTGTGCTGAGGGGTGTTCTTCAAAGGGTAGGTACTGGGACCAGTGTTGTTTAACAATTTTGTTGGCAACATGAACAGTGGAATTGAATGCCCCTTCAGTCAGTTTGCTGACAACACCAAACTGTAGTGAAGTCAACACCCTGCAAGGAAAGGAGGCCATGCAGAGGGGCCTTGTCAGACTCTGGAATTGGGATTGTGCAAATGGCATGAAGCTCAACAAGGGCAAGTGCAAGGTACTGGACCAGATTTGATCAGGGGAGACAGAGGTTGGAAACGAGGAATAAATTCTTTCCTGTGAGCTGGAACAGGTTGATCAAGGAAGTTATGGCTGCCTCATAGTGTTCAAGGCCAGGTTGGCTGAGACTTGCGTAACCTGATCTAGTGAAGGTGTCCCTGCCTATACAGGGAGGTTGGAATTAGATGATCTTTAAGGTTCCTTCCAACCCTGGCCATTCTATGATTCTAAATAGATAAGCTAAGAAGTAAGGACACAAAGAATTAATTCCAGTTCTAAAAAAAAAAAAAAGAAACTACAACCCTACTTTAAAAGTTATTCCCCACTGAGGCTAGTATTTACTTTTCCTGAAAAAAATACTTAATGTGCAGATAACCTGGGGCAGTTTAACTTTCTCAAGATGACTCTGAGCGGAAAAAGTTCCATAATGATTTATTAGCTCCGTCTGAAACATTGATCAACAGCTCAGCACAACAGAAAGTAGTGATCATTTCTGCATTCAGCCTTCCTAAATCGCACATGCAACCGCTTGGAAGATGGATGACATGAGACCTTGCATTTGCAGTTCATAACTCGAATGATCAAGATTAAATTGAATCTACCAAATACTAATTCAAAATCACATCATTATGTGCAGGAAATACACCCTCTGCCTAACTCAACCAAGATGCAAGAATTAATAAAAACCCACATTATGGCTTTGACCTGACCAAGCCAATCTGCGTTCCAGTGCGTTGTGCTGACATTACTGAATTGCACTGGAGAAGACAAGTTGAAATTCTAACGTTGTACTCTTCTGCATGAGCAAAAAACTCTTCTGACTTCGCATTACTCTGCTTTTTATTTACTTCTCATGTTCCCATGCTGTTTAATGCTGCATCTTCAAGTGCATTTAAATGCTTTTAGATGTAATATTTTAATGAAAACGATGTCTCAGTGCTGTTACATAAAGTAACCAGCAGTATTACCAGCTGTTCTAAATGAATGTAAAGAACTCTACAGTTTTTACTATTTTAGTTATAATCTCCTAAACTGAACTGAAACTTGCAGTCCACAAAGCTGCAATGAGCAGCAAAAAGCTACAAATAATTGGGCATTTTGATGCAATTTTAAACACATCACTGCAGATACATTACCAGCAATCCTAGTCTTCTGCAAATGGAAGGTATCACAGATTTACACTACAGCAGTAATTTAAACCACTTCACTAAAGCAAAATGTAAATTTCTATTATGGCAAGGCTTTCCATCACCACCATAAGAGGTACTGAATTTAAAAGATTTCCTGTCCTAAAAGTTAATGGCATGAACTATGACTATTTCTTCTTCAATTCAGATATCCTTATCTAATGGAAGTCTACCAATACAGAGACATCTTCCTGGTAAAGTTCCCTTTAAGAAAGAGCCTCTAAACCTGCATGTTCTAGCTAACTACACAGGTATTCTGCTCTATGTGTCTCAGTATCTTCATCTGCATGCAAGAGTGCAGATCTAAGAAACATTCTGTTTTGACTATTCTCACTCATAAAAGGAAAAGTAGTTAATCCTTTAAAATTTAGGAAAAACATGGAGCATCCAGTTACTGACTCTCCTAAAACTACTCTGTCAACTACCACTTCCTATAGTGGAAACCAAACCTCTACATTTAAACTCAAAATATTTACATGTACATTCTTTTCTGTGTCAGGAGGAATGAGATCTCAGCTATTTTCAAAGAAGTAGGTATGAATGAATTATTTCTAAAGCACACTTACTACTTCCCATGTCCCAAGCCTACCCAAGGGTGGTACTTTTATCCTGCTTTAAACATAATGCTACTAGTTTTGGTCAAGGGAGAACTTTGAAAAACCAAGAAAAATCAGTCAAACATGTTGGAAGAGTATTCCAAGATTCACTGGGAGAATCCAAAGAAGCAGCAATGAGACAGATACTTTAAAGGGCAAACTGTGGTTATTATGCTGTTCAAGTGTAGCACCTAGGCAAAGATTCTTGTAGTTCTACTTATACACTGATGACTGTACAGTGTTCAGTACCTTAAAGTATTTTAGGAGCATGATAAATCAGTGTTCTCTTACTGATACATTTCCTTACGTGTGTGGTTGGCAAAACCAACCTGAACTCTCCATTCAGCAATTAGAGGGCTTCGTTATTAACACCCACAGTGACAAAATGCATCAGAAGTACAGCTTCAAATTTACTTGAATTAGCATCACAGCCTGAACACTCAAAAGCTAGGATAAATATTATGCTTTAAAGTTCTAAATTATTTTTTAATAAGCATTTTGTCGTGACGAGTTTTCA
This sequence comes from Rhinopomastus cyanomelas, assembly GCA_013400115.1. NCBI lineage: Eukaryota > Metazoa > Chordata > Aves > Bucerotiformes > Rhinopomastidae > Rhinopomastus > Rhinopomastus cyanomelas. The sequence continues at coordinate 385,517 of VXBP01004902.1, forward strand.
TTTGAACATTCAAAGGTATAACGTTCTTTAGTGACAGCCAGTTGTTACCCCACTGTCAACCCTCCCCAATTTAAATCCTATAGCATATCACTAACAGTATACTCACATGTCCTCTGGTGTCCAATGAAGCAGGAGTTTTATCTTTCCAGAATCTTCTTTTCTTTTAGCTATTACCTGACAATATGGAAAACAACATAATTTAAAGCAAATCTGCATAACTCTTGTTCTTCATGTTCACCTGGGCATTCACAAAAGGCAAACTATTTAACCCTCTGAAAGCTGTATTCTGTTATGTATTGGTAGAACAGCCGTATCACTACTCAAGCCATTCTTTGTAAAATTTAGTGTTTTCCTTTAACATCTGTCTAATGAGTGGGCTTTGGAAAAAAAGACCTAGCAACCTGTAAGTAGTCTCCTTTCTTGTAAAATACTTCACGTTTTTAAGTGGCTACTCCAGAAGCTTAGAGTTACTTCTATCGCTCTGTAAGCATGACTATGTTGTTCCACAAGACATCGATTCTGAGAAACTGCTGCATCTTAATATTTTAATTATAGCACAAGAATAAAATAGTCTCTCCCAAATGCTTTGATATCTGGACATATCACACATCTATCACTGACTCATTCACTTTCAAGATCTCATAACCAATAAATCAAACAGAATGAGGCAAGGGCAAAGGCTACCTAGAAGAACTCCCAGGCTTACAGATGTGAATGCATACTTAACAGGGATCCCTAACACCGCAGAGAGCACACTTGCTGCTACTATTACAGGAATGATACATGAAATGACATGTCAAACAGCCGTTGACAACGGACTGAGTTGAGGCAGAACACATTCCCCACCGGTAAGGTCCCTGACAAGAAGCAAGAACTCCCTTCTCATAGTTTCTTGTATCAGTTCAGAGCACACAAGACACTCTCAGAGAATGGAGTTTTTAGGTGCAAGACCCTGAAGCTAGACTCCCACCTTTAGAATCATAGAATCATTGTGACTGGGAAGGACTCCCAGGATCATCAAATCCAGCCCTCACTCAAACATCTCCCTAAACCCTAGGCCATGGCCCTGGGTTTTAGATATACTTGTTTTTTAAACATCTCCAGGGATGGTGACTCCACCACCTCCTTAGGCAGCCTGTTCCAGTGCCAAACCACTCTCTCAGGAAAGAGCTTCTTCCTAAGATCCAATCTAAACTCCTCGACACAACTTCAGGACATTTATGCTCACCCTGTCATTAGTAACTTGGGAGAAGAGACCAGGATGAGCCTTGCTACAACCTCCTTTTAGGTAGTTGTAGAGAGCAATAATGTCTCCTCTCCGCCTCCTCTTAGACTGAGTAACCCCAGTTCCCTCAGCCACTCTTCATAGGGCCTGTTTTCCAGACTTCTCCCCAGCCTTGCTGTCCTTCTCTGGCCCCACTTCAGCACCTCAATGTCATCCTTATACTGTGGCACCCAAAACTGGACCCAGTACTCAAGGTGGGGTCTCTCAAATGCAGAGTACAGGGACATCATCACTTCCCTGCTCCAGCTGGTTACACCACTCCTGATACAGGCCAGGATGCGCTCATCCTCTTGTCCACCTGGGCACACTGTTGGCTTTTGTTCAGCCGGCTGTCACCAACACTCTCATGTCCTTTTCCACCACGCAGCTCTCCAATTGCTCTTAGAATCATAGAATCATTCAGGTTGGAAAAGACCCTTGGGATCATCAAGTCCAACCATCAACCCTGTTCTACAAGTTCACCCCTAAACCAGACCTCCCACAACACATCTAAGTGACTTTTAAAAACATCCAGGGATGGGGACTCAACCACCACCCTGGGCAGCCCAGTCCAGTGCCTGACCACCCTCTCCATGAAGAATTTCTTCCTGATGTCCAGTCTACCCCTCCCCTGTTGGAGCTTGAAGCACTTCCCTCTGGTTCTGTCACTAATTACCTGTGAAAAGGGATCAGCACCAACATCTCTACACTGTCCTTTCAGATAGTCTTAGAGAGCGATGAGGTCTCCCCTTAGCCTCCTCTTCCTCAAGCTAAACAGCCCCAACTTTTTCAATCTCTCCTCACAAGATGTATTCTCCAGGCCCTTCACCAGCTTCATCGCCCCCCCCTGCACCTGCTCCAGCACCTCAGTGCCAGCCTGTAGTGCTGCTGGGGGGTTGCTGTGACCCAAGCGCGTGAGCCAGCACCTGGCTTTGTTAAACCTCATCCCACTGACCTCAGCCCATTGCCCCAGACTATATAAACTATAAAATACCCACAAAAATGTAAACTATTCATTTGGGTACAAACATATTCTCTAACACTGGCATTCAAAAGGTATCCCAAAAATCTACACTATCCAGAACAGGAAAAAAGTCATCTGATTCCTCTTCCACTGATTTATCCTCAGCCTATCCTTTACTACATGTCACAACATTTTTCCTATTTGCTACACACACACCAATTCTCCCACCTTCTGAGCATAAAACGTTTATTACACCTTTAACAGAATTCACATGCAGCCACTGCAGATACTGTAAACACCAGTAAGTTTACTACAGAAAAGCACAGAAATACAGAATACTGTTCAGTAATCTTCATGAAGGTTAAACTAACATGGTATCATATGGAACTAGAGTATTAAAGGCCATCATTGGCACCAACCTAAGCAACTTCCCACAAATTAGTATCACGGTAATCTAAACTTAGTAATAATGTTTCATGGAATTGCCCATGGATTTAACAACTAAGTTATTAATCCTGGAGATATCTGAAGGTATAAATACCCTTGTAGGTGAGAACTGGAATATTGAGATTGCATGCCAAGGTTCTGGTAGCAGGAGTGGGGCTATACAGCTGGATTTTGAGAGAAGCTGCTAGAAGCTTCCCCCATGTCCAACAAAGTAAATGCCTGCCAGCTCCAAGACAGAACCGTTACTGTCTTAGCCTCAGCCCGTAAGTTGTAGTGGTTGTGCCTCTGCAATGCAGAATTAAGAACAGTGGAAAAAACTGCTGGGCAACAGCAGCTGGGAAAGCAATACGTAAAACAACTCCACAGACAACCACTTCCATGCGTGACAGGGAGAAAGTGTTCTACACACTGGAACAGATTGCCCTGCAGCCCATGGTATCACGGAATCCCAGAAAGTTAGGGATTGGAAGGGACCTCGACAGATCATCTAGTCCAATCACCCCCACCACAGCAGGATCACCTAGATCAAGTTGCACAGGAACATGTCCAGGCAGGTTTTAAATGAAGATGACTCCACAACCCCCCTGGGTAGCCCCTTCAAGTGCTCCATCACCCTCATTGTGAAAGTTCCTTCTCATATTTAAGTGGAACCTCCTATGTTCCAGCTTACATCCACTGCCCTTGTCCTATCATTAGATGCCACTAAGCAGAGACTGGCTCCATCCTCCTTACATGAACTTTTCAAATATTTATGAACATTAATGAGGTCACCCTTCAGTCTCCTTTTCTCTAAGCTAGAGACCCAGCTCCCTCAGCCTTGCCTCATAAGGGAGGTGTTCCACTTCCTTCAGCATCTTTGTGGCTCTGCGCTACACTCTCTTCAGCAGTTCTGTGCCCTCTTGGAAGAGAGGGGCCCAGAACATATTCCAGATGTGGTCTCACCAGGGCAGAGGGAGAGGAGAACCTCTCACAATCTGCTAACCACTCCCACCTCTGATCCACCCCAGGATGCTGTTGGTCCTCTTAGCCACAAGGGCACATTGCTGGCTAATGGTCATCCTGCTGTCCACCAGGAACCCCAGGTCCCTTTCTCCTACACTGCTCTGCAATAGGCGAGTACCCAATCTGTACTGGTCCCTGGCGTTGTTCTTGCCCAGACTCACTTGCCCTTGTTACAGTTCATTACATTTCTTCTTACCCAGCTCTCCAGCCTGTCCAGGTCCAGCTGAATGGCAGCACAGCCTGCTGGGGTGTCAGCAACACTGCCCAGCTTTGTGTCATCAGCAAATCTGCTGACAGTGCAGTCTAATCCCTCATCCAAGTCACTAATGAATAGACTGAATAGTACTGGTAAAGACCAGTACTCCTGCCTGACAATCCTGGTGGCCTTCTATGAACAGGTCACAACATTAATGGATGAGGGGCGAGCGACTGTCATTTACCTGGGCCTCAGCAAAGCCTTTGACACTGTCCTGCACCACATTCTGGTCTCCAAGCTGATGGAACATGGCTTTGAT